>VZRO01002488.1:656080-740827 GCA_013397915.1 Daphoenositta chrysoptera
CCGGCACACACACACACACCCCCACACACACACACATCCCGGCGCACACATCCCAGCACACCCCGCACACGCCCGCACGGGCGGACGCACAGCCGCACTCAAGGAGCACACCCGCACAGGCAGCCCGCACCCTGGCTCCCGCTCCGCCGCTCCGCGCCCGGGGGGAAGATGAGCTCGGGGGACGTGGTTTGCACTGGATGGCTCATCAAATCCCCCCCCGAGAAGAAACTCAAGAGATACGTAAGTGCAGAGGCTTTGCTGATATTTTTTTTCGCTAAAGGGATTTCGGCATGTGCTCGCTGTCTGGCTCTCCCTTTGAAATCTCTCGTCCGTTGCGGCTTTGCCTTGGACCAAAACAAAAAGATTTTCAAGTCCGTGCGCTTACGGAGTATTTTAGTTTTCACCGACATTCTTGTGCCCTCTGGAATTAACCTTTCCCGGCTCGTAAGATTATAATACTTCAGCTGTTATGCAACATATCTTAGGTTAAAAACCACATTTCGGTTTCAGTTAACGTTGCCGTAACTAACAGAATTGTTGTAATAGAATTGCAGATGTCACTTTTCCAGGGACGGACAAGAACATCCTAAAAAGAAAGGAAAAAAACCCCAAACAAACAGCCAAAATTCTAATAGTTCAGATTCTGGGGCTTGGCTTTGTTAAGATGCTCTGTAATTTCTATGACACTTGCTAAAGGCAACATCTGCAATAGTTTTATTTACCAATGCCAGATGCAGTTGTTAGCAGAAAGCTTCACTTTTAGTCTGTGATAAAGAGGTGCTGGAAGATGCTGTGCTGTAAAGTTCCTGATAGCTGAAAGGTGAAGGGGGCTGGGGAGAAGAAGCGAGCCCTGCATGGAGATCTGCAACTGCACTATGGGCCCCTTGTTTCATTCTCTATCTGCTTGCCTGTTTGTCTGAAGGAAAAAAAAAAAAAAAGGATGTGTGTTGCAAACATAGGAAACTGTCTCATTGCAGGGCTGCGAGGAAAGCACTCCGGGTAGGAATAACTCACCCTTAAAAATTTGCTTGGGACAGCATTAAAAATGTAAGCCCCTCGTGGGCCATTTTGCATACTCATTTGTGATGGTTCTTCATCAGGCATGTTGTTATGTTGTTGTGCTGTGACACTTTTGGAACCGGTAATACCCGTTTGAGTCATGCCCTTCTAACCTGACTTTCCCCAGAGCTCTGCACCGTACTCGAAGGATGCCACTGGCCGTGTCTCTGGCGCTCCGAGCCGTATGCACAGCTTACATCATTTGTCGTATTCACTTCTGTTTATCAGCATTTTCTCTGGAGTGCTGATGTTAGCTTTTCCCAGTAATATGAGGCATAACTGTCTCGTGAAGAATATGGTGGATATCGTTTGGTAGTGTATTTTTTCTTTGGCTAAAAGCTAGCAGAAAGGATAATTTACTGATGTTGGAATTTATTTTTAACTTATTCTAAGCCACAGTTTCTTCTTTTAGACCACAGTATTGCATTGAAATAGCTGAATATTTGCTTTGTTCAGTTAGCATTTTCCAGTTCTAAAATAACCACTACGCTGTGTCTCACGGGAGATGCAAATAAATTATGGGCATCTAATTTTTGCTATATTTTGTAATGAGTGCACTAATAGCACCGTATAGCAGGCACAGTGTAAGAGCCACTGATTCACCCAGCTGGTATCATTAGTAACTCTGTCAGTGAAGCTATTTTTGATGACTCAATATTCATAAAAGGGCAAAGTAGAGAAAACAGAATGTGATAAAGCTGGGATTTGAAAGCCCCCATTATATAGTCAAGATAATAGTCACAACAGGGGCTCTGATCAGCTCAAAAGGCTACTTGCAGTCTGCTCTGCTCAGATTTTGCACTCCAAAACCAGGGGAAATTTGGTCTATGTTATTCTCCAAACATCAACCACTAGATTAGCCAGATCTCTGCAGATTAGGCCTTGTTTTCTGGTTAGGAGGGTAAGGTAGTCCTTTTTCCATAATAAAGCAGAAAGAAATCTGCTTCAAGTACAGCAAAGCTTAATGTCCTTTCTCATGCGGCTGGTTACACAGTGGATGCTACAAACCAAATGGAAATTGTCTCTCACCTGCTGTAAACTACTTTTCCCTATTTTCCCGCAGAGTTTCACCAGCATGGCAGCTGTGCATCTTGCACTGGGGTAGCAGATAGCTCAGGCTGAACCAGTGACTGCCTAAAAACAACAGAGCTTTAAAACAATGACTGTTCAAACTGACTTCAGTAGGTGTCAAGTGTCAACCGCTTACAGGAGAATGGTGTTGGCTCTGGCTCTGAACTGGGGTTGGCTCTGGCTCTGGGCTGACAACACACATAAATCCCCGAGTTCAACACCACCCTTCTTGTTCAGCTGGAAAAGCCCATGGTCTGGGCCGATGCTTCCAGGCAGCTGCAAGTGCCAGCTTGGCCTGCTGCTCTCGGGACCTCTCGTACACTGCCCAGCCTCTCTTGCTCTCCTGGGGTTTTCTCCCAGTTTACATTTTCCTGAGTTCAGCATCCGGCCTTTGTCAGGTCCGACCTGAGGGTCCCGTGTTTTACACACAGATAAATTCTTAATCCTCTATCTTATTATCTTATTATCCACCTAATTTCAGTGGAATCTGTAGTTAAAAGATCAGACAAAGCAATGAATTCAGGTTGTGAGACTGGGAGCTGCAATAGCCCCGCTGAAGCCATTGGGAATATTTGCAGTGTTTATAAAACTAAACAAATTAATCTCTCCAAGACTAGAGCCTAGAGACCAAAGTATACCTTCATTTATATTTGTTCTCTGATGAAAGCATTAAGTTTTCAATGCATAAACAAGTCAGAATTTGCCTCTAGGTAAGCAGAAGATTATTTTCAAAACTTTGAAAGTGAAAAGCAGGTGCTAAGAGTCTATATTTTTCCTGTAATGTCTTACAAAGCTGATGCTCTTAGTAGCACTATTCTTAGAAGTGTCTTATCATTCCCTAACAAAGGCTGCTCTCTTGCCTGTGCAGGAAACGAACATGAGATTAATTACCCAAGTGTAACTTTCTGTAAAAACAGAGAGCTTAATGCTAAACACCGAGAATTCATTAGAAAGCACAGGGAGCTTTGCTACAGCACGCAAATACTCTAATAGTGATTTAACAGCATAGACAATGCTTTTCTCTCTGTCTGATACTTGAACCATGAAACCACCACGTCAGCCTATCTGAAGAGGCAGTTGTGCAAGGAGTCTCCCAGGAGAGTGTTTGGTGCATGTTGCAGTTCTTTGTCCTCTAAGTGTGACCTGAAAGCTGTGCTGCTTTCATTTCCCCACTTGGTTCCAGCTTTTCTCACCGACCAGGTCTGCGTGGGCCTGAGGGTGCCAGGGAACCCACGGCTGGGGGAAGCTGGGTATGGGGCAGGAGACGGAGAGGAAGAAGCTGCTAACGAAAACTAAGAAGTGGTGGTGATGGAGGTAAAGTCCGTCCTGCTTTAGACCAAAAACATTAAGTTTCAGGCATAGCTCGACATTCAGCCCCACAGGAGGAAAACCCACAGAAGATTTTTGCTGTTGATGTTAGTGGATCATGAAATTAGGTGGAATGGGAGAATCTGCTTCATGTTTGATGGGTTTCACAGTTACTTATATTGGTGCTGAGTACATCCATCCCAATTCTGAAATGTCAGCATTGAATAGCTGGCTCCTTGATAGTTTTCATGTGGAAATATATCTGATCACTGACTGTTATTATTTGTTGTTTATTTATTGGGGGAGGTGGAAGGAAGGAAGGAATGGTTTCATGGCCTTGAAAACAAAGGGCGTACCACAGCCAGTGCAAAAAGTCACGATGAAAGGGAAAACAACATCGAAGAAGAGAATGTCTAATGAAATAAGAGACTGGTGCTATTGAGAAGACACATTTCTCGTGTGCTGACAAGGAGGAGGAGATGGGATTTTTAACACACTGTGAATTGCAACCTCTTCTCCAATAGCTGTGCCATTGTTTGTCACAGCAGTGAGGAACAGCAGCGGTAGCTCCGCTGAAAGCCCTGCCAGTGTTTACTTGCTGTTAGCGTTAAGTTACATGGTTTGCAGTAGTGAAGGGCCATATACAGATGCTTGCTTGCTGTGAGTCACTGCAGCTCCATTTAAGTCAACGCTGCACAGCTGTACCCCAGCTGAAGAGCTATTTTTAATCTTCAGTACTATACAAATTGATGAGGGAAGACCACTTGCTCAAAAAAACGCAAGTTTCCCACTTTGCTTGAGTGACTGATTTCTTCAAACATCGTTGAAAATCAAAATTCCTTGTCAGCATCTCTAGAACAAGAGTCCCAAATGGACCCCATATTAGAAAATGTAGCCTTGCACTTCTACCACACTTCTTGGGAGTGTCTGGTCTGGGAAGAAAAATGGTGTAAATGAATGTACCCGATGGCAAAGCTGGGGGAGCAGTGTTCTCTCCTGCTGTGCCTGTGTGGGGGGCAGTAAGTGCTGCCAGAAGGACCCAGCCCGACGGCTCTGACCGTTGGGGGATCTGCCAGGACCCAACCGCAGCACACCAGGGCTGGGGGTTTAGCAGATAAGAGAATCTAGGCAACTTCTCCATTTTTAGCTGAAGTTCTGGTATTTATCAGGAGAACAAACGGGAAGTTACTAAGAAGAAAAAGTAAAGTAGAATTATGGAAGAGTTTGCTCAAGTAATAGGAAGAGGAGCTGCAGAGCACTGCGAAGGGCGGTGGGATGGAGAGCGTCTGCCACTGGGCTGCTGTCACCAGGGGACACTGCCACCCTCCCCTGAAAGAAATCCCCAAGTGCTTTGTGAGGTCAAGTACTTCTTCTGCTGGTTTGGGGTTTGTGGGAAGTTTCTGAAAAATATCTATCAAGAAGCAACCTGAACCCGATTTTTATCCATAAGTCTTTTTATTTCCAAATGCTTCTTACAAAGCCTCACCTCTCGAGTCTGTCCCTTCTGAAGAGGGAATTCTGGCCAACTTTCATACTTTTCTGGAATCAATATCCCGAGCTCCCTGAGTTTATTTAACCAATTTGCACGGGTTTTGTAACTCTGGTTCACAGGCTGGGTGGAAGTAGGAGTCACGTGGGATGCAGAAAGTTGTCAGAGCCTTTTAGCTCGTTCCAGTTGTAAGTTTTGTACCTATGTTTTTTTCTGTTGTTACTTCATTTTAAAATCCAGGGTGCATTCTATCTATCTGGTTTGTATATTAAAAAAGAACTTTAGAGAAAATTAATTTAGAGAAAATGAAGGCTTTCAAACAGAAGCTCCTGTGTGGAAGTCTTCATGTTCCCGTCTCTGTGAAATCCTGTGCAAATTGATCTCACTGGTAAAATAACAGCAGAATATTTATGTTAGGGAGGAGTTTCCATCACTGGATTAAACATTTGTAATTAGCTATGTGCAAATCAGACCTTGTTTTGGTAGGTTAAGTGCAGTGTTTATTCTAGACTGTTTTCTTCCATTTTAACGATGTTTTGATAGTTTAAATGCAATGTTTAACGAGATAGGTTGACTTCTAAGAAAGAAATAATTTCTAAAAAACACTGCTGTTCTTGGCAACATGTGTATCAGAATAATTTCCCTTGAACTATTTATTTGGGTGGAGCCATAATAGCCCTGAAGCCCCAGTTTAATCTTGGACTACATGTTTTCAGTGCACAGGAATGTCCAGCTATTGGTTTCTATTCAAAACAGAAACACACAAGTTATCAGGTCTTTGCATTCAAAAATAGAGCCTTAAAAAAACACGCTAGTTCGAAATAGAGAAGGAAATGTTAACTTGAGTGGTAACTAACGAGTGATGTAGTCAAACACGGCTCAGAGGAAAATGCATTACAAGTTGTACTTTGGTGAAGTCTTTGTTGTAGCTAAAACTATGGAAATACGGACAAACACATTACTCCTACCGATGATGCATTAAAATGCTATGAATATTTGTTACGAAAATTTGATAGGTTTTTAGGGAAAGGGACAAGTTTATTCCTAAAATGTAACTCGTTAGAAAAACAGTCATTTTATTTGCTTTTTTGTCCTTTTCATTTTATTTGGAAATGAATTAGTAATGTGATAAGACAAGGAAAAAAATGCCGGTTTTGAAATAAAATTTGCATGTCAAAACATTACCTCCAGCCAGATAAAATACGTTTTCTTCTCTGTCATTTAACTGTTAAATACAATGCAATATTTTAACTTTTAGATTTTTTTCTGCTTTACAGTAATATCCTTGATTTGTTTCAGTTTGTGTTGCATCAGGAAAATAAACAAACAAACCAACAAACACATAGGCATGCAAAACTCAGCTTTAAAATCTGCTGCTGTATTTAGTATTTAGTATGTGTTAAAAATAAACCAAAACTGATGCCTAGTCCCTTTCTGAGGCTAATTCATTCATAGCTTTGTAATTGTTAGAATTCAACAACTGTTCTTAGAGGTTTTGTTATTCCCTTCCCTCCTGATGCCAAAAACCCCACCTGACCCCTGCAGTCAAAACTGCATTGTTGCTTTCCACAAAAGCCCTGAACAGCACATTTCGCTTATCCAGGATCCCTTTTCATAGAGCATTTTTCAGAAAGGCAGTAAAATGTGGTTATTAGTATGAATTTGAAATCACTTAAATGCGAGTGTTAA
The DNA here is from genome assembly GCA_013397915.1 of Daphoenositta chrysoptera. Lineage (NCBI taxonomy): Eukaryota > Metazoa > Chordata > Aves > Passeriformes > Daphoenositta > Daphoenositta chrysoptera. The sequence goes on from VZRO01002488.1 coordinate 662,697, forward strand.
TTTAAACGGAACTTAGATTGTCATATGAAAGTTTTTGACTAGTTTTTGACAATGCCTTTTTTAAAAGACAATACTTTCTGTGAGGCCTGTTAGTGATAAATATTCATCCTGTGACTCCCAAGTCTCAGGACCGTGGGTTATGTATTCATATTTCTGTTGGACAGAATAATGGCCATAAGGGGACCCTTTCTAACTCCACAACTGTTGTCATGTCAGCAGAGCACACAGTTTGTGAACAATCTGTATTTACATACCAGACTTGCAAGCTGTTTGTAGAAGTTCAAGGATTTTACAGTTGTGAAGCCACTTTTCCAAGCTGACACGAGCTGGTCGTGCCAAGGAGAAGCCAATAGCTCAGAACAAGCATGAACTGTGCTTTACTTGCAGATTTAACAAACTGAGCAGTAAAGCCTCTAAGTTCACCGAAGTTCTGGGTTTCTAAGCGCCGGGGGAGCCGGCTCTGTGCCTGCTGTACACTGTGTTTCCAAGGGCTGTGGGCTCCCCAGAAAAGCCCCCGGCACTCCGAGGTGACTGCGAGCTGATCAAATCACCAAGGGAGGAGAAGGAACATCTGTAGAGATGCCAGCTGAGTTTACAGTAGCAGTGAAGAAATGGTTTCAGGAGAAGCGATACACTCCTTCGCCAAGTGTTCGCTGCTCTTCCAGCTACATCATCTGGATTGTTTACTAATATTTATAGTGGAAGCTTTGCACGCTTAAGAAGTTTTATTTTTAATAAGTTCAACATTTTGAACCCATCCTAAGAAAGTAATTGCATTCTCACTGAGGCATTGGGTTTAAAAATAAGAAGCACTCAAGTAGCTCAGAGAATTGGGTTTTTTGAGATTTTTTCAAGTGCTTTGCTCCCACTGAAAAAAGGTTGGCAACATGTTTTCACTGGGTCCTCTTCTGACTCCAGGCTTGCTTTTACAGGTCTTCAGTGGTTAACTTTCCTGGTAAAACAGTGGGATTTGGACTGTCAGCTGAAAATGGCACTGTTGCTCCAATTCCACTTTATACTTTTTCAAATATTCCTTTTTGACATATAACTGAGTGTCACATCAGCCTTGAGCTATCGATCATAGAATAGTGGTGAACTGGTTTTGAAAACTGATGGAAAACCACCAGCTAAATCCCATCATTATTTCAGAATCCTCCCCAAACTCCCGCTATCATCTGTGCTGAGCCTGAGAAATAGTCAAGCTGAAACGTCATTAGACAAACAAACAGAAAGGTTAGGGGACAATCAGATTGGCATAGGAAGAACAGGCTTCGTGGTGGTGACACTGCTTTGGTTCCCCTGTGCATCCCTCTCCTTTGGGTTTGTAGACTGGAAGCTTAATAATTCTGGTATTTAAAGGAAAAAAAAAGAAGCATTTATTGAAGTGTTACTAGACTGCAATGCTTTAACAGTTTTAATATGTTCATATGTTCCTTTTTTTGCTTTGCTTTTTTTTCAAATTCACAACTGAAAGTACTGTTGCTATGTTACTGTAATGGTGTGTAGGCTGCTAAATAAATAGAGGGAGTTTAGTCCATGCCAGAAATAGACAGCCAGGTCAAAGGTGACATTTGGGACATGTTGAGGAAAAAAAATAGAGAATATATAATTATTTCTTTCCTTCCTATCATTCTCTTCAGTCTCATTAACCCCAGACTACTTAGAAGGAAATTACAACAGAACTTCTGAGCATGTCAGAGTTTAAAAAAATGACACCTTGGGAGTTCTAAGTCTTCTGGCTTTGTTCTTTGCAAGATCAAATTCACACAGTAAAACAGTGGCACCTCGCACTCCTGTGAATTGAGCGGGTACTGGGAGGTATCAAAGGACACAGGGACTGCTGAAAATTCACTCTGCAAAGGCGTGCTCGGAAGGGAAAATCTGCCAGAGGGAACAAGCTTTGAGAAAAAAAACCAGGAAATTTGAGTCCATTGTCCTTTTTGGGGTAGCCTGGCAGGTTCCCAAGGACCAGATATACAAAAACAACCTCAGGCTCTGTGAGCAGCCCCAAATACCTGCCTGCACATCTTTGTGAGCCTGGCTGTGAGCGAGCACAAGGGCAGGGTCACTTCACCCTCTGCTGCCTGTGCGTGCCCCTGCTGTACCCTGGCACCAGGAGCTCTTGTTCCAGCCCGGGGGCTGATGCACTAAATGGGGCACTGCAAGGCACTTGAGAAGCAGAGCCCAGCCCTCCCTCCATCCGTGTGAGCAGGAGCAGGAGCAGCCCTCACCCCAGGAGTGAGCCCAGCAGCCTCCCTGCGTGCAGAGGGGTCTGCCTGCATTGCCAAGATGTTGGGGCAGATGCTGGAAGCTCTGGGCTGTGCTCCTCGGGCACCACGTCCCTCTCCCCTCCCGTGGGCAGGCACGGTGCCCTGACGGGCCCTGCCTTGCCCCTGGCACCCCCGGGAGCATCAGCAGCTCTGAGCCCAGGCAGAGCAGCTGGGAGCTGTCGGACCTTCCCTGGCAGGAGGTGGGACCCGGAACGGCGCTGAGCCGTGAGGTGATTGAGCAGATTTGTAATTAATCTGAAGATCTTCTCTTCAAATATATATGTCTACTTATAAACAAATTCTTCGTGTGACACAATATGAGGCCTCTAGTTTCTTTGTGTGTTAGGGAAGAAGCCCACAGCAACAACCTAAACCAGTTCAGTGCGTGCAATCCTATTAGAGATTTCTTGGTGTTATTTTTGTAGCTCCACAAATCTGTTACTTTTCTGCAAACAAGTCGATGTTCCCCCTACCCAAAAGACCTTTGGATCTGAAGCATCCCAGAAAATCCCACATTTAGCATAAAATTTATAGAAGAGGATTAAAGTAGAGGTACAATGAGAGCCAAAATGCAACAAATCTTGATCCTAAATTGCACAGGGTTTAAAATTTTCTTTGTTAACACTCCTTGAATGAAGAGATGGAACTTTAATAACTAGGAGCATTTCCTGATAGGATGGATGTGAATAGCTGGTTTAATAAGATACTTTCCTAATTTTTAGCACCAAGCCAACCCCTACTGCCTTAGACCTAGCGGTGTGTCTGTCTTTCTGTGTCAGAAAACAAACAAGTAGTTTAGGATCCATCAGGGTCGTTTATTTACTTTCATCACGAATTTGCTGCTGCAATTGGTTGTTTTCTACCACAACCAGCATTCAGCCTCACACTGAAGGAGAGGGTGTTAGAGGCATTCTTGTCCCCTGTGGAGTTCAAACCCTCATTTGGACTCTGTCAAATCCTTTACCCTTGCCAGAGACTGCATTTATCTCAAACCCTAAAGTGCAATTACTATGATTTATCTTTCCTTAGAGCAAATAAGATTTTACCAGGCATTTTCTCCACAGAAGTCTGCAGCTGGGAGAAGAGCAACCTACAGCCTGTCCTTTCCAGGCCTGTGTTGCATATGCTCTCGGGACTGCCCAGTTTTAACCAGCAGCAGCAGCATTGCTAAATGGAATGAGGGATGAATTATACCCTCTGCAGTTCTGTTGTGTTGTTCTCCTAAGGGACCTATTTGCCTTTCATTATATTTCCAGGCCCTTGAAATGATCCTCTAAAACGTACAAGTACACCTGGTTCGCTGGTTGGTGGATTAAAGCAGTTTATCCATCAGAGGAGTCTGGACAGGCTGCAGGGATGTTTGCCTGTGCTCTTTGTTGGGGCAAACAGCTGGGTTGTTAAACTGGGTGAAACTGTGCCAAGGCAGAAGATGGCAGATACAGCCAGCTTTCAGATAAGCTGTAGCTAGCTAGGTGAAGATAAAGCATATTTACATTGCTGCTCTCAGTCACCACGAACTCCCCTCACTGTGGCACTTACCTTGTCGTGGGGTCAGAGACGCTTTAGTGAAATTTGCCATTAGAGAACAGGTGTCACGAGTTTGGGAGGTGAAGAGTCAGGGGGAGCTCATGTGAAGCTGTAGCTGTGCAGTCCTTTCCAGAACACAGTGGTGGAGAGGGATGGCCATAGATGCACCCCAGTGACAGGTCTAAGGAACAATTTGCCTGCAGTTTAGCAACCTGAGCTACGTGAAGACTTCACAGTGACTCTAATTCTCATATGCTCAGAACTCACTCTGCACCCACAGACAGGTTTTTCAGTTTGACTTGTTGCTCGCATTTACTGGATTTGGAAATGGAACTGGGATCTTTATATGAGCATATTGTTGTAGACTTTAATTCAGAGATGGGTTTTTTTAAAGAAAGCAGGTATTTTATGTGCCATCTATGCATAAGAATAAAATATAAAGAGCAGAGGAAAGCACTCAGATATAAGACCTTATAGTATTAATGGGCATAAAGCCTAAGATCAGTTTGTTGTAGGGCAGCTGATCACTTCTGACTTCCAGCTAGGGTTGCTGCAGTCAGAGTACCTGTTTTGAGTGGAAACATGGTTGTGCAGAATCACTCCAGATTTAGTTCATGGTGCACAATCTTCATGGCTCCTTGCTGGGATAACAAGAAAAGGTACATGAGCCTGCACAGCAGCAGCAGCAATGAAGTGTTGTAGCACAGCTGAGTCTGTACCATCTAGCACAAAACTTTTCCCTTCAGAGTCAAGTGCACCCACAAAGAACAGAAAGGCCCAGTAAACACTGGCTTTAATAAGCTGCTGGAATCAGGCAGGTGCACAGTCAGACTGCAGGGTTAGATCTGAAGCTTTCATTTGCCTTTTCGAGTCTGCACAAATCTGCTTGGAACACCTCTTTGTCCTCTCTGAAAAGGTTTCACATGCAAAGTACTTAGACTCATCAGAAAAAAAACATTGAGATAGAAATGGCACCTCACGTTCTTTAGCAAAACAGGAGCTTAGAGAGAAACCAGAAGCTAAAAAATGCAGTCTCAAATTCTAACCCATTATGACCATATTTATGGGGAACATTTATATGATCTGAACTGTTTTTCTACATATTCCTTTCTGCTAACAACAGTACCTTGTGACTGGTGATGTCTCATCTCCTTTAAACACTGAACTTGAATATCAGGGTTGAGCTCGAGGCTTTTCTCTTTAGCTTTTGTATGAATTGGGTGAATGCAGATCAAGCACAGAACCATGGTCCTCAGCAACAAGGGTGTGGGAAGAGAAAAGCAGATAGGAGGATTTTGCATCCCATTGGAAACCCCCAGATCTGCCATTATTATCAGAGCTCCTGGTAGCTCCAGTGACACTGGGAGGGATGGTATGTGGTATGGGAACTGCAGCATTCACCAGCTTGTAGTTGGGAAGTGGAGGCAATGAATGGATATGGATATGAATATGTTCAGATGCACAGTTTCTGTTCATTTTGTGTAACATCTCACTCACAAAATTTTCCACAAAAAGATTTTTCAGCCAGATAGAATTATGGTGAGAAATAAAAGCAGAGTTGCAGAGAAATTGGTAACTTCTTAAAAAGAGTAAACTGTCACTGAAACATCTCACTTTCTATTTGAGAGATAAAATCTATGCATGGTGCAGCCATTTTTGCTTTGCCTGGCATAAGATTTGCATGACTCATGGCCAACAGTGTGCTGGGGACCTAGAAATACAGAATGCAAAAGCAGATACTGGCTGCTGGCTGGGGGATTCCTGCAGCATCTCCGCAATGATGACCCTGTTTGATGGGGCAGCACACGGAGTGCAGGCAATGCTTCTCCCCAGGTGAGGGCATGGATCTGAGGGGTGAGAGACAAAGCAAAGGCTGCCAAACACCTCCTGTCCTCGCAGGCAGTCCCGCTGGTGAGGATGGATGATGTAATGGATCAAGCAGGAGAAGAAGTGAGGTTTGCAGTGAGGAGGGTGTAAGATTTGAAAGGCTGCACGTAGGAATGAGGAGTCGCAGTCCTAATTCGAGTAGCAGGCAGCTCAGCAGATGGCCCAGCAGACGAGTTGCTATGCACCACGGCATGTGTGAGAACACAGAATCACAGAATGGCTCGGGCTGGAAGGGACCTTAAAGATCACCTCATTCCAGCCCCCTGCCAGGATGCCACCCACCACATCAGGCTGCTCAGGGCCCCGTCCAGCCTGGCCTGGAACACTTGCAGAGAGGAGGCAGCCACAGCTCTCTGGGCAGCCTGTTCAGTGCCTCACCACCCTCTGAGTAAAGAACTTCCTAACATCTCATCTGGACGTGAGAGTGGTGCTGAGGCACCAGCAGACACAGAGCCCTGCCCTGTGCGTGGCACAGGAACCCATCAGATGCCATGTTCCCTACCCCAGCCGTGCCCTCCATCCCCCATCAGGGTGCTTTCCTGATGGCACACCGAGCTTCCCACAACACTATTTCATTTTGCTGTTCTGCATTACAGCCATTTCCTCTGCTGGGCTTTGCTTCCCTCTCCAAACAGAGCAGAGCCCATCTCCAGCAGTGGAGGTCCTTGCCAGTCACAGTGACATGAAAGTCACATCACTGACTTCTCCTGCCTGAGATCCAGCAGTCTGGAGGTCCTTGCCAGTCACAGTGACATGAAAGTCACATCACTGACTTCTCCTGCCTGAGATCCAGCAGTCTGGAGGTCCTTGCCAGTCACAGTGACATGAAAGTCACATCACTGACTTCTCCTGCCTGAGGCAGCAGCTCTCAGGCTGAGCTGGCAGCTCTCAGGGAGGCAAACCTCATCACTCTTTGGGCCACAGAACAGCCTTGCTGGTATGTTTTGGGGTTATTTCCTACAATTCCAGTTCCTCCAGCAATGAAGTCTAGTGGCCAGAGATATTTCTTATGCATCCTATGTGACTTGCACCTTCCCTAACAACTTCAACTCTTTGGGAATTATCGGAAAAACTTAAGAAAATCTCGAAAAATCTCTAAATCTCTTTAAGAACTGGATGGTTTTCAGCTGACTTTCTCCAGAGGATCTGTTTTGCTGCTTGCTGTTTGTGAGTCCTTGGGGCTGCATTTGCAAATCACCTAAGCACTTATGGCTAGATCCTGGAAAAAGCATCTTTACCCCTAATAGCTTAGAGTGGCCATTGACACCTCACAGTCACGTTGTGATGCCACGCAGCACACCAGTGTTAGAAGCTTCTTTTTTTTCCAGGCTGTTAATTCAGAGCAACATGTTCCTGTGGGAAATTCGAGTAATCCATGTTTAGTGATATAGCAAAAACCTGCCTCAGTAACCAGTTTGCGTGTAAGGTTGATGAAATGGTTGCCACTGACTTGTTCCAAGAAGCTCCATTTCCAACGTAATCTGCAGGAAAACCACACAGATGTATCGTGGTGCACGAATTCAGATCACTATAATTAGGCTGATAAACATATTTTCGGATATTCTTGGGGTGAATAACATCTTTCTGCTTTATCTTTAACTGCTTCTGGAGCAATATAAACTAAACTGGGAACAATGTTCTTTTTATCAATATCAGAGTGTTCCCATGGTATACTCGTGCCAGCAGATACATGGCAGCTCAGCTATGCCAGTAAAAATGCAGACAGCCCTTTGATTCAAGCAGCAGCAACACAAGCAGTGGTAATCCCTGCTTTCCCACTCACTATCCTGTCAGATTCCTTTTGTTATCTCCAAGTCTTTAAAGCATAGTTCAGGTTTTGTGTCTCCATCACCCTTGGTGTATTTACTCAAATTGCAAATAAAGAGATTCTTTAATCCCTCCTATTTTTACTGTGGTCCCTTGGAGCCTGCACTGACTTCCCAAAGCACTAAGCTCATCCAAGGGTACTGTTGGCCAGTCCTTGGGACAATGGTAATTTTGTGAGTCCCCAGTGAAAATTCTTTGGACCAGGTGGTGGACTAGGACACATGGTTGAGGGTATTTCACTACTGGACCTGTAGAGTGTTTAGCAAGGACAATGTTCTGATCATCCATAATTAAATTCTGTGTATACAGAAGGCAACCAGCAACAAAAAATCCAGGCCTATAGTCACTGCTTGTAAAATCAAACTCTCTGAAGTATCTCTCAGCATAAGGACTGTGAGACAAAGTGGAAAGTTTTAAACTAGTAAGGGGAAAACTTAAACATCATGATCATCTATCTTATTGTAAAGAAGCAGAAGGATGTTAAAAACTATGCTATGCTGGCTCATTTTTTTTCAACAAAAATTATTTTGGGGGGGATTTTACATGCTTACAATAAAACAGTTAAATAAGAAAAAGTAAAATCCACTACGATTTTTGCATAACTTTTTTGTACATAACCTGCTTGTGCACTAGAGTAGTCAGAATGCAATAATCAAACTATGTTTCTTCCATGCTTGAACATTAGTGGCCATCTGGAAAATGGTGTGTTCCCTATATTCTCTCAGATCCAGTCCACAGCTGCCTGACTTGTCCAGGGGCTGTCTTCAAATAGGAGTGGTGGGAGCAGGCCTGGAACGTTTCTGCTAAAGACACTGGAGGAGCCTCCAGAGCAGCAAAGGGAAATGCCCAAGTGCTGGAAAAAATCTTCTCCTTTTGTGGAAGGATCTTGTAGGAAGCACAAACTGCTTGTGGCAAGGGCTCTGCCAGTGCAGATCACCTTTGTGCCTGTAGCAGCTTACTTGAAAAACTGTGTGTGAAACCACCAGTTATCACTCTGCTGGTGCAGGGTGTTGCCTCTTCTGTTCCCAGTAACAGCTCTGAGCTGAGGCTGGGTCTGTTCTGGGAACGGGCTGCAGGCACTCTCCTCAGCCAGCAAATACCCAAGCCCAGGGCAGGGACTCCGCATCAGGGAACTGGGAAACAGGGACACACCACTGCCTGTTGGTAACCCAGCTGTTAAAAATAAATGTTGGCTTGCTGAACTTCTAACCAAACACCTGTTATGTCAGAAGGGAACGCTGACATGGTGATAATAATGCTCAGCTTCTAAGGTCAGGGTATAACTGGGGACATCTCAGCTGAGTGGAAAGAAGAGCTGAGGCAGTTATCTAACTACAGGAGCTTTGGCAACTTTGCCCCCTGTTCTTTTGAAACCCATGTCTCACAATGTTACCCATTTGACTTACTATTATTCCTGTATTTGCTGAGTTTTTTGGTGAAAATATCATTAATTACTAATTTAGTTCAGTGGAGTGAGTCCAACAGTGTGTGTGTAGTGCATGCAGTAATTTTAACCCTGAGCCTATAATTGCTCTTTCCTGTATATAACGCTGTTGGGAAAAATTCTTAGTTTCACAGTGTCAAGCCCTTAATTAATCAAGGACCAAACCAGAAGCAGAGAACTCTGGAGAAGATTGTCAGGCATCAGAAGCCACTGGTAATGAATCTTTGTGCACACAGTGCCTGGCTGCAGTTGGGGGTCCTTCCTTCCAGCTGCACGCTCCCACGGCTGTAAGTGCAGAGCTGGTGCTTTCCCCTGGGCAGGAACCAGGCAGAGCCAGCAGCTCTGTGCTGGGGCTCAGCCCCTGCTCGGCCGTGTCTGACACGGGGAGCTCTGGAGCAGGATAGGGGCAGCAGCTCTGTGGTGTGGGAATCCAAAACACACACATGCAAAAAAAACCCAAAAGAGTCAGGCTCAGTGCAGCCCAGGACTTGCATGTCCCTTCAGAGGCCTTTGGCTCTCCTGCTTGTGACTCTGTCCAGCCAGCTCCACCTCTCCACATTCTTCCTTGGGTGCTTTTCATGGCTAACCCTCAGCATCCACGCATTCCCTGGCCTCCTTGGGGGGCTGTGGCCCATGCTAGCCCACATAAAAGTGAAGTAGCCACAGGCTTAGGAAATGGCAAACAAGCAAAAAGATCTCTCTTGCTGCTTCTCCCCCTTGAATGGCAGCTTCTTTAACCAGGGGCTGTTAAGAAGGTCTTGGAGCAGGGTTGTACTCCTGTGAGTAGGGCTGTGGTCCTGGGGCTTTGAAGGGCTGGGCTGTCTCTCAGAAGGTTTTCTGACACAGGGCATGTGACATCTGTCACATAATGCCGTGACAAAACAGTGTTTCTACCTCAGAGCTGAAGCAGTGTGTGAAATTATTCATAGGTGTATGTCATGGGTTCTGATTCAAATGTGGGTTAGAAAGCACACAAGCAACAGTCTGTCTCCAGAGACATTGACTCTGCAGCAAAAGAATGGAAGTGAAAATATCCTGAAAAACAATAAAACAAAAAGTACTCCTGCCTGCAAAAATACCATTTTTTCAAATTGGATGCAAGAAGTGGTACAGGGAAGGGGCATGAGATGATTTTAGTGCTTCATTCATCTTCAGCTTTAGCTGTACATTATAGGTCTGATTTTGCACATGATTTTGTACCCAAGAAAAGCTTTAGTTTTCCTTTTAACTGTCAAATGGGAACAAACACAAAATCAGCCATGGAGAAGGAGCCTTGGATTAAACAAACACAAAGTTCTAATACAGCTGGAATCAAGGCAATTGGATTATTCTCCTAATTTTAGTAAGAATTGAAATAAACCATTGTGGAGAGGAGACTGAGGTTACAAGATCAATATTAGCATTCAAAGAGATAGACAGAAATGTCCTATGGCATATTTAAAATACTTATTTTGGATTTATTGAAAGGTGACTACTCAAATACTCCAAATTCCTAGATAGGCTTAAAATTCCACTTTAGTTTCTTTTCAATAAATCATTGCTTAAATTATGTGTATTATAATCTCATGACAGTAGCAGTGCAATAATATTAGTAAGCACCATCATTCTCAACTTATGTTAAGTCATAAGAAAGTCACAGAATAAAACATGGACATCTGTGATGGGTTTAAAAAGCTAATTCAAACAGTCAGTAAGACTAGAAGCTCTTTAAGTGCCAAATTATTGTTGCAGAAGTATTCTTTTTATCTATCGGTCATGATTTCCAAGAAACAAGTGAAAAAATGTAAACACTTCCAAGCATTTGTCCCTTTAGGCACAGAGTGTATTAAAAAACAACAACAAAAATACTTCAGGGACTGAAAAGAAATGCTGGCCAGGGCATTTTAGACAGAAACCAGTAATGCCTAACCTGGTGAACAAGCAAGAACAAAAAAACTTGCAAATGGTTTTATTACCTGATTCATGGAAGTTCTCCACTCAGCTGAGTTTTAAAATTAAGTTCCCTTTAAGATTAAGGAAACAAATTGGAAACCTTCTGCACCAGAATTCAAAGCAGAAGATGGCTGTGGTAATTACTGGCAAGGAAATAGTAAATACTCTCAGAGGTGAAAAACCACAGAGCTGGAAATCATGCCTCTGCTAAGCTGAGTCAGATTCCATGCTTAATTACACTGCATGAAAAAAATTATTGGAAGACACATTTCAAACTTTTTTTCAGAAGTGAAAAGGATAATGCAAATTCTTACTTTTGCCAAGCAGGGCGAAGTGTGCAGAAGAGTGTAGCATCATGACTTTGCTGCATTATTGGTTTAGAGGTGCCCTTCTGAGTAACACAGGAACAAACATCCCCTTGCTCCCAGGCTAGACTGTATAAGTTATTTAGCATCTAAATTCATTTTGTTTCCTATGTGGGTTTTTTGACGGTGGTTTGATCCCCAATAAAAAAGTAGTAGGAGTATCAAAGATAGTCTGAGGATCCATGCTGAGAGGGTGAAAGAAAATCAGCATCACACAGTCTTTCGTTGATATGAACAGTAAATAATGGCACTAGCATTGTTTCATCTGAAGCAAGAAGCACAGTGGAATTCCACAGAAGTCGGTACGGTTGATTTTTCTTGAAAACCTCCTGGAACCCAGCAGAGCAAATACTGTAAGCTTTGGAGCTGCCTGGCAAAAGTAATGCTTCATGTTTCTCCTCAAGTCTTCATCTGTCCAACTTGTGCTCTGATTGCACACAAAAATAGCTATGGCAGCACCACAGGGAGGGCCAAAGTCAGAGCAAAATTCTTTGGGTTGTACTTAGCACAGACCATACCCATCAGAAACCACCAATTTCAGACAGTGTTGAGTGTGAAATCAGAAAGTGGCCACAGCTTTTCTGTCTGTTGCAATCCTTGAAATTTCCCCAAGAAAATACGGTTTGCTGGGCAAGCAGTAGTGCCATAAAAATCTTCCTTGCCTTCTTTGGAAGCTTTTTCAGTATTCCTCTACATCTTACAGTCAACCCATCAGCTCACTGGGGTTAGATTGCTTTTCAACAAACTGCCCTGGTTTGAGACATCACACTGTACTGCTTATCTTTACCACGCACAGGACACATGGCTTTTGTGTGTGTCTGATTATTCTTGTAACCTGCTGAAGTCAGAAAAGAAATTTTTCCCCTTGTTTCTCTAAGGCCAAGATGCCATTCTCCATCTTCCTATGTGATACTGTTTTCTCTCTCTGTAGTCTTCCCTGTAAATCAGAGTCTTCACGAATGGAAGAGGCACATCCCTTGGCATATCCCTGGAAAACAGCTCCCTGGGAATCTGCAATGACTTTAAACACAAACATCAGGACAGCATCACCATATGATTCTTCCTGGGCATTGTAAAGTAATAAAAAAATATATTTTCTGATGAGAAAAGGCTTTTCTATCTGCAGATGGACTAGATCAATCATTAAATGCTCACAAGTTCATATTTACACTTGTCTTTTGCCATCTCTCTCAGCCTGCCTTTTAAAAGCCTCCTAAAGCCACCAGCTCTGGGCCAGTGCCCTCTGAATGGGCACATCTGTGCTACAGCCATACTTAACTGTGGCTGAAAACACTCCAAAATCTCAGGGTTTAGGATCCACTCACTTCTGGCTGGTTGAGCATCACTGTGAGTGTAACACAGGTCTTTGTCCTGACCAGGGGGTGTTTCACCTCCCAGCAAGCTTCATTTAAATCCAGGAATTACTCTTGGCATGTCAGTCACCACATCAGCAACACGCAGCCTGGTGGGGCTGCTGCCTGCAGCACACACTGAACATGTTCCTTGCACTGCACCCTCACAAGGAACATTTACAATCTCCTTCGCTGAAAAACGTGGTAAGAAAGAGTCATAAGTGAAGGAGAAGAGTAGGAGTAATTCCGCATTCGGTTCTAAATTTGTGTCAAGTGTGGGATGAAGTTTAAAATAAGAAAAGATAATAGTTGGGGTTCTGTTGTTTCTTTCCACCTCTTAGTAAAGTCACTTTTGATCATACTCTTTTCTTCTTTAAAACCGTAAAATCAAGTGATGGATCCTTGCTAAAGTGTTTTATGAGTTAAAATTAGACCTGAAAGTTAGCAGGAGGTGTTACTTGCTCTTACATTTATTTCTACAGTATTTTTTCATATCTGACCAGAAAAGGGTGACATGCAAATGTCTCTTAGTGGTTTAAACAAATAAGCCATGAAGTCTAAAAAAAGGAAAGCAGTTACTGCTTTCTGTGTACAACCACTGCTTTCAGAAGTCTCTTTTATATCTGCTGCCTGTGAGTATGACTCCATTTTTACTCAACAATATTCTGCATTGTTGGGGTAGGAGGGATCAGGGGAAGGGATTTTACTAGCTTGGTTTTCTCCTTGAAGGGAACTCCTGCAGTATTCCTCCCCTGGAAACCAGCAAGGACAAGGGGAATGGCTCAAGGGTAAACCTTGTCTTTCCCTGCAGAATTCAAAAGATTTGTTTTCAAAATGTCAGTTAACCCACAGTGGGAAGCTGTGAAGGCTCCACGGTGCCCATCCCCGAGTGCTCCTGACCGCACCCGTGGTTTTGCATTCGTCCTTTCTGTGCACTGCTCCCTGCACTGCTGCTGTGAACAACACCCAGGCAACAAGGGCAACACCTTAAAAGAAAACCTCTCTTCTCATTCAGGGCCACCCTTTTGGGGTATCATGTGCAAGAATTACCTCAGCCTACGCAGGACAGTATTTCTCTCCTCTGTGCAACCCTGGCTTCACGTCTGTAGACAGTATTTTGCACTGGTGCGTTTTAATGAAAGCCAGAAGAAGAAACAGAAACTTCATTACATTTTTCCTTTACCTCTTTAGTGTATTAGGGTTTATTTTCAACTTAGAGATTTTGGATTTAATTTAACTTAGATCTTGTTCAGCTAAGATGAGGCACACAGCTTTAGAGAACTGGGAGCTCTCTCCAAGTTAGCTTGGCTGCTCCTGTTACACATTTTATTGCATCTTGTTCTGCTGGAAGGTTTGATGCTTCCACACTGGTGGTTTCTTTCGCATGGTTTATTAGTGAATCATAAAGGTCTTGCTCCATTATATTCTGATCTTTTTTATTTACTGATAATACACACCTCATGGCCCTCTAGTTTGGCAAAATTGGTTTCATAGAAAATAAATAGAAGCACAACCGAAGGATCAATGACCATCGTCTATGTTTAAAATATGTATTATCTGCTATAATATATTTGGGATTTATCTGGTTTCTCACACTGTACTTTAACGTTTTGTTTATGTACTTGAAAAGTGTTTGGCTACTGAGCCATCTGTCTTTACAATATCCCAAACAATCCAAATAGATAGTAAATTTTGACTTTTTTTGGAGAGGGAGAGGAGTAGAAGAACCCATTGTGTTGAAGCAGCAACACAATGCAGCCTTGCATAAGCAAATGTATTTTGGTTATAAATAAAATGCAAGGTAATTAATTTGACTACATTGTGGCTTCTTCTAGAAGACCCTACCCCTTCCAACATGAAGCTGCCAATTACTGACACAGCTGAGAGTGAACTGGCCACTGTTGCAGGAATAGGAAGAACTGAAAGTGTAAAGCAGGTCTAGACCTTGAACAGTCTCTCCTAACTTCAGAGCTCTCACCTTCAGAGTTCTCTGAAACATATAGACTACGAATACCCAGAAGAAGAAAGATCGGTTTCCAACATTCATACAGTGCATCAGCCTCCAGTGGATTTACAAAGCATGTCTGAGGAAGTTCTGTGTGCTCAGGGTTGGCTGCCTGATCTCAGGGAAGCTGTGCAGCACCCACCTCTCTGCATCTCCCATGGAGGGGCTGAGCAGGTCACAGCATCTGTGCTGAGCTCGTCTGGACCAGCATCTCTGAGGTGGCTAGGAAATGAACTGCCTTGTTGTCCAGCTTAAATTCCTTTTCATAACTATAGGTAAAAAATAAGTGTGTGATTCAGAGCTTGGCTTCAGCTGACCCATGGGTCGAGCTGCTGTTGTTTGTTTTTGTAATTACTATAGTTACCCTGGAAGCACTCTGGGCATTTAAGTATTTTGAGTCCAAAAGCCAGAAATAACTAGTTGGAATAAAAGTGTTAATAGTCTGATGGCTGTGTGTGAGTCACAGCCACAGTGGCCTTTGAGACAAAAGAGAGATTGCTCTGAGTGCAGCAGCAGAGAAAGCCCTTCCTCTCTCAGCCTTACACACTCACTGCAGGTCAAATTTAAACTTCCTTACTCAGAGCACAAACAGCTCTTCCATTCACACAGTTCAAGCTCCCACAGTCCAAGATCCCTTATCACAGAATCTTTTAGGTTGGATAAAAACCTTCAAAATCATGGAGTCCAACCAATTACCCCAGCACTGCCAAGAACACCACTAAACCATGTCTCCAAATACTACTTATACATGTCTTTTAAATACCTCCAGGGATGGTGACTCCACCACCTCCAAATACTTAAGGGATCACTGCAAGGCTTGCAGAAGCAAACCCTGCCTCACTGTCTCTGCTGAACCAGAGGAAGACTTCTTCCCATGCAGCTCCCAGACAGAGAGAGGTTAATTGTGCTGCTAGTTTTGTATGGCCCATTTGCAAATCAAAATTAGTAGATGTCAAACATTCAATACCCAAGAAGATTTCCATGCCCCTCTCATGCACGTGTTCATGCATGCTGCTTGCTTGCCTCTTGGTGCATGGCTTTTGCTTTAGAAGAGGAAGTGTCCCCTCAGTTTCATACCATACACAATGTGTATGTGTTAAACACATACTGTGAAACAGCATTTTTCTGAAAGAAAATCTTTGTTGTCTCTGAAGCGAGAACATGGTTAAATAGGAGCACTTCACTTAGTTGGAGTCAAGATTCTCCTTTCATCTTGCCAGGTACTACTTAGACTTTGGGACGTGAAAATGGCAGGGAAAACTTGGACAATGGCAAAAAACAAAAAAAAAAAAGCAAGCTCAATTCCTTAAATTTTAGTTTAAATGAGATCAAAGACTATTCCTGAGCTTGCTGTGAAGCCTGTGCTCAAGTGATTTCTGAAACTGGGACCTAAACTTGAAGGGCAAATCATTTGGTCATGAATGATTGGAGATTTTTGGTACTCTCAGCAAACAGCCTTTGACAGAAGAGTTTCTGTCAGGTTGAATTTCAGAAGTTATCTTTTGGACATGAGAGACAGGGACTCTTCTAACTGTGCTAACCTCGCTGGAGTTTCAGGATCTGGGCAGGGTGTTTGTTTGCTCTGTGCTCGAACAGCCCTTATCTCACATCACTTTTTGTGGGATTCAGTTAGCAAAACCAGCGGCTGTGAACTTCACGCTTCTGCTTACAGCTCCTGCCACCATCCCTGCTCTGCAGGCAGGGCAGATGGTGTGGAGTTGGGTTGTCAGGTGATGATAGAGCAGCACAGCTTCCTGCTCCTGGAACTGGGTCAGGCAATGACAGCAAGGGCTTGGTGAAGTGTGAGAAGACATCTACCTTCAAGAATGGGGCAGGAAGCTCTCGGCTCTGTAGCCAACCTGCTTTTTGCAAAGAGTTCCAGAAACTTCATGAGAATGCACACAGACATTCAGGATGATCTAAGATCTTTGCTGATGTGAAATTTGTTTGTTACTGTGCGAGAGCCTCTCGATGCAGAAGAGCCATGCAGGGCCGTGCTGTGGGATCCCTCCCTGGGTTTGTGCTGTTTGTGCTGCAGTGCTTCTCTCCTGTCAGGATTGCTGCCAGTGGCCCAAGAGAGCTGGGTGGAAAAATGAACATTGGGATGCTTTGTGGGTTGTGAAACGGTGCAGAAAAAGAGCTGCAGTCTGAAGCGAGTCTGAGTACCAGGCATTCTCTTCTGGGGTTTGTTTTTCTGGTGTAGCAGAGAAAAGCCTAAGCTTACAGGGAGCTGAGCTGTGCTGTTCTACATCTTTTTGTGGTGTTGTTTATTTGGGGGATTTGATGTTTGTTTCATGGTAAGACTGCTCTCACACCTACACACTGCATTTTGTTATGCCTGGAAGACACCCTCAGTGCTGACCTACTTCACACGTGCTCATCAAAGTGTGAACTGCATATACACCATGACCTGGTCTTTTTAATGATAAAGTGGTATCAGGCATATCTGCATATTTGTTCTTAGATTAAATTCTAGCTGTGTCTGAATTGTGGCTGTAGCCACCTGCTCAGAGTCTGTGAGCACCGAGAGCCCAGGGAAAACCCACGTGCATGAGAAGCTCCAAAAACTCTGTTAATGGGAATTATTCTCAGAGTCCTTGTGAAAACGGGGTAGCTGCCTACTGTACCACAAGTAAAGTAACTAACTGAGGGGAATTGTTGGAAATAAGGTGTGGTGAGAAAGATTAATTACTTGGCCCTCGGATACCTTTTAATCTGTGGGCGAACAGATGCCCTGTGTCGTGACAGTCCATCACTGTCTCTTCGACATACATGATTGAGGGTAGAAAAAGAACATTGCATGCAACACCATTGATCACAGGATGAATGTTTTGTTCAGTCTGGGAGCACTAGGAGATTTATTTTTAATTTCAACAGCTCCCCCTCATGATACTTCCCCAGTCTAGTCCACTCATCCTGAGGAAATTTCCCTATAAAAAGCATTAATTCACAGAGGAATGTTAACACAGATTTTTATAATAACTTAAATGAGAAGGTATAAATCTTTGAATTAAATGGTAATTTTTTTGTCTCATTTTTTGCCACAGGTACTTTTTCATTTATTTCCTTGAAATACAGTTTCATTAGTTGATGTGCAATGACTTACCACTAAGTGGAATTTTTAGAATAAATGTAGTGCTTACTTCTGCTAACAGGCATACTGTATCTCCATCCATAAATATCAAGGCATTGGTGTAGCTTAATATACAATTACTCATGTTCTTTATGTTACAATTTTTATATTAAAGAGGTATCACTGTGTAAAGCTTGCTTTCCCCCAGCAAGGATTATGTTATGTGATTTGAAAGAAGTTGCATTTGAGTATAATTGGAATTCAGTAAAAATGCACAAAAGCATTTAAAAACTTTTAAAAAAGATTTAAAATTATTTAATTGTACAGAATTACCTACAAATAAACTAGGTGGGTTTTCTTTGTTAATTTTTCACTGTTTGGATTGCAGGGAGTTTTTTTTAATAAAAACTTATTCAAAATTCCAATTTGTTTGACACTTCCTATTTAGAAAGCAGTAAGTGAAATATGTGCAGGAGTCAGGACTTGGTGCAAACAGATAAACAGTGCAGTCCAGCACGGCTTCCTTCTGCTGTCTGAGAGACCTGCTGTGCACTGAAGCTCAAAGGCTCAACTGTTACCCTCTCACTGTATTATACAATGACATTACAAATCACATTTGCTGATACGTATCACTAACACCCTGAATTGCCCTGAGGCTGAAAACGTGTGAAGGGTGTCTCTGCACAGAAGTGTTAAGTGTGTTGAACTTGTGTGTTAGGACTTGTTTGCGACAGAAACGTGACTTGGCTTTGGGACAGCTCTGCTTTTGCTGGGCAGGAAGAGCGAGATTTTTATTTCTTGCCCACTATGAAACACACTCATGCTCAGGAACAGCACAGATCCGACCACAGGGGTGGGGAGAGCTGCTTTCCCTGTCCTGTCCAAGCAGTGCCAAGCAGGGAGGGCTGACACCAGCAGCAAGTGCCTGCAGACACCATCCCATGAGGAGAGGGGGCTTTTAGCTGGGCTGGGCTGGATACAGCCTGAGTACACCTTGGTATATACCAAGGGATCTCCAGCTGGCACTGCTGTTGGCCAGAAGAGTACAAAATTACCATTTTCAGTCAAGGATCCTGCCCACCAGGTACTCTATGTTCAATCGTTCAAAGAAATGTCCGTAAAGGGCCAAGACCATTCCCACTCCAAACTTTAAGAAAAGGGAGTCAGAAGCAGCCAGACTGTGAGTGAGTCACACAGGAATACACCAGCACACATCTTGTACATAGTGATTTTGAGTAGTGATGAGTAAAATACAAGAAACTACTAAAAGCTTGCTTAGAAAGGGCTTTGTTTAAAGTACATTTCCTTAATTCTTTGGGAGATCCCAAGAGATCTGTTGAATGTTGTACTGAAAACATCTGACCTGTCAATGTCACCTGTAAAGGCTGCTAGAAGTCAATTAAAGATGGAACAAAAGAGATGCAGAAGGGCATCAAAAGATGCAGGGAAAGCAGAGCAGCCCTGCCTCAGCCTCGGTGCCTGCCCAGTGTCACTGCCTGTGCTGGCAGCAGAGGCAGAGGAGTGCTGGAGGAGGAGGGGGAGGCTTGCACAACTATTGCTTGCTCTCATCATCCCAAAGGATCGATTTTCAGACCATTACCTACTTTCCCACACATGCAGACACACATACGTCACTGATCCTGAGAGGATTTATAAGTTACCATCTGAGGAATCACTATCAAAACACAGACACCATTTGCTTTAGGGCTGTTTGTGATTCTCCAGTAATGGCTAATGCCCAAACCCTGGCCCTGGCCCAGGTGTCCTACTGGGGACAATGTACAGTGCTCTCAGCTTATTTTTCTCTAAGGCACAGCTGTGTCTTTGGGCTCCTTTAAATCTGTCTTCAGCTTAGTCACGGAGCAGAGGCTTTCTCCATTCCTGAGCCAGCCCGACAGACACAGCTATCTAGCAAGCCAGACTAGCCCTCTCCAGCACAATCGCAGGAAGTTATTCCAAGCCTCAGACAAATCCCATTTCTATCTCTGGAAGAGTAAAAGGTCAAAAAACACGAGGCTGCAGCTCTGCCAGCAGCACCAGCCCCAGCCGTCACGGCCCACGGCGGGGCTGAGCAGAGGGGACGCGAGCCCAGCGGCTGCCTCCCACCACAGCTCTGCCCTCCTGCCAGCCCCGGTGCCCCTGCCCACACGGCTCCAGGAGCTGCGTGGGGCTCCAGGAGGGCCGCACAGGCTGCGTCATTCCACCAGCAACCCCAGGAGAGGGAGGGAAGAAAGCATAAGTACCAGGTTAGCAAAGCAGACTTTCCCTGGGAGGCAGCGGAGCCCTCTGCTCCCGCCTACCATATTACTGTTGGCATCCAGCCACATCCCCATCCTCTCCCAGCAATAGGCAGCCTAATTAGCACAAGTCCTGATTAGCTCTTGCCCTCTGCTTGCAGTGTACTAGCAAAACAGGAGGTTTCTAGGGCTCTCTGCAATTCTTTAGCAGCGGCCAGAGGTGCTGCAGAGCTGGCTCTCCAAGCTGCCCTGGGCAGCCATGCCCCGCACATGGTGCTCTGGACACTGCTTTGGGCACTGCTTTGGGCACTGTGCTTTGGGCACTGCTTTGGACACTGCTCTGGACACTGCTTTGGACACTGCTTTGGACACTGCTTTGGGCACTGCTTTGGGCACTGCTTTGGACGCTGTGCTGTTGCACTGGCAGCTCCTGCAGTGGAAGCAGGGGTGTGAGGCATTGTCTCTCATCATTCCTCACTGCTCTCATAGGATTTCAGAAACGGCCTCTTCCCTCCTGTTGCTTTGCTGGCTGTTCTGCTTGGCTGCAGCAAAGGAGATACCTCATAACAATGCATACAATGGCCAGCCCACGGCCCGATGATTCAGAATGTGATGGAGCTACTCCACCCATAGTAAAAACTGGCTCTAATTTTGAGAAGCCCTTGCTGGAGGACCTGTGCCTGCCTCATGCTGGGACCAGGGGTTTGCTCTCAGCCTTCTGCAGGTTGTGCTGTGTGTGAGCTGCTGGGGATGGAGCTGCTCCTCAGTGGCATCGTGCCCACAGAGCTCCAGCACCCAGTCCTTTCTCGGCATGGTCCCCACAGTTCATTTTTAATTTGTCCTTCCTTCAGCTTTCCTGCCCCTCCCATTCCTGTCTTTCCAATTTTCTTGCCCATTTGGGACTCCCCTACTCTCCCTTTTTACCTCTTACTTTAACTCTGCCTTTGAAAACACTTCTTATTCTGTAGTCTTGCTTTGCTCCTAGAACATAAACACCCTTGAAACGACCTCTCTAAACAAAGCCTGCATCCCTTCTCCCATCACTACCTACAAGCACCATCGGGCCTGTTGATACCCACATGCTGTCACTCCTAAAATAACATCAGGCAGGAGCCTAAATGGCAGAGCCAGGGAGCAAAACACTGCCTGCTAAAACAGAAGTGGATTTGAGACCTGTTATAAAAAGAATAATCTTCATGTCTCCCAAGCACCACATTTCAGCTGAAGGCAGCCACAGGGAATGTCTGCTTTGTTTTTCTCTAATAGGCTGAGCACTGCAGGATGTTGCATACGGTTTCTTTGTTGTGAATGTGTCTGTCTCCACACCCTCCTAAGATAAATGCTCTGAGCAGGGCTTTCTTAGCCAGTGGGAAGGCAGTGACTGTCCAGGATTTGCACTCTTTGAAACAGGCTGAAAGTTAACCATTCTGTGGCTGAAGCATCATTGATGAGAGGAAGAGGAGAACTCAACAGTGACTGGGAAGGGAGTGCAGTGTCCTCAGCACGGGAGAGCACTGTGGATCAACTCTGCTTGCACATTCAGCTGATCAGGAAATGGTTATATCTGTGGAGAATTTTGAATTTTTATGTGTTTGCATTTTGGTTGGAGCAGATCTTAGTGTATAAGGCTGTCTTGGCGTTTCTGCTGCTCGTTTCTCTGTCTTCATTAATCATTCCCATAGGATTAGAAGCAATAAAACCCACTTCAAAACTGAAAATTATTTCAAAATTCAGCAGAGAAACTCCAAGGCAGCTGGAATTTCACTTCAACTCTTATTTTGCAGATCGAGTTGACAGCATTCAAGCAGTTCAAGTATTAGCATCAGCCACACTTACATTTGCTTCCTTCAGAAGGATATGCAAGCACTGCAGACTATGCAGATGACCGTACACTTTTGGTTTTGAAGATTTATAGAATTTGGGCTGGCTGAGGTATGGTTTTAAAGCCAACTGACCAACTCTTCCCATCAGAGGAAGGCGGAACACAGACTTCTGGGTCACTGCCAAGGTCAGGTGTCTCACCCCAGCACAGCAGCATGGCCTTGCCAGCTGGTTGGGATTGCATCGTCCTGGGCAGCCCTCACTGCAGCCTCGCCAGGGCTGCAGCCAGATGTGCTTCAGGTGCCCCAGATGTGCCTCAGGTGCCCCAGATGTGCCTCAGGTGCTCCCCAGATGTCAGGACACGGGGAGAGCAAGTGTACAGGTATTTCCCTGAGGGCAGAAGGTGTGAAGGTGACTGTGCACAAAGGTGGTGGCACTGACATGCTGTGACCAGCTGGGAGGGGCTGGGAGGGCACAGGTCACACTAGGGTGAGGCAGGGGAATGGCCAGGAAAGGGGATGGCCAAGGAGCTTGGGCAGCTCTGCATATTCCCCGTTTGCTTGCAGCCTTGGTGTAGGAGAGGGTGGCTGGGTGGAGGCATGACAGACCCTTCCAGCCACATGTTCATGGGACACAGCAGCCTGGCTGAGAAGGATCCCTCACTCTTTAGCTGCAGACACCCATAGGGCACATAGGGCTCCCCTGCAGCACATCCCATTTGTCTCTGTGCTCCCCCAGTTCAAACAGCACCAGCAGCAGAGGCAGTGGCACATTCCCACACAGCAGCAGTCCAGTCTCGATGCCTTCTCCTCCTTCCTGGTCCTCTCCCTGGCTGCTTCCAGGGAGCTCTGGTGAGACAGCAGCCAGCAGCATGCACAGAGCAAATGATGCAGTCACTGTCTGCATCCACATCCTTACTGCTCCCTGGTGACCTCATTTTCTGGGTGTAGCTCAGAGTGCATAAACCACAAAAAAAAAGGGGATAGGGAAAGGAGGAAAGAGATAGAGAAGAAGTTGCAGAAAAGCAGAAATAAACGCTGTAGTTTTGAAAATGCCTGTGGAAAAACCCAGCTGGCTCATTGTCCTCACTTTTGTAACAGTAACATTGATCCTATTTCACCATCCCACAAGCACATACTCTTCTGATAGCTTTCTTGTTTAGAAAAGACGTAGATCCAGATAGGCTGCACAATACACTGCCTTCAACCACGTTTACCAGTTTACATTACTAAGAATCTGGATTTTGGTGTTTCATAGATTAGTGTGCTGACAGGTTGAAAAATGATAGAAAGGGAGCTATTACCCTTCTCCCACATTGTTCATATTTAAGACATTGCTGAGCACATTAATTGCACGTTGTTCCCAATAGATCAGGCTGAACTTTCATTTCTGAAATCTGTTTTTACTCCCAAACTGTTCCACTATTTGTGGAGTTTGGCAGTGAGTTTTACTCCTGCTGTACTCGCAAAAAAGATCTGCATTACAAATCCCTGTCAACTGGCTGAACATAACCCCAAAGAGAAGGCACCTGCTCAGGAAAGCTGGCCTGTCCTCTTGCAAGCTGCAGCTTCATCAGCTCACAGCAATGAACCCTTCTGGGTGCGAAATCCATGGGGTCCTGCAGAAATGAGCACTTCTATTTTTCTGTCTCTTCTCTCCTTTCTGTTTGAGGCTTCCCTGTTGCTGTCCCTGGCACCAGCAGCCCTAACAGGGTTTCTCATGTGGGACCTGGCCCTTGGCAGCAGAAGGAGGACCACAGCCAGCTGGTGAGGAGCAGCCCCACTCCTGCCCTGCCCCATCCCCGTGGCCGGGTGGGTGCTCAGGGGCTCCCGCAGGGTGAAGTGGGCAGTGGGCAGGCAGGGGTGGGAACACAGCCAGGCAGGGCAAGCCCTGCATCACACCTCATCCTTTTAGTGCCACATTGAGTTCGGGCCTTCTACACCACAGAGACAGCAGGACACTACCCAGGACTGGGTCAGGCACTTTCCTGAGTGGCACCAATCTGCTGCCAGCAGTAGGAAGCTGGTTTGGGGCATCCTGAACTTGCTGCCCTGGGTGTGCACTGTGTGGTCTAAAATCCACTGTGTCCAGGCAAAGCCCGGTTTGGCAAGTCTGGGGCATTTCCTATGAAATAAGTAATGGTCCATAGTTGTTTTAATGCTGCTGTGATCAGAGTGCAAGCCTGTAAATATGCTGGGATACCAGAATTCAGAGTGTTAAAGTGCGCAGCATGCCAGAAGTAATTGTTTTCCTTCTGCAGCCTGTTATATTCAGATGCTGAGGAAATGATTTAATATTTCTGAACATGTTGTGATTTCATCATTTGGTTCAGCAAGGGAAGTTTGAGAAGTCATGTAAATGAAGATAAACTTTAAATATGCTCTTAGGAGTTTATTTGCCACTCAGAGTTTTTTTCAATAGCAGTGCTGTACAGCATATGCCAGCCCTGGGCACATTCATGTCTCCACATCCAGGCAAAAGCTCCAGCACTGACAGGGGGCTGAAAAAGCTTAACCTATATGTGATTTGCAGTGGGAAAAACCAGACTCAGGAGGCGAGAAGAGAAAGAACTGAGGATGAGCATGCTTCCTCATGAGGGGAAGAAGAGATGCAGGAACTGATCTCCTGTCTGGTGACCAGTAAGAGGACCAAAGAACAGCATGAAGCTGGGTCAGGGTAGGTTCAGGTTGGGTATCAGGAAAAGGTTCTTCACCCAGAGGGTGGCTGGGCACTGGAACAGACTCCCCAGGGAAGTGGCCACAGCACCAAGCCCGAGAGAGTTGAAGAAATGTTTGGACAATGCTCTCAGGCACAGGGTGTGACTCTTGGGGGTGGTGCTGTGCAGGGCCAGGAGCTGGACTCGGTGATCCTTGTAGGTCCCTCCAGCACAGGGTGTTGTGTGATCCTGTGAGCAGCACAGCTCAGGACCCACACACAGCCCGAGCCCGTGCCAGAGGCCGTGGGTTTGTGCCCTGCTGCTCATTCCCAGCCCTGCTGGAGCACTCTGCTCCACAGGCCGGTGTGAAGTAGGCAGAGCACTGAGAAAAAAGGCACAGGTCTGCAGAATTTCACAGGCAGCATTGCCTTCCCAGAGCAGAGCAGAGAACACGCAGTTATCTCCCAAGCATGGGAAGTTTACACAAGGAATGTTTGGATACTCGAGCTGACTTTAACCAGCTGACTTTGTGAAACGCACCTAAAATGTGAAGGAAAGTGGAGCTCACAGGGTGCTATTTCTTCAAACCCTTTGTCCTGAAACCCTCTTTCCTTGGATGACACACAGGGCCCAACAGCAAAAGAAAAAGTACTGACAACTCAGAGAGAATTCTTAAACAAAAAAAGATAACCTGGCAGGAGGAGCATTGTTTATATTTTTCCTAACATTTATGTATTTTAAAATAAAAAATGACAAGCAGTGGATGCTGTGTATTATGAGCCATGTGAGTGATGACCACTTTTACACAAACTAAGGAGAACAAAAAAATAAGTCTAAAAATGTTTAAAAACCAGCTCTGCCTCCTGTGAAGTGTAAAGCAGACACTAATTTAAGACAGCTTTTAAAGAAGAAAACCCAGGCCTGGAGATGGAACACTGCTTAAAGAATAATTAAAGGTTAAGCAACACAATTTATTTGATGAGAAGACAGGTGAAAACAGCAGAACTGCAATCAAAATACATTTTTAAATTCCACAGCATAGCTGGTTTTCTAATAACGTACTTAGAAATGAACAAATGGGTGTAAAACCAGCTACTGAGCACTTTCAGCCACCTTCAGTGGTTTTGAGGTTCAACTCTACCTGCTTTAAAAGAAACATGGGCCACCTAAATATACCCCCTTTCAAGCACATCAGTCCTTGCGTATATGCAACGCAGAGACTTCATCCAGTGCATTCCACCGTCTGTTTTGGTTTGTGCCTTGCCCACACACTTGGTGTGCTTTTAAATACAATTATAATATTTACTAAATAGGTCTGACAAATAACTCTTAGTTTATAATCTGGTTTGTTTTCTGTAAATATTCCCCGAGGGAATCTGGCCCGTGATGAGTGCCTTAGGCTGAGCATCTGAATCATGCAGCGCTGCTTCCAGTTGGAGGCTGCAGAGACCTGACTGCTGGAACGGCGTTTCTGGGACACGTACAGACCTTTCCAAACTTCCCTTTATTTCCCCACGATTCGTTTGTTTTCTGGTTGCACTCTGACAGCTCCCCAGTGCAGCAGGCAGCCGCTGCTCCCGCAGGAGCCAGCCGTGGTGGGCAGCTCGCCTCTGCCCGTGCTGCTGGAGGAGCTGGCTGTTCGTGCTGCTCAGGGTGAGAGCCATGGGGCAGCCTGCCTTCCCCCAACAGGGCTCTTACCATGCCTGCAGTCACCAGCAGGTATTTGCTCTCTGGCTGCAGCAAAATCAGTTGAGGGCAGCCTGTGTGCAACCCACAAAACCCAGGCTAGGCCCATGAGGGGAGAGTTCATCTTCTGATGTGGCTGGTAGAAATGCTCCTCAGAAGTCCACAGGCAGATTTCCTTTATTCAGATAATTTCTTCATGTCATGTTTCCATTTTTGGGAATCTCTGAACTTCTCAAAGCTTCCTGTCAAGAGGAGGACCTGGCCCCCTCGGAGCAAATGGGAGCTTTGCCATTTACATCAGTAGGGTTTAAATGTCACCGCAAAGGCCGGGTGGTTCCCCTGGGACTGATTTCAAGCCAAAACATAGATCCCAGAGGAGATCTTTGAGTCTGTATAGCTTGGAGCATGCAATTAAATCAGTGCCCCACTCCACATGCCTAAAACCAGAGCTCATCTGGATACTATATAGCTGCTCTTGTGAGATTGGACCTATTCCTATTTTTCTTTCTATCTTTGTCCATATGTGCAGAAAGGTTGATTCTTATTTTCAACAAAAGTGACCTGTTCTCTACGACAAGTCCTCCCACACATGTGCGCCTCCTCCCTGTTTTTCTGCCTGCCTCCCGCACACTTCCTTTCTCCCAGCAGTTTTAGGAGTGAAATGAAGTGCAAAGGTCAAAGTCTTTGCGGCGTGTAGCCGTGAAGTCAGTAAGGATGTAAAAAAGAACAGCCCGGATTTGGCCCGAAGGGGCTGTGGAGGACACGGCTCTTTCCTCCCGTGCACACCCAGATCAGCTGAGCAGGACACTGAACGTGGGGGCATTTCCTGAACCTCCTTGTTATGATCAGGCAAAAGTGCTACAGCCTAAACATTTACAGCTTTTATTCTGCTCCTGCTGGCTACTCTGCTTTTCTTCATTAGGTCTGACAGCATGTTGTTGAACGCTTTTTTTTTTTTTTAAGTGGTGTTGTGGTCCCCTACTAAAAGAGTCACTTTGCCCAATTTCCTGTTTATGCTGGAGCTGCAGCATCATGTGAGCACAGACAGTTGTAGATAGGCTGGCGACTGTTGCTGACCTCACACCACATGTTCAGTTAACAAGGTGAAACAGCAAAATTTGCTCTGTTTGTGTAAAGAATACTGAGAAAACTGCCAGTTCCAAGTAAAATAGAGGGAGAGGGACTCCCGATAGCCTGAGGCAGGGCGCAATCTCCAGGCAGTTCTTTTCAGTCTTTAACTGCTTTGGACATCTGTATTCACATTGTGCTTGCAAATAACAAGAAAGGGGATTAGCCCCAACTCCACTTCTTTCTTCAGCAAAGCAGGTTTGGAGTCCTTCCATAAAAGCTATTAGTTCAGCAAATTTGCTCAAAATTTGTCCAAACTTCAGTCCCTTTGGTATATACATTTTCCTATACTTGTTTCCAAAAATGACTGAAGACTCCTGTGACTTAGCTAGATTCAGTTATTCAGCAGATGTTTATATCCAGCATTTGTATTTCAGAACTGTTGTTTCTTAAACAACCTGGAAGCAACCTATTTTCCATTAAGATCTCAAAGATCCATGCAGAGTCTTCCAAAAATCCTTTAAGACTGTGCAAGACTTTTGGATTAAAGCCATTCTAAGAAATCAAAATTTACCTCTATTCAAGATTATAACTTATTACTGAAGTTAGTATTAAAGAATTTATTGTGAACAATTCAGGGAGATCTTAAGAGTTTCCAGGCCATTTTACACAAGTACTTTTGTACTTTTACACAAGTACTACACAACTTTTTATGTAAAAATAGGAATTCCTATCAGGCAACTTAAAGCCTCAGCGGCATTTTTTCCACTAACAAAAAACAAAGTTAATGGTTAAATCCAGGAAGACCTGTGTCAGTGTATTAAGTTTCTCCTTTCTCTCTGTTTTCAACTTGTTTCTGTAAAAAGCCCAATCCTGTATCCTGAGAAATTTGAATTTTATTTTTAATTGTCCAGAGGAGTGGCACCAAGCCAGACTAGCAGTTCTCTGTCCATCGACCTCTGCCACCTTATGCAGGTAAAAAAGGGTTTCAGATGCAAAAGTGTCACTACAGCTTGGCTGCAGCCAAAAGCACAGATGGGAGTGCATCCCTGTGGGTGTGTGGAGAAGCAGCCTGATTATCAGGAACACACTGTAACTTCAGAGGCAGGTGTATCCTGTGACAGGTGAACAAATCACAACATATGGAGGCTGTAACCATCATGTACCAGTTGTCAAGTGCTTTAGGATTCAAAGGTGAAAAAAGCACTCCAGAAACTTAAGCTGCGTTCAGGATGATAGCAATGTCATTTTAAATACTACATATAAACATGCTGTGAGGGAATATGGAACTAAAACTCTTGGCTAGCTGGCGAGGCTGTAAACATCCTCATGTAAAGAGTCCTGCCTGCAAGTCTTCACTGTCAGGAGCTTAAATGCTTGCAAAAATGTAGCAGCAGTCAGAAGGTGTCGTTTGAGGGGCAGCTTAAAGGAATTACTGTTTTACTGTGCCTGCCCTTGGGAAGGAAAATTGTCCTGGAGGAGTGGAGGGCTCTGGGTGGGAGGAGGTCCTTGGATGGCAATAATCACTCCAGTGCTGTCTTCTGTTGCTGGGAACTCTGCTCTGAGCTGTGACCTATTTTACATCCCCACTAAAAGTGAAAAAGAAAGGCAAAATGAAGCAGAGGGTATGAGGATGCTCATGAGGGCGCTCATGATGTGAGTCATGTCCAACCCTGGTGCCCTGGCACTTTGGTACCCCCTGCCTGGCACCACAGGCTGCAGCATGCAGGGATAAGGTGGGACAGGTCCACCTGCCTGCCCAGGGTAGAGGCAAGGTCAGCTGGCCAAAATCAGCTTCCCTCCACCCAGGGCTTTGGCTCACCCATTGCAGCATCCTCTTGGTGAGAGCTGGCAGTCCAGGGGAAGCTCTGGCAGCCCAGACGGGTGGTGGCCATCCTGGGGCCAAGGCTGTCCCCAGCCCTGTGCAGATATCACACCCCAGCTGGCTTTCTTTTCCTTAGCCTGAGTTTTCATCAGTTCTCCAGATCGCTTTGGGCACAGCTTTACAGTGATGCTGAGTCACAAAAATTCCAGTTGTTTCCTGAAAGCGAGTGAGACCGTCTTTACCATCTTGTTAGTCCCAATGAACCACAGCCAAGTGCAGCTGGGGAGTTACTTCATTTTTTTATTAATACCAACTGTGTCTTTTCCTGGCACCCCACAGATGCTGTTGGGATTGCCTGCTGGCCCTGGTCCCTTGGTGCTCCTGGCAAACCCCCCTCGGCCACCCGAGGGAGGTGCAGCCCTTAGGGCATGGCTGGGCTCCTGCCCTGGGGTGGCATCAGCACTAATTTCACATTGATTGATCCTTATACTTCCTATGAATGAGCTCAAAGAGGCCTGCACATATTTGCAGGGCAGCTGTTCACAAGCAAAGCTCCAAGCTTTCAACACCACTGCTGTCAAAATAGGTGGAAGAATAGAGGTGTGATGCGCTGGGCTGGCAGTGGGCAGGGCAGCTCACTGACTCCGTGCCTGTTGCAGGATGCCACTGTTAAAGAAACACACTGAAAATGGATTGCCATCCTGCCACCACTTCCTGGGTGTCTTGCTGGTGCGTGTTTCACAGGCAAGGCTTTGTCAGCCCAGAGCCACCTCCGTAGCCTCAGGACAGTGGTGAGCAGTGAGCTCTGTCAAGTGTTGGGGTGACACTGAGGTCCTGCCTGCCCCACACACCTCAGGGCAGGACCCTGGGAAGCCATCTGACATATTGCAGCCCCCCTGGGTGAGATAAAGCTGTGCTGGTTTTCTGCTGTGGCGGTATTTGTTATAGCTGGGATCAAAGTCCCAGCTTTTCCCCACAGCAAGATCCTGTGGGATGAGATATTCCACCAGCATCTCCCTCTGCAAACTCCAGGGACCCGTGTGGGCAGCATGACCACGGCACCCACATTTCCTCTCCAGGAGCCCCTTGACACCCACCTAGCAGGAGCCATGGGGAAAGCGAGGGGAGCACAGCAGTGCTGCTCCCCTTCAGAGTCCTGTGAGCAATCCCTACCTGCATGAGGAGCAAAGGGACGCTGCCACCTTGCCAGTGTCCTCAGGGGAACCTCTCATCAAAGTGACTCTGAGAAGCACAGTGCTTTACTGCTCTATTAAAGGACAGGGGTCATGACTGAAATGATATTTCTTCATCCAAGTGTCTGGCTCCTTTCTCCCTCCCCAAAATGAAGTGGTTTCATTATTGATTTTACTTTCAGAACCTGTTTTCTTATTTTCTGCAAATATTTTAACAACTTTAAATTCCCAAGTTTTTGGGTCACTATGACTTTGACCCCGCCATGCCCGAACAAACCCATTGGAATTACAAAGAATCTTCATGTTTATTAAATAGCAGTGACTCATTCTGTTGCAGATGTTTGTTTATGTAAAGCACCATAAATATTACAGATTAGGATGTAGAGCAGGCAATGGGAATGTGTGTAGGTTAGCAGGCAACATATGACTCGGGGATTTTTTTTTCTCCTTTTTTAAAATGTGTGTCATTTTTTCTTCAAAAACCACAGGTTTCTTCATGTAAAGAAACAGAAATAAAGGACACCTCTGTGCTTCTACAGGATGTCCTCTAAGGTGTTTTATTACAAAGCTCTCATTGCACTTAAAGTGCAGGAAATTTTCTGACTGGTGTTTTTAGTCAATTTACATAGCTGTATCACCTTGAAAGAAAGAAGGTATTTCCCCTTGCACTGCTCACCCGTCACGTCTCCTCCGAGGGCTCATGCTGACTCTCTTGAAACAAGGTTCATTTAGAGTCATTCTGAAACTTACCACAGTGAGAAAGAAAAGTGACTCAATAAAGGACCATGACGTAGCAGATGGAAATCCAGTGTGAGGCTGTAGCCTGTCCTGAGCTCACTGTGTGATGGCCCTTTGCACAGGATGAGCCAGACCATTTGTGCCTGTCTGTGTGGAAAGTTGTCTTCTATGGAAGCACTGGTTAGCTCAGAGCTTCTTTCCACCAGAGCTGAACCTTGAGAAAGCAGAGGTGCAGCGGGCATGAACAGGCAGGGTGAGGGAGAGCTGATGCCTTTCCAGCACCACTGGGAATGCCCCTCAACTTCCAGGCACCCAAGCAAAGGGAGAAAAATTACTGCAAAAAATATCTTCTCTAGGTTCAATAGAATTACATGCCTGTGGAGGCAGAGGAAAGGCCTAAGGGAGGAGTATCCCTCTCTGAAATCGAATATTTATTGATTTTTCTTTCCCAGTCATAAACCATGAGTTTCAGCCTCTCACTGCTGAAGACATTAGTGAGAGCTGAGTGGAAAATAAGGCAGACAAAATCCAAGAGAAGCATTAAACCAGTGAGTGATGAGCAATGAGCTCATCTGCTCCCAGAGTGCTCCACAGGGACACTGGAAGGAACAAGAAGGCAGCCTCATCAGGGAGAGATTAATTATGCAGAGCTGAGGGGTGCTGCAGACCAACAGCCACAACTGAAACAGCGTAACTCCAACTGGGGGACAGGCTGGGTGGTTTAAGAGGTCTTTTCCATCCAACTTCTGTGAGTGAGCAAATCAAGTGTTATTACTGAGCACTGCGGGCTGCCAAGGCGTGAGCCTTTCTGCAAGGCTCTCACAGTCCGAGGAGCACGTGCTGCGTGGGACTGGCCCTTTGCTCTGGAAAGAGTGGCACAAAGAGCTCCCAACAATGTCCCTTTGAACACGAGGATGTTTGCTGGGAGCTGGTCCCGACTCCTTGGTGTGCAGATCCCTCTTGCAGGGACCGTGCTCTGCAGCCCCGACACCTCCCACTCCGTGCAGGCAGGGAACCTCTGCTAACATATATGGTCTTAGTGGGCTCAGAATCAGCTGCTTACAAACCTGTCTACATATGAATTTTAACTTCCTCTTTTGGGCCATTTATAGGAAATGCTATAAAGTTCCGCTTAACTTCTTTTTTCCACAGGAATGTGTTTAAAAACTGTTCTTTAAAAAAGACAAGCTGTGAAAACTTGTCTCATGTGCTGGCACTCCCGTGGGACTGTCATCCTGCAGTTCCCTTGCCCCAAAGGTGGTGGATTAAGACGTGGGTCCACAGTGAGTGCCAGGAGGAGAGCTGTGCACTGAAGCTCACAGCCTTCAACCAGCTGTGGGAGAGAAGCCATGCCAAACCCTTCTCTGGTGGGATTTGCTGCTCTGCCCTCTCCAAGGGATTTTGCGGGATGAGAGTGATCCCAAATAGTCGAGCCTTTTGCAGTCATCGCCATCACTGAGCTCTCAAACTCCTCTTTGAGTGCCAGAGCCCCTGCAGCAGGGCTGGGGACCAGCACATGTCCTGTGCCAGCAGCACGGCTGCAAGGCCACCAGGCAGGTGAGGAACCAGCACACAGCCGCCCTTCTTTCTGCTTCCCCCTGCCATCCCCTTTGCTGCATTCTGTAAAATGAAGATTATCCTCATGGGGGAGTTGTAAGCATTAATATAGCTGGTCAGGAATTTCACGTTTGTTAGCTGTTCTGCGTTTTGTTGTTAAAACAAGGAAAAAATCAAAACCCACAGGGCAAATTACATTTCAGGCCAATTTCCCTCACTGAGCTTGTACGTCCTTTAATAAATTATTTAGATCTCAAATACTGGATATGTTGTACAAACACACGAGAACATGGTCCTCAGGCAGAAGGTAAGCGATGAAGGTCCTTGGCAAAAGCTTTTCAGCTCTCATTCTGCCTTGTTCACTAGCCAGCTGCTTTGCAGCTCAAAATAGGTTTGCTCGTGGCCTGTTTTGTCTGACATTGCTGAGGCAGATCAAATGCTCACTTGTAAGAGCAGCCCTCTAAACCTCACACCACTCATGCAGCAGCAGCAGAGACGTCAGATTGTGGAAGAAGCAATCTCTTTCTTAGAAACCCTACTGAAATGGAAACAGAGCTGTTCCTCTTTCTTTCAGGAGTGGCTCTGGAATTCCCAAAGTCAAAAATTCAGGAGCAAGGCAAAAACACTGATAGCTTGTGTTACACAAAGGAACATGCTGGCAGCCAACCAATGCTGCTGCAAATTTTCTTTCTTTTGGCATTGAACTGTTTCACTTATGAAGGGCAGATGAAAATTGTTCTAGATTGATGTTGGCTCTTGTCTGATGGTAGTTGTGCTTCTCTGATACAGCCTTCTCTCTAGTGCCCACAAAGCTTTAGGGGACATGTAAACTTCTAATCATACTATCACCTTCATCAAGAAAATAATAATTCCAGGAGGTCCCCAAATGAATGTAATAGTTTGGATGTAATAGTCTGGATGCATAGAACCTTTTCATAATGTTATTGAGGAGCCTAGGCTGAATCCCAGGAATCAGCACCTATTGGAGTACATACTCATCTCAGCCATGGGAGCGCAGTCTTTCACCCTTAAATTGATCCACATTCTCTCGTAAATTTGGCAGCATGTGCAGCTCCAGACTAAAAATTGGCAGATATTGTTGGCTCTGATCAGCTGAAATAAATCTCTCCTCACCACAACCCTGCCACTCTGGCCCTGCTGCCTCCTCGGGTGTCCCCGCTGGCCTCAGCCACTGCAGGGGCTCGAAGGTCCTCCCTTAGCCTGGTACCGACACCCTCAGCAGACAGGGACAGTCCTGTAACAGGGAAAGGAGGAGGCAGCCTTGTGACTGGGAAATGGTAAAAAGGAAACTACTGAGGATGTACAGCTGTGTCAAACCCACCGTGCTCTGCCGTGGGGCTGGGGTGGGCCCTGGGGAGGGGCACGAGTGCCTGCCCTGTGGACGGGGCCTGTGGGGTGCCAGGCACCCCCTGCACCGGGGTGCATGAGCTGCTGGGGCCCCGAGAGACAAAAGCTGCTGCTGCCGTCTCGTCTGGCCAAGGCTTGTCACTGCTGGGCTCCCAGTGACCCCGGTGTGCTGCATCCCCTCACCCTGGGGAAAGGTGTACAGCAGATTGCAGGCAAATGCCAGGAAAATGAGGAGAGGATATTTGACTCGGAGATAAGAGCCTCCTGCTGAAAGGTGTGCCACAACCAAAACCCTGCTTTGCCTACACCACGGGACAGGGCGAGTCCTGTGTATTGGCAATGGCAAACCTGCTCCTGTCCACTTGCAGGTATGCTGCAAGTGGCTCAAAAACCCTGTGCATTGACACTCAGCATTGTGGGGTAAGCAAAAGGGCTTTGGAGCCAACATTTTATGGGTAAAGGCAGATATTGGGGAAAGTTTCAGAGCAGAAATTAATCTGGGGAGACAGTGATGGGACTGGATATGTCAAATGTGAGAGGATATGCAAAAGATAGCCCTTCAACCCCACCCACGCAGGTGACTGTGTCATATCAGCAGCTGATCCCACTTTTTCCTTAGAAAGTGGAGGACAGGAAAAGGAGCCCAGAGAGGTGAGGTGTGAATTCACTGTGTGTGTGTGGATGCAGTTTGATGGTACAATGAAGCTAATGTTAAAAGCAAGCAGCCAAGGAAGGGGTGGTCCCATCCCTTCCCACCTTTCAGCCCTCCCCTGTGCTGGCCTGCCGGTGTCCAGCCAAGGCTGGCTGCTGGGGCAGTGGGCTGGCAGCACTCCCCATCTCCCAGTGTTGGATGAGGCCGTGTGGGCTGGTGTTGCTCCCTCAGCCGGCTCTTTGGTGTCAGGCACAGAGCACCCCTGGCACAGGGCAGGGTGAGCTCCCCAGCTGGTTCCAGCACACTCCCCATCACCCCGTGCCGCTGCCACCCTGCCATGGCACCGGATTTCAAGAGGGGCTGAGTGCTTAAAATCCGTGAAGATCTGAGTGTGCAAATGTTGATTCAGCTGCGCTGCTGGCTCAGGCTGCCGTCCCTCCCTCCCCTGTGCTGCAGGTTCAGCGGTGGGCTGGCAGCACGGGCAGGTATTTGCTTTGGTCCCTGCGGCTCCCTGAGGTTCAGAGCACGGTAATGTTTGGGGCACTCCACGGTGGCAGCCAAGGGCTGGCGGCTTGTTCGAGCCTGTGGTATCACCAAAGGGCAGTTCCTCTGTCTCACTCCACCCCCTCTTTCCTGCATGTTTCTACAGCCCTGTGTAACCCCCACAAGAAAAATCCCCCTGTTTTCCAGCTGGCCAGGGGCCGCCTGGCCGCACCGTGAGCCGGAGAAGGTGCTGAGGGCCACCCTGCCGGAGAGGGAGTGGGGGCCCAGCCTTGCCGAGGGCAGTGCAGATTTGGGCAGCTATCTGGCATTGTCTGCCCTCAGCCCTGTTCTCACGGCTGCTCAGCTGTGATAGCCAGTGTTTTCTCTCAAAGACTCAGCCCTGCTCTCCTCTCCCATCATGAGCCACTCTGACCGGGCACCTCTCCCTCTCCATTCTCACAGCACCAGCCCGATGATAAACCTGATCAAATTGTGTATCCACAGGGAAACAGGTCAGCAGGCAGCTTCTCGGGGACAGACCCAAACCAGCAGAGCCACGGCCCCTCACACACACCACAGCCTTTGCCTCCTAATAGAGGCACCACGGGCTTTTCCACAAAGCACAGCAGCAGTTTTCTCCTTTATCTCACCAGCTGCCCGGGCTGTGCTAAACACAACCTACACACGCCTTTAGAATCACGAAAATCAAAATGTTTGGAAATGGGATCAAGTACTGGGCTGTCCTGCCTCAGGGTGTTGGAGCAGCCACCAGCAGGCAGCCCTGAGCTCCCACTTTTCCCCAGCTGTCAGCTAAGGTGCCGGGCAGACACTTGCTCCACCATCCCCTCCCTCCTCAGCTTGCTCGGATGCAGGTGATTTCTGTCCAATTTCCATCAGCAGGAGCCAGGTGTATTTAAGCTGCAGGGCTGGCAGCTTTAGGAGGGGCTGGTTTTGCTGTCTTGGGGTAAAGTTGGTGGCTCCTTTCCCTTACTGCCTTAGCAGGCTGCTTCTCTGGGAGGCAAAGGAGCAGCTCTAGTTTGTCTCACAACTGAAGCATTTATCTTTGGTTGTTTAGGGGTAAGAGTGTGTTAGGAGATGAGACTTTCTGTCCTGACCTAGCTGTGGGGAGTGCTTTGAGCCTGTGCAGGACTTGGATTGCAGGTGACAGAGATTTGGGCTCTTTTTGGTACTGTACATGAGGTACCTGCTGGCCCATACCCCAGTGTTGTATCTGGCTAGTCCAGAAAGTTCCTTCTCCATTAAACATTTATCTTTTGTTTGTTTCCTGTGTATGTTTCTCTTTTCCCCTGGCTTCCACAAGATTAGTCTTGTCTAAGATATATCAGTAACCTGTTATCTCTAGCTACTTCCAACAGAGATCAAATCACTTTCAAACTTCAATAGATCAATGGGGGCAAGACAATTTTCTTTGTGCAATACACTTTGCACCTCATCTCTGCTTCCTGTTTATTCCTGATGTGATGCCCCAGTCTGTAAGCCCCTCCTGTACACAGGCTTGCTCAGCCTTACACGAGCTTTTTCTGTGATCCTTCATTCCCTGGTCTCTGTATTTGACGAATCATTTGCATTCAAAACAGATTGTGGTACTGCCAGGCTGAACAGACTTAATTCTTAGCTAAATTTTTGGATGAATATTGACAGACTGTGAAAAGCTGGGTACACCGTAAGAAAAAAAAATTATTTGGAGGTCAAAAAGAAATGCTTTTTCCTGAGATGATGATTGTTGATTTTTTTTGTTGCTCATTTTTGCTATCACCATGCCTATGGGAACTCAGCATTAGCAAAACCTGTAGTGCCTGGATTATCTTAAACTGTGCCAGTAAGGAGTCTTCCATCTTACTGAAAGCAGCCTGAACTCAGTTTTTTTTTGTTTTAAGATTGAATGGTTGCCTGTCTTTAAACTGACAGATCCACTCTTTGCAAAATAAGTGTGATTTTTAACTCAAACACAAGCTACCATCCAGATTTGCATCATTGTGACAAAGAGTTCTTGGGTAAGATCCAGGTAGGGAGGTTGTGGTAGTGGTGGTTGAGATGTTTCTTTCAATGAACTTTTATGAACTTTTAACTCAGATGAAGGCAGGTAAAGCAGCCAGTGTCTATGCAGTTGTTGGAAGTCCCTGGGCAGTGTGTGAGCCCCTGCACCTTTCCTAGGTTTCCATCAGAGCTGAGGCAGCTGCAGCCTTACCTTTGGCTGCTCCCTGGCCTGGCTGGTTTGGGCACGAGGTATCCAACAGTTTTTATGGAGTTTGGCAAGGGTGAAGGTCCTAATGTCTTATTTTAGCTTTTTTTCTGTGGGACAGAGATCAGGATTGATTTCTTCTGGCCCTCAGAGTAGGTGTGTTGGTGAGAGCTGTAATCAACACAGAGGTGCTTATACTCTTGATGAGCAAAAACAGCTGCTAAACAAACAAAGGTGAAGTATATTATTTTGTTCCCAGGAACAGGCATATAGCTTAACAGAGTGATGCTGCATCTGCCAGGACTTCATCTAAGCCTGTGTGGGACCCATACTGTCAGTCACAAGGGTCAGAAAACATTGGTGCTTGCCAGGTTTGTTTTAGGTTGACAGTGCCTGTGTAAATAATCATCCTTTTGTAAGGTGCTGAAGTTTTCTGTTTAATTTCTAGCACTACAACTCCCTTAGGGTTTGTTCTGGGCTTTCAGAAGTAATTGGCAGCTCATTAACAGTTTTGTAATAGCACTGAAAACCATAGGAGGGAAGCTGCACAGCATATCTAGAGCCTGGGCTTTGCTGGGCAAAAGACACTTGTTTCCAGCTATGTGCAGTTCTCGGTACTTTCGTTTTACAAAGAAAAACGTGTTATCTCTTCTGTGGATGAGGTGGTGACCTATTGGATCATTCTGATTGCATCATGTTGGCAGGCTGAGGGGAAGGGCGAATCTTGCTCATCTTGATCTCCAAGGGACAGCCCTCTGCCTGTTTTCCTATCTTAAATGCAAGCTTGACAGTAAGTGCATCAAATAAAAATCACAATTTGGCCAGCTTATCAAAACAGCTATAAAACCTGAAAGAAAATAAGCATGGAGCACAAGTCCTATGAGAAGCAGCTGAAGGAACTCAGGTTGTTCAGCCTGGATAAGGGAGGGCTGAGGGAGAACCTTATTACTCCAGAACTACCTGAGAGGAGGTTGTGGCCAGGTGGGGGTCGGGTTCTTCTCCCAGGTAACGAGCAACAGGATGAGAGGAAATGGCCTCAGCTTGTTTCAGGGGAGGTTTAGTTTGGACATTAGGAAAAATTTCTTCACTGAAAGGGTGGTCAAGCATTGGAACAGGCTGCCCAGCGAATTGGTGAAGCCACCATCCCTGGAATCCTTTAAAAAATGTGCATGTGTGGTGTTAGGGGACGCGGTTTAGCGATGGGCTTGGCGGTGCCGGGTCGATGACTGGATCCGGTGATCTGGGGGTGTTTCAGACGCTGCTGGCTGTGTGTGGGCTGGCTGCCGTGGCTCCTGCTGGCCCTGAAGGCCCTGTTGTGTGTGCCCTGCAGGCCTGGCGGAAGCGCTGGTTCGTGCTGCGCAGGGGCCGCATGAGCGGCAACCCCGACGTGCTGGAGTACTACAGGAACAACCACGCCAAGAAGCCCATCCGCATCATCGACCTCAATGAATGCGAGGTGCTGAAGCACTCGGGGCCCAACTTCATCAAGAAGGAATTTCAGAACAACTTCGTCTTCATCGTGAGAACCACCTACCGCACCTTCTACCTGGTAGCCAAGACCGAGGAGGAGATGCAGGTCTGGGTGCACAATATCAGCCAGATCTGTAACTTTGGACATCTAGAAGATGGCACAGGTAGGATCACGCTCATCTTGGAGGGTGGGAGAATGCTCAGGGGTGACAGGAGGCGTGGACCTTGCTGTCAGGCTGGCTGGGCAGATGGAAGAGGAGTGTGGTTCCTATAGCTCCACACAGCACTGCTAAACCTGATCTGAAAGTTCTCAGGGACCTCACTGCTGAGGGCTGGGAATACTCACCGACCGCTTGGTCTCACTTTGATGAAGCCATTCCTGCTAGAGCAAACAGCAGGTCCCTCATAAGAAAAGGTGCTGTTTATGTGAAAAGCTGACTGAGTGTTATGTTCTAGGGCCGTTTATTTCATTACATGTCCTGTATTTATTTAGTTTGGCTTAATGTAAGACACCTGTTCCAGGAAAGCATCCTGCAAAACTCCCATTTTCTCAGGCTCTGCTGGATGTGGAATGTGCACAGACTTGGGTGTATATGTGTGTACATAAATCAGTGACAGAAACACTCAGCTGCCTTAGGCTGTTAATAAGAGAAAATAAAGAAAAGGCATGGGATAGGAGAGTGTTAGAAGTGTGTGTCTAGACTTAAGAGATGGTCCTGCCAGTGAAGCATCTTTTGCCAGGCCATACACCTGTATATACTCAGCAGAGTGAATTTCTTGAAAAGCTGCCAAGAATTAACCACTGCAAGATGGATGTAGCCAGTAATTAAAGTCAGGACCTGTACCATCATTAACTTACCTTTTAAATTAGACAATCGGGCTCAGATAACAGCAATCTGTCTTTCCCCTGACAATTCCAAGGGGCAGATACAGCAGCAATTTGAGAGTTTCAGAGGAAGTGAGTCAGAATGAAGCCTTTCAGTGTGATAAAAGGCTGTGCAAGAGTAGAAGAGGGTGGCCATGGAGGGACACGAGCCCTAGGGCAGCGATATGTGTGGGGTTATCATAGTGGGGCCGGGCAGTTTATCCTTCCATGGTCTTTGTGCTGCTGCACTCCGAGTGCTGCTGGAGTGCTGCTGGT
Source organism: Daphoenositta chrysoptera (assembly GCA_013397915.1). Lineage (NCBI taxonomy): Eukaryota > Metazoa > Chordata > Aves > Passeriformes > Daphoenositta > Daphoenositta chrysoptera. The sequence continues at coordinate 702,477 of VZRO01002488.1, forward strand.
TTTTAATGGTGCTGCATGGCCACAACATTACCCAGCAACTTGATAGGAAACTAAAGCAACGGGGAAGGTTTTATTTTATTCTGTCATGGTTCCTGGCATTGCTTAGCCTTTTTTTGAGTAGTGCCTTCTGAGGGAAATGGGAGTGGGAAGAACACTGCAGTGGTCCTGTTACAAATGTGATGTCTGTTCTTCTCCCATTCACTTCAGAAGCCACCATGAAAACTTGCTGACAGATTTTTATGTGTCAGTACAAGCTGCCCATGAATACAAATTTCTAAGTAGGGCTGGTAGGGGTTGGAGCCTACTGCCCTTTGGGGCCTGGATAGAGTTAGGGGTATTCAGTAACTAGTTTCCTACTGTTCTGCCCTTGTTGATGCAGAGTTGTTCTCTTGGATTGTTATTTCTGGTGCAGGATTACTTTAGATATAGTTTTACCAATTACTCTGAAATTAAGGTAAACCCTTTCATGGAAAACAGAAAAGAGAAAAATAATTTTTGTCACTCAAATGTGCAGGCAGCCTTTTCCTGGCACTGTGTGAGGATGTTCACGGGGGATGCTGTCTGTGGCAGAGGAGCTAAGACAGTGGCTGTCCCAGGATGGATGTGTTTATACTGGGAAATGCCTGCCCTGTTTTGCTGGTGCAGTGCACTATTGCTTGTAAGACTTGCACATGGACAATACTCAGAGGATTACACATTGGTGTTTCTCTCCCTGCAAAGATTGCCAGTGTGGGCACTGACGGATGAGAAATGACAGCTCCTGCAGCAGCAGTTGGGAAAGCTGACACTCCAGCTTTCCAAGGCGGATATTACCCCCCAAGAAGTTCAGCAGTGCAGAGCATTTGCCTTGTTCAGTACAAAGTCTGGCACCTGAACTTGCAGCCCTCATCAAGGATGGCATGAGCTAAGCCTCCAGACATGCACTTACCATGTCTCTAATGCCAAATCGCTCCTAAGAGCTTCTATTTATCCTGCAGCTCCTGCTGGTGAGCTGAGGTCTGGGGTGTATCCAGGTCAGGCTGCCAAGCACATCCAGATCCTCTGATTTAAATCTGCACAGCTCCACAAGTTGCACATCACATTTCAAACAGTTGCTAATTGCTTCAGCTTTTCAGGATCTCCTAAATCCTCCAAGAGCCTGTAGGTTTAAACAAATTACCCTTAAAAATTAACATTAGAAGAGAAAAGCCCTATTAAATGCCATATGCTTTTTAAATTTAAATGCTACTGTTTTAAAAAAATACTAGTCCCTGATATGAGTCATATCACTCTTAATCTGTGCATCGCTGAAAATTTGCTGTGACTCTGAGGCCAAAACACAGTCTGCTGCTTTCTCTGCTTAATGCCCCAAGTGCAGCCACAGGTTTGTGCAGTGACTCAGCTTTAAACCCTGTCCTGTTGTTCCCCGTTAGTCCCTTCCAGCAGCAAAGGAGCTGGATGAGGTGCTGGCAGCCAGATGTGGAGCCAAGTTATGAAAGCCTGGCTCCTGTGGCTCCTGTGAGTGCAGCTCTGTAGTCAACAGGAGAGGGGAGAGCTGAGAGGCAGAGATGACACGGCAGCTCCAGGCAGATGTCAGGAAGCACCTGGGAGGGCGGCTGTCGGGAAGGACTCGCCAGCAGCACTCACACGCTGCTGCCACAAGAAACTGCTGCTGGCTGCGCTGGAAGTGACAGGGGAGCTGGCACCTTCGGGGAGTCAGCTGGAGGAGAGAGGAAGAGGCCTTGCTCCCGGTTTTCCTGCCATATCCATGCAAAATCCTGCTTCCATCTTTGGTGAAATCGCCCAATAGAGCCATCATTCCCCAGCCCCACGGGACCCATGGCCATGCCGGGGATTGAGAGGATGCTTGGCCCAAGTGTCTGGGGCAGGGGAGGGGATGAAATGAAGTGACTGTGGGACATCAGAGGCACAGTTTATCCCATGTGCAAGCTGAATTGACACAATCCAACATAACAGCTTTTCATTGGAGAATCTAGTGGGAAGGTTGTTTAACCAGTGCCATTAGGAAGCCTTACTGTTATTACTTGTATCTCCTTGGTATGTCAGTGCAGCCTTGGGGTGATCGATGTGAGCAAAACACCCCTATTCCACCATGTCCCTGCACTGCTGTTGCACCATAACAATTCTTGGGGAGGGGGCTGGGGTCTGTTACAGGAGGGAAAAGTTTCTCCAAACAATGGCCCTTCATTGATGAGAGAAGTCTCTGTGGAAGATGCTGTGCAGCCTCTGTGGTGACTTTCCCCATAATTGCAGGGCAGAAATGTTTAGGGTTAGTATCCACCAAAGCAGTTATTTTGGCAGCTGAAGCCTCCTGCTGTCTCTCTGGCAAAGGGGATGGCAGGCACCAAACCTGTTCTCTGCCTTCTCAGTGTTGAGAGTAGCCATGCATAATTTATTCTGCCCAGCTGCTGTCGAGGTACAGTTTTAATGCACACGATTCGGTTACCAGCAGAGCTGGCAGGGACAGGGACAGTCTGTGAGGAGCTAGCTGCAGGTCCCTGAGCCCCTGAAGGTTAGAAAAGGGCAGGTCTGTGCTGTCCCCATCCCTCCCTCCTGCTCACAACCGTTGCCATGTGGTCTGCAGCTCACACACAGCCTTTCCTGATGGGATAATCCATGGCTAAACCCTGTGAGTACCAGATGGAGTTCAGGCCTGTTCGTTCTCTGTGTTAATAACCCAGAATGTCATTAATTTCTTTCTTATGCATTGTGGCAGTTTTAGTTGTTGGTTTGTTGGGTTTTTTTTTAATGTAGTCAGATGGTGAAGTGAACATGATTTTCTGAGATCCCTAGGGAGTTAGTCCAGTGTATATTTGATCATTGTCAGCTTGCAAGACAGCTCTCAGAGTCCAAGATTTGAAAGCAGAGTTACTGTCTGAGCCAGCATGATTAACGAAAGTTATTTTTCAGATGGGAAGGCTGCAGCCCTCAGCTCTGCTTTGCAAATGTGAAACCCTGTAAAAGCTATTCCTTCCAGATGCTCACTGCTGAAACCCTGTTGCTATAAGCACCTGCTCAAAATTAAAGCAAACCCTTTGCTTAAACTTGAATTTAAGCACGTTCTTATATGTTTTGCTGACCTGAGGCCCACCACTGCCCAGACCTCCGAAGCTAATGGAAAGAAGCAGCAGGGAGTCAATGCTGGTAGATGGGAAGGAAAGAGGCAGGTCTCTCCCAGGTTCAAAGGGCTGAGGTGTGGGATAGTGCAGGGAGGGAAGATCAGCTGTTTTATTCCTCTGACTGCCATCAGGAAGATGAGGGGTGAGGCCTGCTGTGGCTGGCGAGGGACACTGGGTCAGTAGAATCACAGACTGTCCTCTGTTGGAAGGGACTTGCAAGGACCATTGAGCCAAGCTCCTGGCCCTGTCCAGGATGGCCCCGAGAACTGCACCATGTGCCTGAGAGGGTTTAGGTTCTGTTTAGTGATGTTGCTGTCTAACCACTCAAGTCTTGGCAGCCCTGTCCATCCCTCCTGGTCTGTTTGTATACCCAGCACCTTTCAGGACTGAGAAGTGACTACAGCAACCTGGTACAGTGCCAAGGCTTGTGGCTCTGTCGAGGCTGGGGCTAGATTGGAGCTGCTGGAGGGTCTCAGGACCTCATCACAGAGCAGGATCTGGGCCACAGGATGCACACAGCTGGTCAGGGGCTGGTTCCCAGCATTTCCATCAAGTTCTGGATATCAGCATTATTATCTGCCATCTTGCTGCACTTCGAAGGCATGCTAATTCTCCATGTGGTTTTATCAGCAGTCGCTGGTTTCTTGTGTTTGTTTTTGCTGTGGGGTTTTTCATTTTGAAGAAGGGTTTTGCAGCTTTGACTCAGGCAGTGTCTGAGCCAGAGAGATGGGCACCCACTGCCAAGCCCTGCAGGTGTCAGGGACCCAGTGAGTGCTGCCCCATCCCCACACAGCTCTGGTGAGGGAACTGCTAGCAGCAACCTGAGACTGAATTGGAAAAATCACATTCTCTAACTGAGGACTTGTGCTCTTGGTGGCACTGTTTGAGCTTGCTGTCACGAGCAGATGCTTTTGGGGAGCTGCTCTTTTAAGACACCCCTCCCACTCCACAGCTTCCCATTGTGGGAGGTCTGACTAGCACTGATTTTTTGAGTTGAAATGCCCCAAAAGCTTTGTTTAGCTTGACTCTGTGTGACTCAGCCATCACTCCTTCCCTTCTGCCCAGCTCTCTGGCAGGGACAGAGGTCGGGAGAGGAACAGAACCAAACTTCTCTGCTGCCAGGCAGCGCTCAGGCCAGATGGGTCTGAGTGTCTCGGCCACACACTGCCACTGCAGGGTGGCCTTGGTGGTGTGAGCAGGCAGCCAGCTCTGGGCAGCCCCACTGCCTGCAGCTCAGACCCGCTCCTGTCCCACTGCCACCCCACTCTGTGCTGGGGACTTTGGAGTGTTATGCCAAGAGAAGGTGTCACTGAGCACTGGCTCCCCTGTGCTTTGTGGCCTCCAGAAAAGCAGTGTCACTTTTCTCAGCACAGCCAAGAAGCCTCCAGCTGGGCAGTAACAGCCACACCACAGCCCTTGTGGTTTGATGTCCAGCCGAGAGAGGCATAAAAAGCTTGCAGACAAGTTCAGAGCTTGTCTGCCTGCTCCACAAGCTGGAAAGCTCAGTTTTGTCCACTGAGATCTAGAAAGTGGGGGAAGAAATCAATCCTTTTCCTTGTCACCATTAATTTGAAGTGTTGGAGATGAATAATTAATTATTTGCATTAGAAACTAAAAAAATACTTGATAAAACAGGCTGCTGTGCCTCAGCTCTTTCTTCAGCAGTCTGTTCTTCATTGCTGGCTGCAGGAGGGATGCCTCGTCCCTGCAGGAGAGGGGGACCCCAGCGCAAGGGGGTCTGCACTTCCCGCAGCCTGGGGGACTTGGACAGCCGGGGCAGGGGGAGCAAAACCAGGCTGCCCTCTGCCCAGAACCAGCGTTTGCCTGGACTCGCTGCCGCTCTGGGTGCAGCAGCCCTGGTGCAAGGCAGGGTGCTGACAGCCGGGCCGGCCAGCGCCGTCCCTCAGCCGGGCCATCCGTGTCCATTGCAGGTTCTGTGGAGAGCCTGTCTCACACCACCTCGTCCCCACAGCCCTCGCCGGCCGCCTCCACCCACGCCTCCCGCATCGCCGACCCCTCCTTCTCCGTCGAGCACGCTGCGGCCGAGGAGACCCCCAGCGAGTCCGAGTCCGTCTTCCTCCCCGACTACCTCTTCCTGTCCAACTGCGAGTCGGGCAAGCTCAGCCACAACAGGTGAGCCTGGCGTCTGCCTGCTCTGTCGGGCTGGAGCCACCCTCTGCCTGTCCGGGGCTGGAACTGGGGCACGCAGTCCCAGGGAAGCACAACAGGGGACCACCAGCCTAATCCAATTTACAGGGTGCTTTTCATTGCACGGATTAGTGGTTGAGCTTCATATGTTGGTCCTGTCCCTCTCCAGTGGGTGGCTGAGGATCTCACACACAGCCTCCCTCCAGACACCTGCTGCCCAAGGTGCTCCACAAAGTGCCCCGGCCTCCAGTCCAGCTCAAAGGGAAGGGACAGATCTTATCCCACACTGTGGGATTGGGTTTTTTGTTTGCTGTGTTCTTACAGCCGGGAGAAAAGGAAAGCTCAGCTCCTAACCTCTGTCTCCTTGCAGGTGTGACAGCTGGTCAAATTCAGACAGATCTCTGGAGCAAACATCATCAGACGATGTTTTTGTTGACTCCTTGCAATCCCAGCCCTCCTTGTACCTTGTGCAGCCGACCAGTGCTGGCACTGTGCACCAGGACGGAGCCCCATTGGCAAATCCCAGCATCGTGTCCAGGAACATAGACATTAGCGGGCCATCCAGTGACTTTTCCTCCTCTTCTCCGCTGCTGGGGACGCCGCTGACACCGACGTTCCAGATGGACAAGAGCCAGACGGCGCTGCCCTACGGAGTAACGCAGCTGGACGTGCTGTCCAACACGCCCCCGCCGCGGCCGCCCAAGCCAACCCACTTCTCGGACAGGAGGGGCGACGAGCTGGGCGGCGGGGCCCTCCAGAACGGGCACGCGGGCATCTGCCGGGCTCAGGTCACCCTGGTGCCCAGGAGGATCTCCTTGTCCAGCTTAGACAACATGAGGAACTGGAAAGGTGAGTGCACTTCCAAGAGCCAGCAAAGCAGCGCCGATGTGAGGGATGGAGCTGCCCACATGCACAGAGCGGTTTTGACTTCCACCTGTGCCTCTCTGTCCTCCCCTCTGTGAAATCACACACCCCCCAAAGTAACACAAAATGCTGCTTTTGAATGAATTAAGCAAGCAGGACTCAGGCCTGCGCCTCAGGTTCAGCTCCTGCTCTGTAGAAGCCTCTCAGACATGGGCAGCAATTTGGCTCTGATCCCTTCAGGGTGCTTCATGCCTTGTTAGTTTTCCCCCTCCCTCCTCAGAAGAGAAAGCAGTAGAAAAACCAAAATGAGAAGTCAGCCACTGAATTGGGCAATGCCAGACCCTGTTTATACAGGCTGAAGTGTGGGCTTGCACGTGGGAAATGGCTCTGGAGCTGTGCTGCTTTGCTACACCCAGCCTGTTCTATGAGAGCTGCGTGTCTTTTCACAGCTTAAAGACCAGGAAGTCAGGGAGACGCTGGGGATGGGATGTAATCCTGGTTGAACCAGGGACTCTGCGTGTCCTTGAACAAATCCCACTCTGTCCTTGCACTTCAGTCAGGGCAGTCTGAAAACCTGCTGCTACACAGCAAGGCGAGGCTGCAAAGCAAACTCTGCTCTGAGCTGAGCTGGCTTTTCCACTTGCTCCTGAAACACCATCATCACAAACAAGAGAAACAGTCAAAACCCAGAAAGTCATGGTGTCAAAAACCAGCATATGCACTGTGGGAAAGCTTTATTACGTGGAGCCACAGAGCAGAGGGAGGCAGCTGGAATACCTGGGTGGAAATCATCAGGTATATTGCAGTGATGTGAAAACCTTCATTTCTGATGAGGAAAAAAATGTAGTTTTTTAAGGACAAGCATCCTTTAGACTCCTGCAGTTTGAATGACCAGACAATGTGTGGGGCTGTTAGATCTTGCTTTTAAAGCTCAGAAGCTGTAGCAAGGAGATCTCTGCTCAGCCTGTTTATCAGTGTACAGACAATTCTTGGAAGGTTTCTGGAGAAACACCCATCAGTGGAATTGCTGTTCTTAATTATCAGCTACATTTGGTTGCTCCCTGAAAGGTGCTGCTCTTGCTTCTGCATGTGTGCTGCTCCAACACAGCTGCTTCATGTTCCTCCAACCCAATTTACACCAAAATGTTTCTAAGAGGATTAAGTGGACAAATGTCACGTTGTGCTGCTGTGCTGCAGGGTTGTCTCTGCCTGATGGGGGCAGCAATGAATTAATAAGCGCTGCCACTTTTTCTTACCCTAAGTGCAGCTGAAACTATTTGAAGGTTTAAACTCTGAATTAAAATGTGTTTAACAAGAAAGATCAGAAAAAGAAACAGGGAGAAAGCAGCAGTTCCTCACCAGCTTAAGTTATTAACTTAATTTTTTGCCCTTGCCAACCTGCAGAAGGTGCACAGATGTAATTAGCCCCGGGCAGAGGCAGCGTGTGCTGGTGGAAGTGCTGTGAAGGAGGATGAGCTGTAAGGCACCTGTATCCTGGCATCTGACACAGCCTTGTCCCTCAATGTCTTTTTGCCAAAATAATAAATGAATGTAGCTGTCCCAGGACAGTGACTGTGCCTATCTGAATATGTATCTGCACTAACAGAATTGCTTTGTTCTTGTTTGGCCTTTTTTGCTGGTACCACCAAAAATGCCTCAGCTGCAGTACTGACATCTCCAGCATAAGAGTGGGGAATGGATTAGCATGGTTGCAGGGATTTAAGGCATTCCCATAGAAAAGCCATTTTCTGCACAGAAAATCCCTTCAGAAAAGGATGGTGGTTGTAAGCATCTCCCACAGCTGATCTTCTATGCTCTGAATGCTGGATTTTGGGGTTTTTTGGCTTTTGCTGGGAAAATAAAATTGACCTACACCAAGACAAAGGCCCACCTCGTGGAGACTGGTGCTTATGTCTCTGGCTGTTCATTCCCCATCACCTTGAGCCACTTGCACCACATCAGCACTTCTGAAAGACAAAGCAAAGAATTTTTCTCCTACCATTAAGTTCCCCCACGCACCACTTTCTGTACAATAACAATTGCTTCCCTGGCACCTTAAAAGGCTCCTAAATAAACTTCCAAGAAATAATGAAATAATATTCTCTATAATAGCCCCTTTTCATATAATTTCCCCAATTTGACAGATGGGAAAACAGAGAACGACTAGAGCAGGAGCTGCATTTAAATTCTTGCTTGCTTGCTCCCACACCAGTCTTTCTCCCCAACTGCTTGTGTTACAGGAAGCATAAGTTACAGCTGGATTATACATGAAGAGATTCCTTGGTTTCATCATACTTAAAATAGATGTAATCACTCTTGGAATGCTACTGAATTGGATCTGGTCTTAAGTGTCATTGGATTTCCTCATTTAGGAGTTATGGAATCTTTATAAAACTCTAATTATTTTAGAGCCATATGTTTTACTCCAGAATTATCTCTGTAAGGTTGCATTGCCTTATCCCATTTTTAATCACTTTTTTTCTCCTTGCAGCAGATATGGAAGGCAGTTCCTTAAGAAGTCGAGATAAGAGGCTTAGCTTGAATTTGGTAAGTACTCTGGTTGCACAAATTTGAAACACTGGCACATAAACTTCAAAATGAATCATTTCACATGCTGATATTCAATCATTCCTCTCCTTTGTTCAGCAGAAGAATTTAAAAAATGGGAAAAGTGCCTGGCTTTGGGCAACTTCTGGGCTGCTGCTTTGTGGCCTGAGGCAGCCTTTGAGAGAAGGAGGGAGAGGCCTCAATACTGAGCATCCAGTTTTTAAAGTGGATGAAGCTGGGTCTGTTATGGAAAAGGTTACCAGTAGCCTCAAGAATTAAACTGTTGACCAAGAGCACCAGAACAAATGGCTTCTCCCTTGAAAAAGGGGTCTATCACTTCATGGTCCTGAGGGATCTCTCTTCTTTAGGACATAGGAAAGCAGAGTCTGCTCTCAAAGTGCCTGTGATTGAGGGCTCTGTCAGTCCACAGCTTCCTGCCTCAGCCTTTGACAGGCACGGCAGCACCATCTCACATCACACAGCCAGTCTTCTGCCTGGTGCTGCATGCTGCCTTACGTGGGAGACCCTTTGCTGGTGTTGGGCAACTTATACTTTTCTCCCTTTTGAAAGCTTCCAAGGATTTTAATCACTCCGTCTGACCACTCAGCCAGCACTAACCTGCATTACATTATTTTCTAATCAGTGATCAGAAGTGAGTTGTATGTCTGTGTCTGCTCTCTCAGCTTCCACCTTTGCCAAAATCTAGTTCATCAGGTGTTCTCCTTTCAGACTTTTTTTTTTGTGTTAAGGATCCTCCCTCATTTTATAGGTCAGAATTACTGCTGTGAGACGCAAGTGCAGCCTCGCTGAAGTTGAAGGAGTAAACCAATAAGTTTGGTTGTAGATTCCAGCAGTGACTTTAGAAGCTCAGAGTGGACGGCTCCAGAGCCGGAGCGTCCATCTGAACCCACATGTTTGTCTCTTGTCGCTCCATCTTGTGCCTCTCTGAAAGGCCCTGTCGGAACAACCCCGGCCTGGGCTGGGCTCGGGTGTGTTCCCAGCAGCTCGGGGGGCCTGGAGGGGCTGGCTGTGCATTAATGACCCTGTTTCTCTCTGCCCGTGCCTGCAGCCGTGCCGCTTCTCCCCGCTGTACTCGACGGCCGCGGACGGCGCGGAGGACAGCTACGTGCCCATGCGGCCCAGCACCTCCCCCGCGGCGCCCAGCTCCGACTGCTCCCCCGACGGCTACATCCCCATGAGCCCTGCCTCGGCCACCTTCACCTTCCCCGTCGTCAGCACCGAGAAACTCACCAGCCCCTTGCCCGAGCTTCCCTCCGACGTGGAGCCCCCTCCAGTGAACCGAGACCTCAAGCCTCGCAGGAAGTGTAAGCCAGACCTAAAGTGTGAAGCTGGGGGGTCCTGGTGGTGGGGACAGGGGTGACCTCCTCTGACAGGGTCCTTGGCTTGTCTTAAAGCAGTTCCCCCTCTAGAGGACGGGCTGAAATGCTGTGTGAGTGACTTACAGCACTGTAGGCCCGGATGTGCCTGCAGGGTGGTTTGTGAGTGGAGGAAGAGCTTCCATGGCTGCTTTTGCAGCCAAAGCCCCGGTGGCTGCACAAGCACAGTGCCCAGCTTCCCTCTGGGACTGCAAACAGCCAAAGGGACCTCACCTGGGGGAGGCAGCACACTAAATCCTGCCGCTCCGAGGTACACATGCTCCTCTGTCACCAGCTCTCTGACCTGCCAGGAATGGGACATCCAAACACTCGAGTACTCAAACTTGATGTGTGGGCTGCTGGTAAAACCTCTGTTGGGTAGGCACAGCTGTCTTAGTTTAACTAGGCCTTTTCTGCAGATGCTTTTGCTGGTGGTAATTTTCCACTCCTGGTTTTCATGGCGTGTCCAAAATCTAGGTTGCACTTCTAGAGACTATACTGGGGACGAAATTCAGCTTTGAAGCGGAGAAATTGCTAAACCTAGCCTGTAGTAAAGCTCTTAGGGTTTGCAGAGCCACAGGGTTACTCAGAAATTGGTTCAGGCAGTGCTGCTGTTAAGTGGGGACAGACATTTAGACCAGTGCCATGAAGAAAAGCAAACTCAGGGTTGTGAGAATGGTGGGCACATGTACCTTGACTGGTGACAGGATTGATCCTGATCCCCATGTATAGGACCTTTTTGTTTAGAACAGAACCCAAAACCTGTTATAACCTGTAGGCTGAACAGCCTCTCCAAGGCAGCATATGCAGAGCATATTTGGGGGAAGCATATGGATCTTGTGGGGCATTTGGTCTCCTTATGCCCACTGTATTTATTCTGCTATTTTAGGGTGATTGGGGGACTTTGCTTTCCATCACTGACCAAAGAGGTCATTTGTTACTGATTTCTGTCTTGGTTATGTTCTGTTAGTTTCTTTCTGTTAATATAAAACTGCATTTTTCTAAACAGCCTGTACTTTTCATTGAAAACACAGTTCCTTTTGTATTTACTTACAGCACGACCACCTCCTCTGGACTTGAGGAACCTTTCCACAATCCGGGAGCATGCTGCCGTGACCAGGATGTGGACTGTGCCTTAGTAAGTCAACAAGAAACCTGCCATTCCAATCTTCTGAGTATTAGCATGGAATAGAGTTAAAAATAACTTACCCCTTCCCACAAGAAAGTTTCCTGGCAAAGTCCACAAACAGAAATTCCCCAAGGTTCCTTTCAGTACCCCCCAGGCTTTTGCTGTCTCTAGAAAGCAGGGCTCCCTTTCACAATGGGCAGCTCCAGAGAATTCAGCATCATGTTTTGAAAGTTCCTTTTGAACAGCCTGGAGCTGGTCTGCACTCTGGTGTGGCTGCTCTGATGGCTAAAAACTTGCCTAAATTATGAGGAGCCATTTTTTCCCCCTGAAAATTAGTATAGCAAAGGAGAACCAGATCAGGTAAAGATCTGCCTGAATTGTAGACTGGGTATAGAATTCTGCACTGCCACACATCAATCCAGACTTGAACTGTTGGTGTGACCTTTTGTCACTAGAAATTAGTGGTTGGTAAAACAAATGCTTTTGATCCCAAAGCCCAGGTAGTATGAACAGATGATACTGTTGGGCTCCAAGGGCAGCAGAAGACTCATCTTCAGGGAACTTGTGAGCAGGGGAGGACTGCAGCCTGCTGGCTGGGAGGGTCTTGGCACAAAAAGAAAAGCAGCTGTGCTGAAGTGTGCATGCAAAAGCCAGGAATTCCCATCAACCTCCTCTGCACACCCCAGGCACTCAGGAAAATGTGGGGTTTTGCTGGCATGAGTGCCAGACAGGGCATTTCCAGTCCCCCACTTCAGGATGTCATGTGAAGGGCAAAGGAGACACGAGATGGGCAGTTTCTCAGCTGCTGAGGCCCCTCGTGCATCCAGTCCAAGGCTGGTTAAGCCCTTTGGCACTGCCTGTTAGGGAAAGCCAATACCCTGCCTCCCAAGCATCCCTGCCAGAGCACTGAGGTTAATCAGTGCTGACACAGTGCAGAGTCCTGGAGCATAACGAGCTCAGGGTGAGTTTGCATGTTTTATACTAACAAAAAATAAAAAGTAGTTATGCCCAGAGCTAATACAGTGAAAGGAATTATGCTGTTCATGCTGCACAGAGAGGCCATCTAATTTCCTATTTATTAACCAAGCTCATTGTGCTCACCTGTGGCAATTTATTCACCATGCACCTCTGAGAGTTGTGTTCATGGGAGAGGTTTTCCTGTGCAAGGGCTAAGTCACAGACATCTCCCCAGCACGGGTGGCATGTGTTGACACTGTGTGCAAAGCCAGACAGGCTCCTTTGCATGTACCTCCAGTAGCTGATTCATTCACATCAGTCTCCAAAATGTGGATACCTGCACAGCCAAGTAACTGCCCCCATTATTACCCAGATGAATGATAGATATCTCTGTGCCCCTTGAAGGATAACTGCTTTAATGTTTTACACTTTCTGCCACACCAGATAGCAAACTTTCATAAATCCCAGAGAAAAAAAATCAACAAAATCACTCAGCGATACAGCACACTGTTCCTAGAACTAAGGAGTGGCTTTGGACATCCTCTCCATAAAGGCTGCAGCCTTAGTGGGAGTTTATTCACCATATGGACTGTGTCAGGCTTTGGCTTCATTTCAGTGCATCTGTAAGATGCTTCCTTAACCTCTCCTGTGTTTTCCTTCATAGCAATCGAATGAGCTTTATCTCACCAGAAAGAGACGGTATTAATTCAGCAAGAATATTTGCCAATTCAGTTTCCGGAGAAGAGGAAGAAAGTTACATTCATATGGTAATCTTCATTTTCACACAGCCATCCTTTGCTTTATTCTGCTCTGTCACATTGATGGAGAATGCAGAAGTTTGTTTTCTAAGAAAAAACGTTGAGGAGGTTTGTCCTTTGCCTTCTGGTTTGGTTTTTTTTTCCAAATGATGAAATGGTTTTAAACTACAGACACTGGGACCAATTTAGAGAGAGATAAGGGAAGCCCTTTTCCTGCTCTGCAGAACTCAGCTGTTCACCCACGAATGTTGCTGAGCAGTTCCAAGAGATCACAGGGATCAGCCATATTTACATGAGAACTCATTAAGACAAAGGAAAATTAAATCTTTTCACCTTCTAAAGTGTGCCTTGCAAAATCTCCTAGGAAATAACAGAAAGCCGTTAGTGCACTTCCTAAAGAAACACACCAAATATTGTGCAGAAACAGAACTCCCATTAAAGCCTCTTATTGCTTCTGCTTTGGCTGGTGGCACTAACCCCACTTCCCATCCCATGAAAGAAGAACATCTGGCTTTGTGGCTTCCTTTTCTTCATTTACTCTTTAGCCATATCTTGCAAAAGACCAGAATCTTGTTTTTCTTTGAATTTTAGGTGGAAATGGATCTCAAATCCATTCATCTGAGCCAATGTCTACAGATCTGGCTCCATAGCCAAAGCCCAATACCAATAGCTATAAAAATATTTTTCAAAACTGACCACAGTCTCCATGAACCATAGTTGCAGATTTTAGCCCACATCTCTACCAGAATGAAATCTGCTTAAGAGGGCAGTTCCAGTTGTAACCATTCCCCACTTGATTTTTCTAGTCAAGGAAAACCTGTCATATGTTTGTGGTTATCTGTGATTTTATGAGATTCATTTTCAGTTTCTAGATTTGAGCAGAATTTTCACAATTTCTTCAAATTCATTAAATGATGATGTTTAAAGAGGGGACCCCTGCAAATCTGAGCCTTCCAAGAGCTTGGATTGAGAAGCTGGGCACAAGTCCTTAGTGATAAAATTGAGTGTAAATCAGCCTGTTTCGTTTGTTTTGCCAGAATTACCGGGAGAAAAAGGCTCTCACAGTTTCTTTATGCCATCCCACAATTATCAGTGTTATGCTGTGGTCAGTAACCAAAGGCACCTTTGGCACAGAAAATTACATGGGTTCTGACTGTCCTCACTCACATTCTGCCAGGCAAATCTCCCTGCTCACAGCTGTGATCCTGTTTCCTTCTAGGATCATGTTTTAAAAGCATTAAAATTTCTCTTCTTTCCTGACAGGAACACAGACAGGCCACATCTCCCTACAGTGGTGCTTTCCCATGGACAAGGAAATCTAACCTTGATTACTTAGCACTGGATTTTAACTCTGCTTCCCCATCCCCTGTGCAGAAGGTACGAGTCACCTGAAAAACCCCACAGCCTCCTGTGTTTTTGTCTGCTGGGAGGAAATCGGGACCCAGGGTTGCATTCTGCTAGGAGTGCCATGATGGAGCCAGTGGTGTTTCCATTCCATACAAATGACTGTATTTGTGTCAGGCTCAAGATTAATATAATAAAAGTGTGATTAGGGTGCTGACAAGGTGTCCTTAGGGTGACTCAGGGGATGCTGTTAACACGAGCTCGGCACAGGGCACGAGGCTGCACTGGGATGTGCAGCCATGAGGGCTTGTGGGCAAGCTGGTTGATGCTTGCAGGATCTGTGCATGCTCCTTCATTCTCATCAAGTCTCCACAAAGCCTCTCCTGCTAGTTTTCCCCAAAGTTTCTTTGCAGTAACAAGTTTGCAGCCCATGATAAATTCATGGGGTAAAACTGTACCATCTCTTATAACCTGGCAAAATGTGCATCTTTATTCTTGCATCGCCAAAACCATTTCAATTTCCTTTGCAATGCTGAGAAAATACATTCCTTGTTCCTAAGAACTTCTAACCTGGCCAGGTGGTGGGTAGGTCCCACTGCAAAGCAATGAACTGTTGTCAGTTAGGGTCATTTTATGTCCTGTGTATCATTGTCCCCATCAGCCAATACTCCCAGATGCAAAAGACTCAAGACTCTTATGCTTTCTTATTTAAATCCTCCCTGTATTTAAAATCAGTTAAGTTATCCCTGCATCAGGATCACTCAGATGAGGAGAGAATGATTATCTGTGTGGAAATAGCCAGCACAGCACGTTTCCCTCACTTGCTGTGCTGGGCTGAGTGACAGGGTGACAGATGGATAATTACAGCTAAAGCAGGCTGTAAAGCAATGCTTTTGTCAGCTGATGTCACTGTGAGCTTCAAGGTGAAGTGAAGCAATCAAGGAACGAGGGAAAGGGAAAACAGAAAATCAAGCTAAGTTTCACTAGCATCCCTTTTCATCCTGAAAATTAATACATTGTTTTTTTCCTCTCTGTCCCACAGAAACCTTTTCTGTCTGAGGAACAGAGAGTGGACTATGTCCAGGTAGATGAACAGAAGACTCAAGCTTTACAGAACACTAAGCAGGAATGGACAGATGAAAGACAATCAAAAGTGTAAAGGAAGAAGATTTGGGATCTGGAGGGGTTTTTTTGCACTGGAACCACAATGTTAATGAAGCAGCTATCACAGTAGAGCTCAAAGGCAGAGAGAGTTGTAAGATGCTTACAGTCTGTAGAGGCATTTTACTGGAAACCTTTGATTTCAGCTGGAAATAGTATGTTGAGTGAGTGAGTGGTTCACTGATGACTCAAGTAATGCATTAGCCTTTTTACTGCCCTTACCAGTAAGCTACATGGTACCATTTTCTGGCATGATTCTGCAACGAGTCATACACCTAATGTTAACAAATCCACTACAAGTTGCATTAATCTAGTTTGTCCTGCCTTCTCCTTCTGTTGCATAATTCCTAGTTGCTAAAGCTATTTTTTGATATTCCTACAAATGCTGGAGGTGCTCAGTGTGCTTTTACGGCAGTGAGCATCTGACAGGTTTTGGTGACTAATCAACTAAGGGCTAAAATACTGAAACAATAAAAAGAACTTTTTGAATATATAGTGCTTAAGCAAAGAGAATTTTGAAAAATATTTTTCCCCTGGGTTTAAGAGGTCTGACTGTGAGCTGATGCTGTCAGAACTGAGAACAGGACTACGTACCCATGCGACTGGAACGCATGGTCTTTGACCCTCTGGACGACGGGCATTGTATTAAGCTTCTTCTCTCCATTGTGGCTCATACTTGTCGCTTTTCTGTCTGATTCCTACTGATGTTTTCTTCCCTGTCTTGAGAAATGTCTTCGGCACAGCACAGCTGCTCTTCTAGCAGGGGGCTGCAGCCACACAGCTCTTGGCTGGCCAAGAAATAGAAAGGGAAGCTGTGAGCCTGTTTCTGCAAGCCTTGAGAGAACTGGCAAAGGATCAAGAATGCTTTCATCTGAACGGCAGAAGAAATGCCATTGGAATTGCTGGTAGCAGTCGTCAATCTGATTGTTTCACTTGACCCACCCCAAAAAAAAAAAGAGCATGAGGAAGTGCAGCGTGCTCTGAGAGAGGCCAGGAGCCTGCCAAGAGAGGACAACAATGCGCTCACGCAGCGTGGGGACCTCTGGGCTCAGGAAGCTTACCTACCTTGGGACTTGTTACAGGCACTATCTCAGGATGACATATGTGAATAGTTTATAAGATATTTAACTTTAAATGCTTGGCTGCAGTCTTTATTTCACAGTGGCACACAGCCACTTGACTCATGGAAGTAGGCAGTGACGCCAAGTGACCCACACTGGATTTGGTCTCACAGGCTTTGCTCCTGTAGGTAAGTCCCAGTAGCCATAAGAGGTCTGATCCTGTCAACATGGACAGACAGGACCCTTATGAAAGATTTCTTCTCTGACAGTGCCAATTTGCTGGCCTCCCTCCATGTGCCTGTTGTTACCACATTGCATTGCTGTAACCTGACATCCCAGAACTGCTCATCTACCAAACAGAGGTCACAGAAACGTCATTGCAGAAACCACTGGCATTTCAAGGCTCCTACTCATCTTCCTCCCTGCACCCCCTCTGCTGCAGCCATTCAGGCACTCTGGGAGGCCGAGTCGCAGTCCTGCGGGAGAGGCAGCGTAGCCAACACAAACACAGTTTTCCTCCTACCTCAAGAGAGCTGAAGGGCTTGCAAGTCTCAGTGCTTCTGGAGCCCAGCCCCTGGGGATCTGTGGTGAGCAGGCTCTGACTAGGTTACCCTGCAAGAACAAGGTTCACCAGCGCCTTCACTGACTGGGGCACACTGGGCACCCAGGCCTGCGGGCACCGCGTGTCCCGGAGCAGAGCTGCTTGGAAAAGCGGGGTTACTCCTGCAGACAGCTGACCTGCTGCTCCCTCCCACTCTGCTCCTCCCCTCCTCACCAAATCTCTCCAATGAAAGTTGATGTTCATCAAAATTTTGAAAATAATACCAACTTTTCCGTATATATCTTGTCTCTCTGGTGTGAAATTTAGTTTACAAAAACCCAGCTGCTTTGTCCTCTAACTGATTTAGCAGAGCTGTGAGCACCCATGCCCTGGGAGTGGTATTGTGACAGGGGCAGGGCATTCGGGCAGAGGCAGTGGAGATCTGCACTTGCACAGAGGTGTCAGAGAGAGGGAAGCATGGAAGGGCCACAGATACTGAGACCTTTGCCTTTCTGCTCAAAAGAATTGCCTTTCTTTCAAAGCGTGCAAGTAACACCTCACTGAAAGCTCTTGGTGTGCGCTGATGTACTGAAAGGGTTAAAAGACCTAAGAGGTGTTTTAAATTAGGGACAGACAACCTCCACAAAGGGTGGGTGAAGTTCTGTTCTGCTACTGCAGATCCCGGGTTGTGGAGTGATGGCAGGGCAGCCTCTGATGTGGAATCCGTACAGATCAGCTCGTGTTTGACTGGAGTGTTTCTTTTCATGCTGTCAGAAAATCTTCTGAAGTGGAAAAAACACCCAAGTTACTGGAGACAACTGACTCGCTTGTTATTCTAGTTTATTGTAAAAATATTTAAACTTCAACAAACCTGGCTAACAGATCATTCAGAAGTTTAGAGAAGAAAGAGCTCTCTCTGGATATTTAGTCCCCTAAAAGGACATAAGCATATAGCTTGGCAGGGACTGCCCTTAGATCAGGATGGCCCCTTTCAACTTCCCGTGTCCCCTGCTTGCCCCCACAACACTCTTATCTTGATCAAATGCTGCTCACTGGTTCCTAAATTTCACTTTTAATTAAGAGCTAAGTTTGAGGGTTTATTCTGATTTTTCATTTAAGTTCTGTTTTTACCCACTGCTCCAGGGCCCATGACATGCATTCTTGTGCAAGTACAACACATGAAACAGGAGCAATTAAAAATACTGGGGGAAAAAAATTGAAAAGCAGAGCAGTCCTCTGCAAAGGCTTTTTTTTTTTTTTCCTTTTGATTTGGTCAAATTCCACAATACTTCAAAGAGGGTAAAGAGGAGGAGGATGGTGGGAGGATGGCAAACGCCAAATCTGCTGTGACCACCCCACCAGTGAGGATTTGGGTGTGAAGGGAGCTGCAGCAGCCACGACTGACAAACCTGTGGGCCAATACCTGTAGAGCCAAGTGGTGGGAGAGAAGGGGTGTTACAGAGCAAAAAGGAGTCACTGTTCAGTTAAGTCTGTTCTTGCATCCTAATCCATTTGCCAGAGGAAAGAAAACTTGAAAACTGAGTCAGCTTTTGACAGTGTCATGTCTGAAGATATAGCCCAGGCCAGAGCCCTTGGTTAGTGCTGGCTCTGGGACCAGCCAGGCACACTCCTGTGGTGTCCTCTGTTTGCCATGGCTCTGTTATTTGCATGTATTTTCTTTCAAAAGTGTAATGAGAGCTGATGCAGAGAGAGGCTCTGCACCTAAACGAGCACGGGGTGGCCAATGGTCCCTTGGCAAACTCTTGTCTGCTGAGGGAACTGGCACTGCCCAGCCCAGGTCTTGTAGTGCCTTCTCCAGCACTGCTGGGGCCTCTTGCTAAAAACGGGGAGAAGCGCTAAATGAGCAGAATAGTTTTAGTTTAATTGGAAATGTCACCCTGTGGAGGTGCTGGATGAAGCTTGGTTGCAGGATGATGTGGAAAACAATCAAGCTCGATGGTTTGAGTCCTGTGGTGGTTGTTGGGGCCCTCAGCTGGTTCCCTGCACTGATGTGTTTATTATGGCCTTGCTCTGCACTCCTTCAATGACCACACATTCGAGCAAGGCATAGCAGGTCCACAACTCATTTGCTTTTTGGGCCAAACTGCATTTTACATTTATAATTCCTTTATGACAGGAGGCAGCATTGATTTCCTTACTGGCAGAACTGAACACTTAACCTGAGAAATGCCAACAGCCATGTAACTGGAGCAAGGTGTTCTCAGCCTGCTCCCTTTGCCAGTGGTAGCACCTGCTTTCTTCATTGTCACTAACAATGTCCTGGATGTAGATTTTGGAGTTGTATTCACTTGCAGTGATTCAGAGGTTTAGTAATTCAAAGACCATCAGATGCTGTGATGAGAGCGAAGCACAGGGCAATGCCTTCCCTTTGTCCCCCTGTTCCGCAAAACTTGCTCAGGTTTAAAAAATAAAAATAAAAGCCACCAAAATATCAGACTTTTGCCATGTCAAAGCCAGGATATTTTTTGTTTTCAAATAAAAATAAACTTTTGTCTTGTGCGAATGAAGCATTATACATTTTTTTGTATTTGTAAATCTGTGGGGAAGCATTAAACAGTCATCTCTGTTATGAAGGGGCAAATTGTTGCTAGAGGGAAGGGGCTCACCTTCCTCATGTTTCATTGTAAAGTTTGGTGTATATATTTGCACATTCAACTGTATCTTTTTTCTAATAAATTAATATAAAAGGTAGCTGCGATCTTTAATTATTTTGATAAGTGAAGGAGGTCATGGGATAAGCTCCCACATTCTTCATTTAATGCTTTTTTCATTTTTTAAATCTCTTATTAGGCAGTGACTTGTTCATGTAAAATATTTGGATGCAAATTCAAACAAATTTGCAAGCAGATGTCATACACCTGTGTCTCAGGGAGATTATTTGCAGAATAATGAAGAACTATGAAGTTGTGACTTGGACTCATGTCTGTACCCTCCTGGGACAGGGAGAGCTGCAGCCCCCATGCCAGCCCCAGCTCCCGACCATATCCCTGCTGCTGCCCCAGCCAAGGGGCAGGAAGGGGCTACAAATCGTGACCGACCATGTAGACCACAAGCACAAATTTATTCAGCACATGCTCCGGGCTTGGATACAAACACTAGTTGTTATTTAACCTGGTTTTTTAATTGCTCTGTGCTGAGGAGTGTAGTTGCTGGTAATACAATTTCCACATGCAGCAAGCTAGGGACGTGGGATCCTTTCAATGTGCACATCTCGGGATCTGGGAGATGAAACAAGGCAGTCCATGGGAGCAGAGCTGAGCAAGCCTTGCTGCTAACAAGCCAGGTAGTTTGGAAATAGTTTATTTATTGCTTCAGGCTAGTGCCACTTTTGGATCTGCACGCTTTGTAACCCTGGCTGGAGACCCACTGTGGTGCATGGAGGGAGGTGTAGTGCTTAGAGAGCCACTGGTGGAAACTTGGCTGCACAGCTCAAGACACACAGACACGTGTGCCTTAGATAAGCCCTCGTCTGCAGGCTTGATAGAAGGGAACTGCGTGACATTTTGTGTTTGGTCTTCAAGGGAGGGCAGGTCAGACAAATAAAAGGTCAGATAAAGTCTGACTGCTGGTTCACAGCTCTTCCGTGTCCTCTGCCCAGCAGAGATGGGAACAGCCCTTTCACCAGAGAGCACTTCCCAGAAAAGAGACCTCCCTCTATTGCACCTACTCCCAGAGCCTTGCAGGGAAACAACTGTGTCAAAGCCACCATCAGCCCTGCCACCATGGAGTGAGCCAGGAAGCTCTGAGGCTTCTCACACCTCCGTGCAAAGTACTCTAGTGATTGGACAATAGTAATAATAATAATAATAATAATAATAATGTGAAAACACTGACAGCAAAATGTGTGGATATGTAAGCACTTGGATCTATAGAGGTTGACCCCTCTAGTTACATCTGCAGTTTCAAACTACAACAAATACTTCCCTGTAGCAAAAAGCCACAGAGCAGCCAGCCAGGTAGGAAAACCAGGTTATCTTCACGGGGTGTGAAACACAAACCTCTCCAAAAAGGCAGTAACTCCCTATCATGGAATCATAGAATATACCTTGGGCTGGAAGAGACCCACAGCACACACTGAAGTCCAGCTCTTGGCCCTGCACAGCACAGCCCCAAGGATCCCATCATGTTCCTGAGAGTGTTGTCCAAACTCTTCCTGACCTCTGGTGGGCTGAGTACTGTGACCACGTCCCTAGGGAGCCTGTTCCAGTGCTCACCCTCTGGGTGAGGAACCTTTTTCTAATATCCAGCCTTTTGGCCCAGTGCTTTTTGCCTCTCCAACTTTTGTGGTTAAAGTGTAATTGCTTTGGTCTTTCTTAGCTGGAGATGCTCAATAGAGCATCTGCCTTAGAAACAGGCATTCCTTCGTAGTCCTTGGGCTCTGTATCAACTCAAGGCCACAGTGGTGATATCTCCTTCTCTCCGGGAGATCTCCAAGAGTTTTGGCAAAGGAGCCATACTTTACTTCTGATTTTTGATGTGGGCTTTGCAGGACAGTGACTCCCCCCAGGCCAGTGGCAGTAGCAGAGACAACACTGAATTTGTGAGGTCTTAGTCTTGCACTTTTGCCAGCAACTTATGCAGGCTGCATACTGTGTTTTGACAGGTCTTAAGATCTGCATTTCCCCATCAAACAGCATCTAAAGCTCCTCTTCCAGTTGTTTAGGGCAGAGTGCAGAGGGACTGGCTATCAGGTTATACATATTTATGGGAGCACACTGGGAGCCAGGGGTACCACATCCAGTGAAAACAAAGGATGCACTGGCAGAGGCTCAGCCCATTCCCACCTGGGGAGCTGATCCCAGGCCCTGTTGTAATGCAGGAGCGAGCAGGGAGCAACCCAACCTTTCATTCACTGTCCTGTTTTGTTCTACTTTGCTTTTCCTTTCACATCCGATTTTAGCATAAGCTCATTGTTATACAGCCCCAACATCCTGCTCTGACAGCTTTGGGATCTTGGCATTGGCATATCCATCACTGAGTAAGAGCCTGAAAAGCCCTTGCTCTCTGGTGGGCTCTCATTGAGGGCTTTAAAGCTTAGAGCAACTGCAGGGGGTGTTTTCACTGCATGTGTTTGTGGTGGTTGTTGCAGTTCAGTTTGCTCCTTCATTCAAAAATGCTCCGTTTTTTGTCCAGGAGCTCAGCTCCTTGGAATTGCCTCCGACTGTGCTGTTCTCAGATGGCTGGGTTTGCTACTGCTGCTGTCATTTCTTAGCATCCTTCCCCACATGAGCAGCATGGGGGAGACCTGCACTGTATTTTTCCTCAGAGGGGAAAAACCACAGATCCCTCCCATGAAGCATCCATTCTGCCACATACTCCAGGAGAATATCGCTCTGCCAGCACCTTGGTTTCCTCTGGGAAGGCACAGGGTGTTTTGTAGAGTTACACAACAATGAAAAGGGCAAGACATCAAATAGAGGCAGCACTGGCAGGTGGCTGCAAGCACTTGAGGAGGTGCCAGAAGGCAAATACAGCTTTTTCCTTCAGATTTGCAGATCGAAGTTCAGGACAAGCTTTAAGTGCAACCTTTTACACAGCCTGAAAGAGAACTCTACAGAAAGACATGGAGGATTGAGCAATACAGGGATTCATAAAATCCCTGAGGTGTCCATAACTCCTCCATCTCTCTGTTTAGCATTAATGTAGCTTTCAGGAAGCTTATAAGGCAAAGGAAGACAAAGTTTCAAAAAGTAGTCCTAGTGCAGCTCGGGTGTCTCCACCACAGTGGCAACCAGCTGAACACAGCCAGATTTTGGGACACTGAGCTGTCCCCTCGAACCCGAGCTGCCCCAGGACATGCCCGAGCAGGGGCTGCGATGCCCGACACGGCCGTGCCCTGGTGCAGGCAGGGCAGGAGGGTTCAGGGACAGGCTGACCCTCTCCTGCCTCCTGCTGCTGCTGCTGCCACACAGCCTCACACCCACAGGGCTCTGCCCAGGCCCCTTGGGGCCCCAAAAATCCAGAGGACGAGAGATTTGCCCTTGGCCATAGGTGCAGGTGACTCTGTCAGTCCATATATAGCCAAAAAAAATTCAGACTATGAACAATTTATTTTAAAGCACTGAGCAAGTCCAGTGTACTGACACTGGCAAATGAAGTTTCCCCAAAATGGTAAGGGCTTCCCAGCAGGAAATGTATCTGGCCTTTGGTGTATATTTTATCCACGAAGATGAAGCAGGCAGCAGGACAGCGAGCAGGCTGTTTACAGATCAAAAATAAGAGATGTCTTTTTTAAAATGTTTTTAAAGTAAAAACCAGAGGATTCATCATTTCTTTGGTTTAACTTCCTCCACAGTTAGTCAGAAATCATCAGGAAATGGCACCGAAGGAAATCCGTCCTGTTCTGCCTGGTCAGCACAAGGAATGTGCTCACACCGAGGACAGTGAGGGGGGACTCTGCCTCTTCCCAGGCAGAGCTCAGATCAAGAGTGCACTTGCATGACATGTAAAGACAAAATGACAGGGAGACAAAATAAAGATGGATTTCCACGATCAGCACACCCAGAAGCTGACTTTTGCACCAAATGAAAATTTGGAATAACTCCAGAAATGTCAGTAATTCTTTTTTCCATGTTCATATATAGCCAAAAAAACCCAAAAAAACAACCAAACCAACAAAAGCACACTTTACCATCCATACACCACTTCAGACTTTTCTCTAAACAGCTCTGACTGTTAAATGATACCCAAGGCTCAATGAATAGATTCATTTCTACTGCAGACCTGCCCATCTCTCTGTGCTGCTCTCACCAGTGACCACACCATTACTCCTTCCACAATCCACAGCTCAACTGGAGTGCTCAAAAAGTGCGTGAATGTAGTTGTTTACCTTTAGCCTCTGTGGATCAAATTGGGAGGAAAGGGTGTTTTGGTGTTATTCCATCAGGTATGGTTACCTGGACATTTGTGGCTGCAAAACCAGAGATGCCTAAGGGAAAGCCCCATCCTTTTCCATTGGCAACAAAATGTTAATCTTCCTAGGGAGCTCTTGCTAACTCTGCTGGCCACAGTTCACTGAAAAAAACAGAGGGAGAAGCACATAGAATGGCTGGTGTTTACTGGGAGGAGGTGAGAAACAGATGTGCAGAAGCTGGGGGCGATGAGAAGAGCAGCTGTATCCATGAGGTTTATTTCAACCCTGCAGATGAGACACTGCCTAGAAAAGGTTGAGTAGGTGAAAAACCCCAAACGTCACTTATGCAGGCTAGTACAAAGCCTGTATCTTTTCTAGAAAGAGATCACAGAATCACAGAATAAGCTGAGTTGGAAGGGACCCACAAGGATCATTGAGTCCAACTCCTGTCCCTGCACAGGACTGTCCCCAAGAGTCACACCACGTGCCTGAGAGTACTGTCCATGTGTGTGTTTAGAACTGTACCTGCACCACACTCTTCTGTATCAGTGAGTGACCTGTGCCAGGTGAGGCAGCAGAGCATCGTGCATCAGCTCTTCCACCACTCCTCAGATCTTCACTCGTGCTTCCCCTGAGGAGACAGGCACTGCCAGGCTGACCCTCATGGCCTCTTTGGTGTCACAGAGAGCACAGCCTCACCCATGCTGCCAGGTCCCCAGGCTGCTCCAGAACAGATAGGGAAAACACAGACAGAGAATCAGGTGTGTCCCAGCCTGTAAACAAAGTCTACACTCAGAAAGGGAAAACTGTTCGGAACTGCATCTCGTGTTTAGCAGGATTATTTTTGCTATGGCTGCCTTTGATCTGCTTCCCGGGGAAGCAGCAGGTTCGAGGAGCTCTGTGGCATAAGGAAACCCCCGAGATCCTTCTGCCAGGGAAGGGCTCAGCATGGAGCCCGTGCCGGGCTTGGGGACAGCTCTGTGTGCCCACTGCCTTCAGCATGGGGAATTGGCTTTGCCTGACATATCCAAAAGCTGCTGCTTTTGTGTAGAAGCCCTGAGCAAGCTCCCTTTGCTCTGTGGATCTAGAGGAAAGCACACCCCGCTGCTTGCACCCTGGGGAAAAGTCTCAGTCTCGTACCTGGGGGAGGGAAATCTGCAGCTTCAGGAGGAGGCAGAAAAAATCATATTCCGCCAGAAGTCTTGCCTACAAGTACTGTATCTTAGCAGCTGGTGGGATGTGCTTTCTCAATAACCTTTTAACACTGAATGGTCAAAAAATACTTAAAAATCAGATCTCTCTGGTAACCCTGACACTTGCACTGCAGCCAAGCAGAGTCCTCTGCGTGGAAAACGCTGGCGCAAAAGCTTCCTGGTGCTGCAGAGCAGCGGTCAGTGTGAGACAGGATCAGTAACTCCAACCCAGGGTTGAGCAACCTGTTTGTAAAATTGTGATCTGGCCACTTCCCCGGGGAGGTGCTCGCTTCCCCTCCCCACCAGCCCTCCCAGTACAAAGGGCCAAGGGCAGGGCAGGCAGGGGAAACCCAGTGAGGAAAGCTGCAAGGCACGGGGTGAGACAGTGCTGAGCAAAAGGCAAATCCTACCCTGCTGTGCCCAGTGCCTCCCTGCTGCTTCCATGGGGAAATTACAGCCCAGGAGCCTCCAGTGCATTCAGTCCCACTTTGGTAGGAGGTTGGGAGCAGCTTGAGGGTGGGCACAAGGTGTCCAAAAATGTCTACGGCTGAGTGGGTGAGAGCTCAGGGGAATACAACTTCCACGTCCCAAGATATCACCTTTTATTTTGGCTTGGAAAGCATGCAAACATCTGTCCTTCAAAAGGTCTAGAGATAATCCTTATCTGCTGTTCACATCATGCATGGCCTGGTGACATCATCCCAGACAGCAGAGGGGAGAAAAAAAGGAAACTACTTTGGTGAAAGAAAGTGCTTGGTGCTGGCAAAGGCTTTCAGTAGTCATGGGATCTACTTTGTGCTGTGATTGCTTTTTTTTTTAATAAGCAGCCATGGTGATGAGCTCCCCCACTTTCTGCTTAAGCAACAGCCACCAGTGGTGGTTGTGATGGTTTTGGGCTCTGGGAAGACAGATAACGTCAAAAGTTAAGGGCCATCAGTCTTGCTCAACAGCTGAGGGCTGCTTGAGCATGTGCCAACCAAAATACAGCTGGTATGTAAATATGACCATAAGTCAGTCATCTTGCTCCATAAATAGTAGGCAGCCCAGGGCCTGTTGAGCTCTCCTGCATCACAGCAGGCTGCAGGACAAGAGCTGCCCTTGAGTAGGGACACCTAATCCTTGAGGCTGAGAGAATCCTTGTCACATCAGATGAAGTGAATTGGGAATAAGTGTGCCGAAACTTTGAAATCCTAGCTAAGTGATACAAAGAATTGGTTGGGCACATATAGTCCTTCAGACATAAACCATTGACCAAGTTTGTGTCTATGTCTGGATATAGCTGCACACAGACTCCCCTGAGAAAGGAGTTTAGAATGCAAGGGTGTCCTTCTTGAACCTTGTGTCTCAACAGGAGGCTCTCCCTGACACTTCTGGCTGACCTGTCCTCTCTGCAGTAAATAAGGGAGCATACCCTGCCATATCACTCCTTCTCTCTGACAGGTGAAATGTGTCACTCCATCCGTGACACAGACCTCAGGAAGCATCACAAGGCAAAGCCAGAGGGAGAGAGAGCCAGTGGATCTCTTTTGGCCACTATCTCTCTCTAGTCCTTGCAGCCAAGACCTGGGGGTGCAGGTAAACCCAAACCCAAGCTCTGCTGCTATCAAGGCAGAGAAGAGGAACAGCTTCCACTGCCACTTTAAATGCCGATCTTCCATCTTGACTTGTGAAACCTTTCAGGGGGAAGTGGTTGATCTCAAGCTGTTGTTTGGAGTTATTTTCATGGAAGTCTCCAAATAGATGTTATGTCTCAGCGCTGAAGATGGCATTTCTTAGGAAAATAAACAAAATGCTGTTGCCACAGACCACAGTTTGTTGATGATGGTACTGAAGAGAATGAAGTTCAGCTGTATTCTTCTTGCTCCCTGCACGCCCACATGTGCCCACAGCAGAGGGAAACAAGTCCAGCAGTAACTTGTGGAGCCTTGGGCAAAGCTGAGGAGAAATCCAGGACTCAGGCCCTGAAGTTAAGGCAATTCACCTGGATTTCTTCTCATAAAAGGGCATTTTTCATCAACTGCTTGGTAATGAAATCAGTCAACATGCTGTTTTGGCTGATGCTAAATTGACTGTAGAGTCACTGCTGCAGTTGCCAGTTCCCAGCCCCACAGTGTCCACTGCCAAGGTCCATAACGTCCAGTCTGCTTCTACCAAGGCTGAGCAACCCGACTCTTGGATTTATCGAAGCCAGAATTTCTGGTATGGGTTGTTATTTGTGACACCAAGTTAGACACACAGGACAGAGCCCAAGGACAGCCGTCAGGCAGAGCTCACCTCCTCCTCCCCATGTCTCATGCTGTCAGACACCTTCCTCACGTGCTTGTGCTTCACTTCACAACCCATCTGAAAGACTCCCAGCCCTGAGGGGCTGCCAGTGAAATAGCACGTACTGGAACCGAAAAACAAACAGACCTCTATCTGTATAAAAGATTTTTATCTCTATAATGTGTATATACATATATATATAGCTTGAGGACACATATATGTATATATTCTGGAGAAGCAGAAGACATCTGTCTCTCACACTGGGACACAGAGGCATGTGGGGGCCGGCCCAGAGCTGCACCATTCCTGTGGGAAGACCAGAGTTTCCATTTCTGAGTCTGCCTGGCTGCCCAGTGCCTGCTCTGCTATGCCTTTGCACACCAAAACCTTGGAGCCTGTGCCCACCCCTGCAACTCCCTGTGCTGACTGGGAACGGGGCAGGAAAATGCCTGTTTTCCCTGTCACCTTCTCCCACGAAGAGCTGCCCCGGGGGCAATGTGACCACCACCAGCAGCTTGTGCTGTGACAGGGATGATGCAAAACACCAGCCATGGTGACTTCAGCTTTCAGCTGCATTTATTGCTATTGGAAATGTGCTCTCTCATGCTGTCAGTAACTTGTGCGTCTGAGCCCGTGGTGTGGCTCCTGGTGTCAGGGTGTTAAGGGTCATTTAAGACAAATAAGGTGCAGCCACCTGTAACAATTTTGCTCCTGTTCCCTGATCAGGTCAGTGATGGATGACTACAGCCAGGTTCACTCATACCTGCTCACATGCTGCCTGTGGGATTCATTGCAATATTGGTCATCGGTTTTGGTTTGCCAGAAGTGGCCACTGCTGCTGCACTGGGCTGGGACTGGTGACACCAGTTCTGCAGCTCCCCAGCACCAGCAGTGTCAGTGCTGCTGTCACAGCGTTCTGGCACACAGCAAGACAGAGGGGTGAGCACTGCATGAGCTGGAAATGTCTTGGTACAAATATGTCCCCTCTGGTGTCTTGGGCTCCCTGTCCCAGGGAGATAACCAGCGGTATCTGGCTGTGCCCAGGCACGGGGCTGCTCCGAGCGTGGGTGCCCCAGCCCCAGGGTGGGAACCTGCCAACACCCTGAGGCTTTAAGGTGGAAGGGCCCCGAGCTGCACCATGGCTGTCCACTCCGTGACAGTTTTGCATGCAAGAAGCTTTGCAGTCCCTGTTTTTGTTATTTTTTGCCATGTTTTCCCTTCTGAAGCAGGCAGACAAGTGTCCATGTTAATGCAGTTGTTTTTACCCTGTGGCACAGGCACTTCTGTGGTTGCTGGACGGTTCCCCAGACAGCCCATGGAGGGTGGTGTTCCTGGACCAGACACAGAGATATCCATCGCCCCAGGAGCACAGTGCCCCCGCAGCTAATCCTGGTCTGATGTTGGCCCATTGCCCCGCACTCCAAATCCACAACCTCCAGGGGTGGGTGGCACCCGGGTGAAGGATGGCCCAGCTGATGGTGTCTGCAATAAACACCCTCTCTGGCAGCTTCTGCAGTCCTCACAGCCCCACGCCCTTCCCAGCTGCTGCCTGGAGGAGAAAGGGATGCCATTTCCTTCATGAGCTCAATTCACAGGTAGCCCTGCTGGCACTATCGGTCTTCGAGTGGGGTTTTGCTGCTCCCCCCATGCAGGGACACTGTGGCTTTCCTGGGGGTGAAAGAGAGGACACAGGAACCACCATCACCTTCTCTGGTGGAACTTCTGCTGGGTGTAGGGACACCTGCAGAAAAGACTCTTTTCACGGCACTGCAGAGCCCAGTGCCTGTGACGGCGTTGCCCTGTAACACCAACCCCACCGCTGTGTGAGGAATGGAAGGCTCATCCATCACTAAGGTGGTGAGTGTACTTGCATGCTAAACCCCACACTTGCATTCATCAGAGAAAAAAGCTGTCAGAAGTCGGGATTCACTAGGGGTTGCCAGTACTCCCTTTCCATTTTTGCTGATTAATTTTATACACAGAAGGGGAACTCTTGCAAAAACAGGACTGCAGTTGTGCTGTGATGTTTAAGGGCGTAGGGATGGTGAGACCCATGGGAAGAGGGGATAATTTTGAATAGGCATGATGGTGTAGTTGGAGAACACAGCAAATGCCTTTTCAGCACACAAATGTCTCTGTCACTGCCTGCACACTCTTTCAGCTGGCACAACCTTAACACTTCAAAAAACAATAGCTGCCAAAGCAACTTATGGTAATGCAAAGGCCAATGGGAAAGTAATAACAAAGGGCAGCTAATAAACACTTTAATTTTAGCTGATCACAACGAAAGGTGAAATAAACCCATGCTCACTGAGAGCAAAGCGTGTGCACGGGCTTGAGCTGTTAACATGTCTGTATTCCACACTTTATAAATGTGCATGAAATTTGGCCACAGGGCTTTCAGCAGCAGCCAGAGCATCCTTGTGCCAGCTGCCTATGGAGCACAGGGTGCTGTCCTGTGCTCAGCATTCCTGTGCCCTGAAACGTGTCCAGCCCCTGACATTTTTTTCCCTCCCAGGCAATTGGGTGGATAACAAAACATCACCTCCCTAGCGGTGCTACTTAGTGAAACCAGCTATTTTACAGCCGATACTTGGCACACCCATTCTCACCTCTGGGATGATGATGGCTTGTGTAAAAAGAAGGGAAGAGCACAGAAAGGAACGTGGCACTGTCTGCTTGGCTGACTTTCTAAAAATACCATGCTCAGCTCTCTCATCTGCACGGTCAGCACAGCAGATTCTCCTGACCCTGCCAGGCTGATGGGATCTGATTTTCAACACGTTTTCTTGTAAGATCACACTCCATCCGTCCCCTCCCCTGTAATTCTTGAGGCCCCTGCCCACCTTATTCTCAAAGAAGTGAATGTCTTGAAAATATTAAGGTCTTGCAAATTTTGTGAGAGCAAGTAATCAGGCTGAGAAAAAAAAGAGGCAAGAGAATGAATTAAACCCTGGGAAAAAAAACTTGAATGGGAGTCGGTGGCTGTTAGACACCAAAAAAATCCACCCTTCACTTAAGGTTTCTCTCTCATGTGGATTCATTGGTGTTTAATAAAGCGTGAACTTCCATTTGAGCTTTTCCTGTGGTTAGAACATTCGCAATGTGTGGCTTCTCTGATGTCTTTTAAGCAACAGAGTTGTGCTGCAGCCTTGGAGAACTCAGTCTGCCAGTCCCCAGGCAAAAGCCTATAGAAAATTAACTATTAGCTTATTTATTGGTTCTGTGGCACATGGGACTGCTTGTTAGGTGCAGCATTTCCCATAAAAACAGGCAAAAGGACAAGTGGGAGCCACCCCATGCGACAGCACCTGCTGCAACACCAGCTCAGGCTCCTTCCTCGACCGTGAGCAGCCCCTCATCTGTCTCTAGAGGTTCTCAGCTACCTCTGTGAACACCCCAGTTTTGGTTCAATTCCTAGTGCTTGTGCTAAATGCTAAAATAAAGTATCTTTATTCAGTTTATTTTAGTTTCTATTAAAAAAATTAATCCTGCATTAAAAAAAAAAAAATCCATCTCTTGGACAATTTTGAAACCACTGTGTTTCAATGGCATTGGCTTGGTGGTCATTCCAGCAGCAAGGTACTGCAAACAAGCATTTCAGTTTCAAAACACTTGTGACTCTACTGTTTGCATCTAATTCTGTTTTTCCCTTTCTGGATCAGCTTTTCAGAGACTTGTGAGCCCTTAGTAACACAGTGAGATGTCTTGATGGCATCTCACAAGGGCCTAAGCTCATCTCTCCAAGCCTTTTTCTGGTTTGTTTGGGGGCTTTTTTGCAAGTCTAGATAAAAGGTATGTGTTGGCTTTCCCTTATCTTCCATTTCACTGAAACACTCAAGGAACTGAAATGGAAAATTTTCCTTTATAAGCCTCTGCATCTTTGTCCCTATTTATTCCTGCTTAGCCAAATGTTTTATTTTTATTGTTATTTTTTGTTCCCATTTATTTATTTGGTATGAAACTAATGCCTGATGGGCTGCAATTTCCAGGAGTGCTTTAAACTAATTTCAATACAAAATTGGTTTCCATTGGCAGTGTTATAATTTTTTGGAGGCTGTGCTGCTAGCTCCTTCCTCCGCTGCCATGGCACAGCCCCATCAGCCCCCCCCACTCTCCCCAAATCCTTTTTCCCCAAGCCAGGTATGCTCCTTTTCCTTGGCAGGGATGGAAACATTGCGAATCTGCTTTGGTCCACAATTTGTATAATTTTATTAGGCCGATGATTTTAGCTTTCTTGCTTCTCCAGGTTTTATTAAGCCTATGGTTAAAATGATGAATGTTAGAGCAGGGAATGGCTCTCCTGGTCCTGACCAAGGAAACATCTCTGATGTTTCCAAAACACCCCCAGCACCTGCATCACACCTTGCCTTATCATCCTGAGTCTCCTCTCACAGAGAGGCCCCTGGAACGAATGCCAAGGTGATGGAAACAATGGATGAATACACTGATCATCTGTGGACCCAAAGCCTCAGAAATGTCTGGAGCAGGGCTAGCTATGCCACTTCCTCAGGTGGCATTTACACTTCCTGAGGTGTCTGCTAACGCCAGCAGTGACTGTCTGGATCAGAACTGCCCAGTGTACACACACACACACAGGGTTCTGGAAAATAAACTAGGTTTGTCCTGGGACAGTCCTAAAGACAAAACTGAACCCTCCCCCCTTAAACCAAGACTAATCTTCCAAGCCTAAGCCTTGATCCTGAATTTGTATGAGATACCCCACTCACCTCCTACTTTTCAAAACCTTTCTCATAAACCTACTCAGGAAGTAACAGACCAAACCAGGACAGGCTGGAGTAATTATATTACACCAATTGCATCATATTGTAGTATCTATTTTGTTTTCTCTTTTAAAAAACTACTGAATTGTAATGTTAAAAGAGAAGTCAGGCAAAGGGGACTTCCACGAACCTTGGTCAATTACTCAGTAGAAGGAACCAGAACAGCTTCTTCACCAAATAGAAACTCTTTCACATGGAAGTACTTCAGAAATAAATCAGAAATCGTCTCAAATATGTTGTTATTGACAGCCATACACCTGCAAGGAACACGAGGAGCCTAAGGGCAGGAACAGCAGTCAGCTGCTGCAATGGGAGCCACGGGAGTTCTGCCTTTCTGCCTCCCAGCACTGTTTGCAACTGTGGCATAACTCCAGATTAGTTTTTCCTTCCCCTTCTTTCTTTTCCTCTTTTTTTTTTTCTCTCTTCTCTATACAAAGTCAGCAATTTAAACGTTCAAACTGAACCAGCAGTCAAGTTTGAGAGGCAGAAGTTGGAGATGGCTGAGAAGAGGAGGGACAGCTCCCAGGGCCAAGTCCTGCCCCAGGTCACTGCTCCTTGGCAGGGGCTGGATGGGAGGGACAGAGGAAGCGTGACCTTCCCTCATGTGACAGGAGAGGGGAAAACCAGCGTGTGGCTTTTAGCCATCCTGCACTGTTGAGTACAAATTTCATATCTGCAGGGTGCTTGGAAAAGGGGCCTAAAGGCCCAGGGATTGTGTACAGTTTTTGCAGCTTGTAGGCTCCAAAAACAGCCCTGAGGCAAGCCTAGTCACAGCTCAGGGTCTCTTGATGTGAAATCCTGGAGGAAGGGCCTCATGATCTGAGCTTCTCATATTTTGCAGTTATGCAAGGTTTGAATGAATCCAGCTATAGAGAGTTCGAGTTCTGGAGCTCAATTTCTTATCAACATTTTACAACTCAGAGAGAGGGAAACAAAGATTTTTAAAAGAGACTGGCAGAATATGGTACCCATAAATCCAAGCTGGACAACAGTGTGTGAAGCTTTTTCCTGTCATGTCTCTGTTCAGGTAAGAACTAGTCAACTAACATTGAAACTCTTCTGGTATTAGGCTTTTTAGATGATGCTGATGCCTTGTTTCTCTCCCAGAAAGCTCCTCACCCAATTTCAACCACACCTGACAGCAGTAAAGATTCCCAAGGCACTCTGCTTTGGGCAAACTCATGGAAAACTGGGAGCCAAGAAAAAAGAACTCTCGGTGCCCTTGCATGGAGAAAGGCTGGGGCAAGGATTCACTCATTGTTTGTGACTGGAGTGCTGGATCAGGAAATCAGCCTCAAGCCCCATCTCAGCCCCCAGGAATCCCATCTCTGCTGCTGCCATGGTTTGTTTCCTCCCCTTGCAGGCAGTGTGGAACTGAGGTGTTTCTCAGACACTTCAGTGGCCTGGACTGTGAGAGAAGCAGCCTTGTTTACAGCTCACTTTTCCATGCAGATGTCTTACTGGCCAGGAAGAATGCTAATGACAACAGTTTAACTCTCCTGGGTTTAAACTGAGCTTGAACAAGCCCGAATAAATTTAGTTTTATAATTTTAGATCACAATCACAGTATTTAAAAAAAAAAATTTAGTAGTGGTTTTTATCTCAACTCTATCAACAAAACAACAGCCTCCAGTAAGGTAGGTTCTGCTATATTTTGGATTCAGTGCTACTGAGCAGATGGTATTTATTGACAAACCTGCTGCTAAACTGTTTGCATTCCCAGGGCTGTAGGTACAGTCAGCCCGCAGCACATTCACTACTCATTACTAAAATACTCATTTCCCTGGAAAACCATCTGTGTCATTCAGTAATGGCAGAAGCCCAGAAACATCCATTCCCTGCACAGCCACTGTGCCCCTGCACTATTTATATGTGTCCAAGCCTGGACCACCTTTCCTGTCTGAAGCCTTCATTACTTGCCCCAGAGTAAACAGAGGGCAGCAAAATGAGTGAGAGGTAAATTGTACATATAATTTCCACTTTTCATCTTTACAAAAATGAACTAATAGATGCAGGAGAGTGGCCAAGAGCAAGGCTTTTTGCATTAGCCTGGGCAGACATCAGGGCCTGAAGGGCAGTTTCCTCCCCCACGTAACAAGGGACAGGACAAGAGGAAATAGGCTCAAGTTGTGCCAGGGGAGGTTTAGATTTGATATTAGGAAAAATTTCTTCACCACAAGGGTTGTCAAGCATTGGAACAGGTTGCCCAGGGCAGTGGCAGAGGCACCATTCCTGGAGATATTTAAAAGCTGTGTAGTTGTGGTATTTAGGGACATGGTTTGGTGGCAGATTTGGCAATGCTGGGTTAATGGCTGGACTTCATGATTTTGAAGGTCTTTTCCAACCTAAATGATTCTGTGATTCTACCTGCAGCCATCCACGGGGTGCACATAATGGCCTGAACCAAGAGCAAGTCAATGCACTGACTGAAGAGGAACATTTGAACTCAGATTTGGGTCTGCACATTGAATAAAGACAGAGCCATGGCAATGGGAAACACTCAACTCAGGCACTTTTATGTGGAATTTAGGCTTTCTGTAACAGAACAAAATAAGTGGGTCCCTGCTGGGGGAGGAGGTAGTACAGAATAGCTGCTGTGCTTCAGCTCACACCCTCCTTTATTACAGAAGAGCTTCTCTGTTTAGACAGGCCCTAAGAGATGTAGACATTTTTAATGTGTATTTAATCTTTACATCTTTTCTTACTGTTTTGATGTTCCCTCAGGCTTTGAAGATTCAAGATTATTTTTTCCCCAGAAACTACAACTCTTAAAACAAAAAGAAGGCAGTTGGAAATTGCCAGTCAAACTAAAGAGTCTGTAACTTTTTCCAGCACAGGAAATGTTCAATAATTTAATATCAGTGACCACGTTTTAATGCATTTATGCCCTTAGGTCTATAGAAATCCTACATTCACAACATTACACACCCCAGTTCATAGGATCACTAATATTTGTTCAGTGTTACTGTGCTTTTCAATGGTATCAAAAGAGACATCTCTGCTGCTGACCCTGCTCGCCTTTGTTGTTCTCTTTGCACTTTATTGGGTCAGGCTGGAATGGAGTTCATCTTCCCCATAGCAGCCCTCATAGGGCTGTGCTGTCTACTGGTATTCCATTTTAATTTTTCCCCATCCCTGCAGCTGAGGAGGGGGAGTGATACAGCAGCTTGGTGGGCATCTGGTGTCCAGCCAATGTAACCCACCACAGCCCTTTTTGGTGCCCAACATGGGCCCAAGACAAGGGCAGCTTTGTGTGAGGCATGCTGTAGTTACAGCAGCTAATAAATTACAAGCTTCTGTGTGGGTCACGGAGTCTCTTGGCTGCTTCCCCGTTTTGCTAAGCTTAGCAACAAGCTCCACCCGACCACACAGGTATCCTGGAATAGATCATGGACTGGCCAGAAGGCAGAGAATTTGAAGCATTCCCTGAAGAGGCAGCTTGTGCCCAACAGGCACCACCATATAATGAGTTATCAAAATATGGAAGATATTATGCTTTATTTACTGATGGAACCTGTCATGTTGTAGGAAACCTTTGGAAGTGGAAAGCTGCTGTGTGGAGTCCCACACGATAATTCATTGAAGCCACTGAAGGAGAACGTAAGTTAAGTCAATTTGGAGAATTGAAAGCCACCCAATTAGCCCTAGAGACTGCTGAAATAGAAAAGTGGCCATACTCTGTCTCTACCCTGACTTTTGGATGGTGCCTAATGCCCTGTGGGGGTGGCTACAGCAGTGGAAGAAGACAACGGGCAGCACAGGGTTAAAGCCATCTGGGCTGCTGCATTGTGGCAGGACATGGCTGCACGGGCAGAAAACATCCCTCTGGAGGTACATCGTGTGCATGATCACATGCCCAAAAGCCACATCTTCGAAGAACGTGGAAACTGCCAACAGGTAGAACTGTCAAAACTGAAGGAGGCTGGGTGGACCTGGACTAGGAGCATAAGCACGAACTATTTGTGGCTCAATGGGCCCATGAAACATTTAGGGAGAGACAGAACATACAGATGGGCTCATAATCGAGGAGGGGACCGGACCACGGAGGCCATCACACAGGTCACTCATGGAAGTGAAATGTGCTGCAATCAAGCGAGTTCCATCCCCCTGGAAGAGAGGGTGGTGGCTGGGTTTTGATACAGCCAGTCCTGGCAATGGACTGTTCTGGACACAGCCACAAAAACGCCAAGGTGAGCACTACATACTCACCACAGTAGGAGCAACTACCAGGAATGAACTGGGCTGAAAAAGAGTGAGTTTCACAAGGAATTGAGTGACTGCAAAGATGACACAAACCAACCTGGTGTTGGTGCCCAAGAATTGAACATGCTGCTTCTCCTGTCCTGAGCATCCATCTTGAAAGATGGGCTCAAGCTACAGCCTGTTCTTATGAACATTTGAAGGAGTAGAGGAAACCCACAGAATGAGAGTGTCTGTTAAAGGACAGGGGATAGTAGTTAATGAGAATGTATAAACCTGCATGCTGGGTATAAAGATGGTTTAAGTATGCAGCATAAGCTGGTAAGAAGACATTTCAGTAGTCCTTTTTCCCTGTGGTCATCTCACGGTCAATAAGGAATGTGCTGAAGCAGTTAAGAAACACCCTCTATATCATACAAATATTATGAAAAGGCAAAATTTTCATGTACTAGTGAAATATGCAGTACAGTGAATGCAAATGTTTCCTGCTTTATTGCTTTTATAGGTGTACTGCAATAGCAGACGGTTGGTGTGTGGCGGTCTACCCACATATTTATGGAGTATTTCATTTTAGGGATAATGTAAGCAAGAGAGCTTTAATCAGCACCCTAAAATATAAGTTGACTGTCAGAAGCTGCTAGATTTTTGTTTATAACACTCGTATTCAACTGCCTCCTTTTTACTCTCCTTAATTTTTGTATTTTTACTTCAAAGTAAAAATAACTATTGCTGTGTTCTATTTGTATGAGTGTTCACACTTATATTAGTGTACTATAAATGCAGAAGTTAAAAACATACTCCTCCGTGGAATGGCCTGGGAAGAGTGTTGTAGTGAAGAGTAGTAGTGATGCTGCATTTTTTGGTCACAGTACTGGGTCTGGCTGGGATGGAGTCGATTTCCCTCAAGGCAGCCCTCACAGGGCTGTGCTGGGGATCAGTAGCTGGAAAGGTGTTGAGAACCCACCAGTGGTTTGGCTACAGGTGAGCAGTGCTCCACGGCATCCAGGCTGCGGCTCAGGCTCTGCTCCCAAGCAATGCATGGTAGGACAAGAGGAATTGTTGTGCCAGGGGAGGTTTAGATTGGATATTATGAAAACTTTCTTCACCAAAAGGGTTGTCAAGCCCAGGAACAGGCTCCGTAGGGCAGTGGTGGAGCCACCAACCCTGGAGGGATTTAAAAGACGTGTAGGGGACAGGGTTTAGTGGTGTGCTTGGCAGTGCCGGGTAAATGGTTGGATCGATGAGCTCAGAGGTCTTTTCCAACCTAAATGATTCTACAGCCCCTTGAAACAGGCTCAGCATGGGAGGTTGGGCTTTTTTTTTTTTTTTTTTTTAAGACGTTGCTTCTGAAAGTCCGCAAGAGAAAAGAAAGCTCATCACCACAAAAACTAGTGTAACCGGGTCTGTGATGAGAATCTCATCTCGATCGTTCCCCTCGTCCACCCCATGACAGCACAGCCTCCGCTCCTCCGCCCGTGCTTCTCCCACCGCAAACTCGCCGTGACGACTCGGCAGGTTTTATTTTTAATTCACACCCACCCACGAAACAAAGAGCCGGCGGGCAATTCCCCGAAAGGAGGCCGTAGCCAGGTGGGGAGTGGCCTCTGCTCCCAGGCAGATAGCGACAGAAGGAGAGATCATAGTCTCGAGCTGCCCCAGGGGCGGTTTAGGTTGGANCCCAGGGGAGGTTTAGGTTGGACATTAGGAGGAATTCCTTCACAGAAAGGGTGATTAGACATTGGAATAGGCTGTCCCGGGAGGCGGTGGAGTCACCGAGCCTGCAGGTGTTTAAGAAAAGACTCGGTGCCATGGTGTGGTTGACATGGTGGTGTTCGGTCACAGGTTGGGATCAATGATCGCAGAGGTGTTTTCCATCCGAGTTGATGCTGTGATTTTTGTGGTGCTGGGGGCGCCGAGTCACGGAGCTGTGGGCGGTGGGTCGCCACCGCCCGCGGACACCTGAGGCCCAGCGGGCGGGGCGGCCTCGGCTCCTGCCCCGCTCCCGGCCCCGTCCCGATCCCGCTCCCGGG
>VZRO01002488.1:741013-770829 GCA_013397915.1 Daphoenositta chrysoptera
AGCCGCCGCCCCGGCCTTGCGCGGGGAGCGCGGCGGAGCCGCCGCCAGCGCCGCGGCGATGATGTCGGGGCAGTCGATCACCGACCGCATCACGGCGGCGCAGCACAGCGTGACCGGCTCGGCCGTCGCCAAGGCTGTGTGCAAGGCGACGACCCACGAGGTGATGGGGCCCAAGAAGAAGCACCTGGACTGTGAGTAGGAGCCGGCGGCGGGGCCGGGTGGGCCCGGGGTTGGAGCTCCGAGCTCCCGGCAGCCCGGCCCGCGGGAGAGCCGGCCGCTTGCACCTGGAGGGGGGGGTCCTGTAAAGCTGGGTGGACCTGCCTGGCGTGACCTCCAGAACTTACTTCCCACGTTGAGGGAGCGAGGTTTGTAACACCCTGTCGCGCCCGGGGAGCAAAAATATTCCAATCGCATGAGCTGTTCCCGGTGCGAGCTGCTTAGCTCTTGTGCTCTGGATACACTGCTGCTTTTAAATTCGGCACCTGGGGAGAAGGTGTGTTTACTGTTGCAAGCCAGAATTTAATTTTTTAAGCACTGTTTCGTCCTTCCGTGCATGCCGTGGACTACAGAAGTTTAAATATTTCGAACAATTCCTGAAATATCACAGTTTTCTGTCTTACGGCTCGCGAAACGAGGTAAAAGATTAGAAGCGAGGTAAAGGGAAGGGCGTAGATTGACCAGTGCGTTTCTTCTGGATGAGAGTATGTTGCCGCTAATACATTTAAATTTAGTATCTTACAACCCCTTTCTCTCTACCAAAAGATGCAGAGAGTTCCCCCTAAAATCTACAGAAGTATCTGTGGTGTAGCTTCGCTTGAGGCTTTAGTAATAGGATAGCAATTGGAGCTCCTGACTGACTGCTCAAAAGTGCACAAACCTTCTGTGTTCTGTAGCGCACCCGCTCCCCAGTTCGTAAAAGCGAAATAAGTATGTGTGTGTTTCCATCGAGGAGAGGAAAAAAGGCTTGAAGCCTTTTGCTGGTTTCTTCGAAGACAGGCTGGTAGTTTTGCAGGATTCGTACAAGTTGATGGTACTAAAAGAGCTGCTGTTCAGGCTCTCAGCAGAAGCGTTCTGGGTTATATTGTTTGAGGATAGTTGGGATGTGTGACCCTGTGACACTGGTCTGCTCATACTGGCCTGTGTGAGAGCTTTCGGTGTGGATCAAACAGTTACAACCAGCCAAATATATATTTCATTTGTTACTGAT
Source organism: Daphoenositta chrysoptera (assembly GCA_013397915.1). NCBI lineage: Eukaryota > Metazoa > Chordata > Aves > Passeriformes > Daphoenositta > Daphoenositta chrysoptera. The sequence continues at coordinate 742,221 of VZRO01002488.1, forward strand.
CTGAATGGGTGGGATCCAGGTACAGCAGCGAATATTGCAGCTATTGTGTTGAAAGTAAAAGCCTTTAAACTGGGTAACTGACAATTTCTTTTTTAAAGATACCTTTTTGAAGTTACCTTATTCCTTCTGGTCTTGTGTTCTGCCAGTGGTACAAGTTAATGAGGTAACCCTTGAGTCCAGAAATGGCAACATAACAGGAAGACAGAAAGTGGTGGCAGTTTGCTCAATAGTTTGAAAGCTTCTGAATCCTAAAAGAGGTAGTGTGTTGTTTGAAAATATTACTGAAATAATGTCATCTGCTGTAAGTCACCCTTACAAAAGAAGAAGATGGAAACACGGAACAATTCTTAACTTGAGCATACCATAAACTGAGATTGCCTTTTGACTAACAAGTTCCTTGTGCTTCCAGGCTGTTTAGAGCTGTCAGTCAGTCTCCCGAAGGTCCCCTTCTGTGCCAGTTGAGTTGTGTTTTCTGATGTAATTCTTTTGCTCGGACTTTGGCCTAAGATGGACAAAAATCTTGTTGTTGTGACTTGGTATCTGAAATAGAGGAATGCTTTGGTGGGGTAGGGAAAAAAATATGTGAAATATGGTACCTTAAATATGTCACTAAGGGTTAAAAAAATCCCAATGAACATGCTCCTGTCTTCATCAAGCATACCCAGGCACTGCTTTTCAAACATCTGCAGCCCTTTGAATGGTATTTCTTATATTTTTCACTTGTAGACAAGATTTACTTGTATTAAGTGCAAGCAGGTAGATATGAAATACTGTAACCTCTAGGAAAAAAAATCACAGAGTATGTTTTTCCAAGATACAGTGTATTTCCCAATTTAGGTACATTATGAAGGAAAACATAGCATGGATATAATGTAAAACTCTGGTAGTTGTACTCTGGTCACTACGTGTGTGTGTCATTCAAAATGCTACACCATCTGCTATTATTTGTAATTGCTGCTCAGGAAAAAAGCTTTACCAGGAACATTTTTTTTGAGAGTTGCTGTAGTTGTATCAGAGATTGTGGAGGAGTATCAGTTTGTGCCCTATGTTCAGATTAATTATTAAAATCCCCTTATTGCCAAGTTTCCTCAGCAGAAAGACTGTGGTATTACAATATAGGTTTTTATAGAAAGATGTTACATATGCAGTGTCTGAACTAGTATTTAAGAGTCTTGGGGTTTGTCTGACTACTCATTGCTGAGTAGTATAGTCATATTTTACTTTAAAAGTGAAAAAACACCCACAAAAAACCAATCCCAAAAACCTAGGCAATGTCAATGGGAATACTTGGGGATTTACCTTTTAAAGTAGGTCACGGTGTCCTAAATAAGTCATCAGATCTATTTCTGTAGTATTTTGTAATATTTTCAGATAATATAAAATGTTATATAGAGGCTGATCGTCCCTCTTAGTGGAGCACCTGAATGTCTTGTCTCTTCTTTCCTGGTGTGGGTTCCCTGACTTCCCTCAGCCTCCCGAGTCTGGTTTGCAGCAGAGTGGGGCTGTTATGCTTTTGGAGGCAAAACTCCTCTTGTCTAACTGTTGATTCAGTCACAAGAATAAAGAATAAATCAAAGCTGTAGCCAAGCTGGTAACTGGCAGAGTAGACTTGTGTATAGACCAAAACTTGGAAAAAGCAAACCCCTAAATTAATTGCAGCTTTAACTTTTAAGTTACAGAGTAATGAAAAAACAACTCCTGTTTAACTTGTATACAGCCCACTTAAGAAACACAGGGGAGGGGAAGGTAGTTAATGTTGCTAATCAAAACTCAGAACTCTCATATGTATACAAGCTTTGGAATCCTTCTAAGAAGTGGTAATTCTGGCACTGTAATTCTGGTACTGCCCATTCTTTCTTTTGGCAGCCAGAGCTTTTGACTGTCAAGTGAATGCTGATGCAGTCTGGTTCTTGCAGAGATGTGTAAGTTGTGATACAGGACAAAGGCATTTTCTTGAACTCTTTACACAGACCAGTGGCTGTCATTCATTTGAAGTTCTTCAACAATTTGTGAAGTTTTTCAATACAATAATAGAGGAAATTTAACTTGAACGAAAAAATAGTTAACATTGTTGGAATCTATAAATGGGGGTTGTATATAGCTTTTTAAAAAACATTATGGGCTGTCTGTCCTGTATCCTTGTTTAGTGGCGGAGTGGAACAGAGTAGCTGAACTGCTTTGCTTCTGGTAAAATAACTCAAAATTCATATTTAGCTGTTATTATATGACTGAAACTTAAAGATTGCTCTCAAATGTGCCCTATAAGAGCACACTGGCATAACAGCGTTTGTAACAGTTGAGCGCTGTCTTTTAAGTCTTCCAGCAAAACTAGTTGCATTCCTCGGCTACTCTGGGAAAGTTGGCTGAAGTGGCTCTGATGTTTTACATTTTTGTAATGTGCCATTTATGATGCAACTTTCTAGAAAAAAATGTATTTTTTTAAGACTGCTGGGACTGAGGAAAATGGTCTTAATTCTTACATCTGTCTTAGAGCAGCTGTGACAAAAATGGAAGAAATACATGAATATTAAACCATTATGTTTGCCTTTAACTTATGTATTTACAGCTCTCTTGAGAGAGATTCCTGACTCAAGAAAATTATGACTTTTCCTGTTACTTAAAAGTTGAAAAGTATGTCAGTTTTTGTTGGTGCCTGGCTGAGAATTTTCCAAAAACCTGATATATGTATATTTTATTTTGGTTTTAATATCTGGATTTATGCATGCTGTTCTCTGAAGAGCTATATAGCTTCACAGATGATGTGCCAGTATTTCAGATGAGTTGTGGAAAAGAAATGCTCAGCACGGTTCTTAGGCAGTAACATTTCCACAGCTCCTCCAGGCTGCTTGAAAGCCCCTATGGTGCTCTTCTGGTTTAAAGCTGTTCGATTTTTTCTTTTCTTTTCTTTTTTCTTTCTTTTTTTTTTTTTTTTTCCTGTGTGAAGTTAACATGTTTCTAAATTCCATTCTAGAAATAGCACCACAGTTTCACTTGCAGTTGAAATGATTCCTCTGGGTAATTGGCAAAATGCTCTGAGTTGTGAAGTGTTTATATAAGTACTGCGATAAGAAAATGAGCATCACTCACCCTATGCATTTCATTCCAGTTTTTGCTGCCAACATCCATGTTACTGTTGCCCAGCTGTCAGTCTCTCAGGTGCATGTGTTCCTTTTTGCTTCCAGATGTATGGGGGTAACAGCCTTTTCCTTCTGTGCCACCAGCTGTAATAGATCCCTACAGTTGTCTGTAGAGATACTCACGTTGAAGACTTAGAAGAATCATATTAGAGAAATGGCACTTGCTTTTCTTTTTATATATCTCAATTGTAAAATTAAAATGTAATGCCAGCTTTATTTTTATTACTAGTTGTAAAATACAAATTAAAAAAAATATTCCAGGTAGCCTCATTGAAGCCTTGAAGTAGCCTTATTTTTAAACTTGTGCTTTTGCAAGACACTCTTAAGAAAGTCCAGTTTTGGCCTGTAAAATGCACTGAGATTTTTTGCTTCGTTTAGTATTTTAGAGACACTTTGTTTGTCTAAGCATGTGTTCTTTGATATTGGTAACTGTGGCGTATGTGTTTGGGTGTTGAAGGAGATTTTGGAATCAAAGACCACACTGTGCTGAGTGCCCGGTGTAAAAACTCTTCAGGGCAGCCAGTGGGTGTTGTCTCCAGTGCACGGAGCTGGAAGCTCGCTCAGGCCCTCGAACCTCAGGCACAGCTCGAATTAGACTCCCCGTGGCCCTGCCTATGGGAAGTATTTCATTTTGGTTGCCCTCTGAAATGGACAGGCACGTATCTTACAGAAGCCAGTAGCACATGCTGGAAAAACTTACTAGCACTTCCAAAGAAGTGCCCACACTTGAGAATCAAACCATAACAAAAGAGCTGCTCAAATACAGCAGAGCTCTGTCAGCTCCACTCTCTTACTGTCACTTGACAGAAGCCATCTGCATGGCTTCTTGGGGAAGTAAACCTTTATTCTGGCATAAGCCAAAACTTGTTTTATGGATGTGGGGCTTAAGGAGAGTTCACCAGTTGGAGCATTGGGTGCAGGTGCTAACAGTAGGATTCCTGTCCCGTTGTGCCCGAGCAGCACTGTAAGAACACTCAATAGCAGTCACAGACATTAGAATGTGCAAAGGATCTCCCAGTGTTAGCATCATCTTGGCGTCTGCTGGAACATCTGCTGGGAGACTTAGCTTGAGGGAAGGTGACAGGACTGAAATCTCTCTGGAGAGTGCTGGCAAAATATGAGTGAAAATAGCTTGGCTAGCTTGACTGGAGAGCAGCAAGATTTTAGGTTTTAACCTGGATCTTCCCTCCTAGTTTCATCTGTTATTTAATAAGCACATTTAATATTGAAAAATCTTCAGTGAAAAATTTTACTTGCTTACTGGTTATGTGAAGCAAAAGGACTTTGTGCTGAATTAGTATTTTTGACAGGCTGTGTGGTCTTTGACCTCAGCAGAACAGTGGAATTTCTTTTAACTGTTACCTAGTGTTATAGGTATTGCTTTTTACAGAGTTTGTGGGATTTTTGTTGGTTGGGGGTTTTTTGTTTGTTGGTTGGTTTTTATAAACTGAGAGTAGGACTTGAAATAGTCCTGTAACATTTCTGTGCTGGGCACAGACACATCAGCTGCTGCTCTTAGATACTGCTCAGTATTTTCCATGTATCTCTATAATACTTGATTATAAACTGATTGGATTTAGGAAGACTTAGTTGCCTGTGTTTTAAAAGAACTACTTAGAAATGTCATAACAAAATCCTCATTCAGTTGATGAGGCTGTTGAATTATAATTTAATATTTTTCTATGTATAAATTCTGGGATTGGGACTTGCTTCATTATATGGGGCAATAATTGCCTGTTTGGACTTCTAGGTTAAAGTACTTCTTAATCTGACAGAATATCTGATGATGATATAACCATGAGTAGGGAGCAGGAGCTAACAATTTACATGGGTTTTGAGAAAATTCACATTTGTAAATATTGAACTCTTTGAATACTACTCAGCAATAAGGTTTTGATGTATAGCATGCTTAAAGCTTTCCAGTGCTCTTCTTTTTGTGCAGTTATTTCAGCATTTTAGTGTGTTGATAATAAGAGTGAAAGTTTTCATCCCAGCTTCCACGTTTTGTACACACTTGGAAACCTCTGGCATCTGAATGAAATTAGTAACTTACTATAACATGCATTTGATAGTTTTTTGCCTTGATGAGATACTATCTAAAATTCTTTACTCTCTTAAAATTACTCCGGTTATTGAACTATTTTCAACAGTGATCCTTAATCAAAGGACTTCCTTCTTAATAAACTGATCTTTAATTAAGATACACCTGTAATACATTGTGTGCACTAGAAAGATATAAATTCTAAGTGCAATATTTATGTGAAATGCTTTGTCCTAAACTATCAAAGCAAGCTCTAAGTTCACATTTAAATTGCCTGTGCTGACACAGTGTGTCCTCTCTGTGCTGCTTCCAGGGCGGAGCAGTTCAGTGGTGCCAACACCTCTGTTCAGGCACCTGCCTCTCCTCGGGTCCTTACCCAGACAAGCCCCACGCACAGCAATGGGCTCTGCTGCCAACGGGCTGCTCACAGGCTCGGCTTCAATGAGAGGCCACAAAGGAAGCTTTTCAAACCAGATGTTTGTTTTACTGGCCTTGCCCAGTCCTTAGGGTGTACTTTGATCACACCTGAGCCAAATTTAGCACAGAGAGAGAAATAAGTGTCTGATGTGCATGTCTTGAGGGGTTTAGAGTAGTCCTGCATTCAGTTCTCTGCTCTTTTCTCAGCCAGTACCTTCTTCAGCCTTCTCACGCAAATGCTCTTCCCGTGTGTCTGCTGGAGCCTGTCCTGGTTTTGTACCAAATCTCAGGCAGAGTCTTGAACCTCTCTGTCGCTGACCTCCCCAGTTAATGTTCTACTATTGACTTTATTGTCAGTCTAGGACACAAAGAGCTTTTTTATATGAAAGCCTGGGACCTTCCATGATCCACCACAAAATACTCAGTAGGCTTATGACCAGGTGTTTTTTAAGCTAAGTGGAAGGGTGGATAGATGCAAATTCTTGCTCTTAATTCTTACAGAAAAGAGGCTTAGTTTACAGATTTATAGCACCTCATTTGTCATCATGAGTACTCAGGCCTAGGTTGGAGTGGCAGGCCTTGTGCTGCCTGTTGATCTCACGAGGTTGGGATGTCTCAGCTCTTCCTTGCTTCTCAGATTTTCACTTTTTTGTTAGATCGAGTGGTCTCAGGCATTGAGCATCCAGAACGCTGCTTACATGGGCTTTCAGAGACTAATTTGGGCTCCATTGTGTTTCTAATGGAACAGGTTATTTATTGATAACATAAGAGATATTGGGACTCCGTAAAATTACTGAAATGTCTTTGAAGTTCATACTTGGAGTCTTTCAGTAAAATGTAGTGAATCTGAGTAAGGAGGGTAAAGGAGCTCAGTTATTTCTTAAACAAAGAACTGAAGTTAATGCTTCCAGTATGAGTTCTCAATGTAAAAAACACAAAATAACATGTTGATCCTCTGAGCATGTAACTCATTGTAATGCTTTGATTTTTTTTTCCCTTTAATTTAGATCTAATACAGTGCACAAATGAAATGAATGTGAATATTCCACAGTTGGCAGATACACTCTTTGAGAGAACTGCAAACAGTAGCTGGGTTGTAGTGTTCAAAGCTCTAATTACAACACACCACCTCATGATGTATGGAAATGAGGTAAGACATGATTCGTTCTGGTAAAGTCTCCTTGACAGCTTTTAAAAAATTGTCTCAATCTGTAAAGCATTAGGTATGTACTTCAGTTTTTCAAACATTTTATTTTTCCTCTGTTGATGCCTCTAAGGCATTTGTCCAGAGGAAAAAAAAAATTCCTTCATGATTTCAATAGCAAAATATACCAGTGTTTCCAATTTACCTGCAGGTATCTTGGTTGGTCTTTGAGGGAATGAGTGACCTTTCACGAATAAAGACTTGAAAAACTTCTGATGAGCTTTACTTCATTAGGGTAGCGCTTATCAATAGGAGCACAGCAGAAGAGTCTTGGTAGCACTCCATAAGTGTGCAGCCAACCTAATAACAGATAAGAAAGAGTACTTGCTAAAGGGGAGAGGAATATGGTGACTAGAGTATTTGATCTTGCAAGACATCATTAATGGGTTGAGTCTCCATATATTGTTGCTGTTAACATTCTTCTGAAACATCTTTCTACTGCATTTAATTCACTTAAGTTATTTCATCACAATTTATTAGAAGCTTCCTAGTCAATAACATGGTGTTAGAAATGTAGCCTCTCTTGCACAAGCCTTATGTTAAAAGCTAAATTTGGTCAGGTGGCAGTCCTGAACCTGTGTGTGGTCATTGACCTAAGAAATGATTGTTGATTACTGGTAATATTGAAATGATGATTCTTAAAAGTGCCTTCCAGCCAATAAACTGCTGGGAAAGCTTGGTGATCCTCCTCTCTGCAAAGCTCTGTGAGCTTGGTTGAAATGACCTGTAAAACATAGTGTGCTCTGCACACTACAGCAGTAGAGCTGTGTCAAACTTCAGGAGCTTGGATAACACAAGTAATATTTTTATTTTGTGTTTTCCAGCTTGTCTGTTTTAAAGTGCAAAGTTAACTTAGCTTCCTCTAGGATTATTTGTATTTTATTCATGGGCAGTGATGCTTCTTTGTTTAGTTTAAATTTATATTTTTGCCAAATATAGTTTTGGACTTCAGAGGGTTTGCTAGTGAGTATTTTCAGGTTTTCCTCCAAATTTTTCCCTTTTAACTAATTTCTGTTGTTGATAGAGGTTACTAGAAACAGTTACAAGGTAAGTGTAGTTTGCTTGTAATATGCTTCTGTGTTTTGACTCTCACAACAAGTAATTCCTCAACTTTTTCTTTACCAACAGCGCTTTATCCAGTATCTTGCATCCCGGAACACTTTGTTCAACCTAAATAACTACCTGGACAAAAGTGCCATGCAGGGTAAGGATCTTTCACTGAAGGAAATTACTCCTTTTTCTCACTGTGGTGGTGCATGTGTTGATGCACACTGGGAGCCAAATGACATTTAAATGGAAGGGTGTTTTGATTTTTATTGCATGAGACACCAAAGAATGTCCAGCCAAGAATACAGACACAGGGAAAGTGAGATTCTGAGTTAGGTGAGTGCTAGAAATCTGTCTGTAATTTATGTAGCATTGCACACACAGCTGTAAATTTTACAAAGTGAACTCTTGATGCTCATTAGAATAAACTTCATGAATTATCAGCACAATAATAACAACTTTTGTTGTTGCATTTTAAAGACTCAGGAGTAAATATTTATTATTAAGGTGCATGGAAGGTAACTAGGATGTGCTGTTTAAATAGGGAGAACTTCTTCAAATCCTCTGATAAGTCCTTTAATTATGTGCTAAGGGTAGAAAACCTTTTTAAGGTTTTATGTGCGTTTTGAGGGATGGCAGATAAGTTACCAAACTCTTCAGCATTTTACTAGAAATACATTTTTATTCTAATTTCAAGAACATCTTATCAAGAACTGCTTGGTGCTTGCCTAATCTTTTATGCTTGGTTCTTGTCTAATATTTTAATATGTTTAGCTGTTCATTCTCATAGTTGCAACAATTGCTTTCCTAATCTTAGCAGCTTGTAAAGAAACTAACATCACATCTCAAGACTCTGGAAAGTGCCTAGGGAGGACTTTTTATGTAAAATAGGCTAGTAGGAGAACAGTTCTTGAAATGAACTGAAAAACTGTACCCCTTCAAAATGTGTAACTTTTAAATGTTTAACTTTTAGGCTATGATATGTCTACCTTCATTAGGCGATACAGCAGATACTTGAATGAAAAAGCACTTTCATATAGACTTGTAGCAGTTGACTTCACCAAAATGAAAAGAGGGTAAGACTACTACTGCTGTTTCTGTTTGATCTTTTTCCTATTGCAGGGGGCAGGAGAAGGGGGAACACAGTTGGTCTTGAGCTTGTCATAGAATGCTGTTCTTTTGGCCCTTAAAGCAATATTGTATTGTTGCAAAAATACAATGTGTGCTGAGGTCTCTGTATCTTGTAAACGTGTCTTTTGCTCTGTAGGATAGATGGAGTGATGAGAACTATGAATCCTGAAAAGCTTCTGAAAACCCTTCCAATCATACAGAACCAGCTTGATGCACTCCTTGATTTTGATGTAAGTACTTTAAGCTCAGTTTTAAGTAACGCTCTCTCATTTTGAAGTTAGAGTTTTATTATTTTGTTAAATACTAATTTACTTTCTCATTGCTTTCTACACAGGCAAATCCAAATGAACTAACAAATGGTGTTATAAATGCTGCCTTTATGCTCCTCTTTAAAGATTCCATTAGACTTTTTGCAGCATACAATGAGGGGATTATTAATCTTTTAGGTATGTGAGAATTTTTTTAGCTTTTGAATTTTTGTGAAAGATACTGAGAAAACTAAAGAACATAGACAATTTCTGACTACAGTTTCCTAATAAATTGTCTCTGCTCTATTGCTGTTAAATGAAGCCTGTCTTAGTTTTAGTGACCAGGAGCATAGGCTTACACCTCCACTTCTGCCTGGAAGAATACATGTTGAAACAGAAAGTGAAATGAGAGGATGATTGGTGAGACTGAAACAAAGATACCATAAAAGTGCAATGGATAACCTTTGCAAGTGGACTGTAAAGGTTTTGTGAGATATGTGGTGTTTTGAGTATTTATTTACTCACAGTGTGTCTGAATTCTGTTTTCCTGTACTTTCTTTAAAGCTTGACTGGTCACCTTTGACTGGTACCTGAATCTGCCTGAGCTGATTAGATTAAATGTAGGAGTTTCTGTAGAAGGTTGATAAGCTCTTAACAAAGCTTTTTCATTACTATTTAAGTAAATTTATGAATGAAATGATCAGTTTGTTCTGTTAATCCATTAGTTTTTACTCAGTTACATATTTGTAAGTATATTGGGCAAAACCATAAGAAGTGATGGATGTAGTTGGTGCTCCTTTTGGTAGGTCAGTTCAGTATATATAGCCACTTCAGTATCAAAATGTATTGATACAGGGTCTAAAAAGGTAAATAAATACCAGGAATATTTTCAGATTATAAGATCATTTGTCTCATTGCCAGCTAATAAGCTGACTTCTTGAAAATACTCACTATAACACCTAATATAACAGTTTGCACTGATTCACATCCATGTGTAATAAATTTTTGTGTTACAGTCTAATACACTGAAACAGAAAAATCAGTGGTTTTGTATTGACTGACTTATTACAAAAGGTTTCAGGTATTCATGTAAGCTTGAAAATCTGAATAGCTTTGATTTACTCCTGTCTGTTCTCTCACTGAACCTTGTCTCAAATTAACTTCTATAATACAGTGTCAGCTTTTTGCTGGGGAGGGTATTATCTTACAAGAATTCTATTTGCATCCTCAGAAAGATATTTTGATATGAAGAAGAACCAGTGCAAAGAAGGCTTGGATATTTACAAAAAATTTCTAGCCAGAATGACCAATTTGTCAGAGTTCCTCAAAGTAGCAGAGGTAAATAAATCTACGTGTATGGAAAGGATTTAATTTAGCTGTCTGTATTGCTACAGTATCAATATTCATAAGAAAACCTTTAAACAGATTGTTTGCTTAACTCCACTATAAAAGGAAGTATTCTAGAGATTAGGTATTTTAAAGATTGTATATGCTTATTAACATGGAATGGGATTCTTGGATATCCTTTTTATTAGCCAGACCACAGTAAACTTTCTGAAGTATTGTTATAAATTTTATGAATGCTCCAGAACATATAAACTGAATGTTACAGTCTGTTTAAAGGTATTTATAGGGCTCTTCTGTACTGTAAGTGCTAAAAATTGGAGAAGTAGTTTCAGTAAGCAATGTGGCTGTTTCTAATGCTTCTAGTAGGCTTTTGTGCATGAAAGTTAGGCTGGATGAAAAGTTGAGCTTGCCTTGAGATGCATTTTAATGCATTTGTGATTTCTAAGGTGTGTTCCTAGTGAAACTTGTACCAGTTCAAAAAATCATGAATATCCCTATTTAATATGCTAACTTCTATGTAACATTCAGACACTGCTGGTTTTTATTTTCATTGCCACTGCATGTAGTAATGTACTTTTTTTTTCTTCTTTTTTTGTAAACCCAGCAAGTTGGAATTGATCAGGGTGACATTCCAGATCTTACTCAGGTCAGTGTACATTGCTTATTGATTAACCCAATTATTTTATTCTTTGTGTTTTTAAAGGTTGGTGTGTATCATAGTAATCATTCTTCTCGAGACTGTATTCTCTTCTATGTGTTTACATATGGGAAATATGTATAGTAGCTTCTCAGTGCATTAAATGTATTCACTACTTACACTGTACAGCTCTTAATGAGGTTTTTTGATTTTCAAAGCAGTAAAACTCACAGAAAATAATATTTTTCAAGAACTTCTGGTTTTTACCACAGGGGATTCCATGGCAGGTAAGCCAGAAGTATCTTGCCATACCTAGAGGAAAACCTTCTATTTCACTGTAACTTAATCTCTTCCAACACACTGAAAGATGAGTGAGCTGGTTCAGTTGAAATTTTTTTCTGTCCTTTAAGGTCTGAAGAATAAATTTGATGTTTCTATATCAGCTCATAACAGTGGCTTTGATATTACTCAGTAGTATGAGGGACATGCACAATGCAGGTTGCATGCTGGAAAACTCAGTCTGAAAGGTGGAATGCAGGGAAACACCTTCCAGGGAGGAGAAACTGAGGGCAGAAGGGAGGTGAGAAAATGGTTTGACCTGGCAAACAGGAAACACTGATAGTCCACAGAGGCCAACAAGGTTATTCTTTGTGAGTCCTTTCAGTTTATAGTGGTGTTTTATTTCTCACCTAGGGCCAACCCAATAGAGCAGATTGTTTGTCATTATTTCTGTAGCATGGAGTAACCTGCTGGGTGGAATAAACAGCCTCAGGAGACTCGGGCACAAGCTGCAGTGCCTTAGAGCTCAGGTACTGGAGCTGTTGGAGTGCAGCCAGTGAGAAACTAAAAATCAAATGCATAAGCTTTGAACAGTCACATCTAATCCTACACTACCTTCATGAAATTAAATTTCATGGATTAATCATGAAAAATATATCTAGTGGGAAGATTTGTCTAAACTTAATCAGTGTCTTTTTAATATGGAAATCAAACCTAAGTCACAAACTTCCATTGTCAGTGGTGTTCATTACTGCCTTCCATCTGAAACCATGCATGCTTCAAAGTATAAATCTCTAGTGCTTGCTCCTAGCATTTAATATTAATCACTTTAACAACTTGCCTATGTGGTAAGAAAGATCTATGACTGAAACCATCAGGGTAAGAGCAGGTAATGATTGAAAACAGTAGTTTGATGTTTTCTGTTGGTGTTTGATCTTAATATCATGCTTTGTCTTTTGATTAGTACTGCAGTATTCAGCTGGGCTGTATTATGCTAATCACATTATGCTCAAGTCTGAAGTTATTTATACCTCACTGGGTTAGTGTGCACTTGTCCACTTAATTGGGTCATTATAAGGCTCTTGAAAGCAGGTGGGGGTTTTTTATTTACTGGGAATAGGGGTATTTAACTCCATTTTGCTGCGTTTTTTATCTGAAACTTTCAGTGACAAAATCCTTAATATCTACTGTGCCCACAACATTTTATTTCTAATAGCTCAGTTGTTCTGTTGTAAGTGCACTTAAATGAGAAAAGCAATTCTGAACTGGTGGTAGACCTCAGCATCCTGTGCATTTTGGCAATTTCAGTGCTGCTGTTAAACATTCCACTTAGAAAATTTCATGGCATTTAATATGGGTTGAATAATTGTACATCCATTCAGTGCTACTTCAGAAGGATTTGCTAGAATTTTTTAATACTGCCACTTTTCCTGTTTCTATGAAGAAAGTATTTTCCTTTGTAGGTGCCCTGTTTCACAGTGATGTTGCTTTCTGTTTATAGCTGTTCCTGTACTTCATGAGCGTAACTGGGTCGTTTCCCTCCGTGTGGATGTTAGTCTGTCGTGTGTTTTGGGGGTGGGGGATGAAGGGCAATCATGAAATAACAGCCTTTCTCAAGTCAGTGGCTGGATTAGCCCAGGTATAGTTCCTGGGCATAAAACTACCCTGTTCACTCAAAGTCTGATGTTTTGCTGGATGTCTGCAGGAGTGATAAAGTTCAGAGGAGTTTACTCGATTGTTGGGTTTAGTTCTTGTCGTTGAGGGGGTTGTTCAGAGGGTTTTAGAAAAAGTAAGTACAGAATATGCATTTCCATACAAATAAATAAGTTTGAGTGGCTTTGGGAGAAAAAAAAAGATGAGGAGAAGCTTTCTGGAATTACAGCATAGTCTCCTGTTACTAAGAATATCTAAGTAGCTGTGCCGTGCAATGCCTTTTGCAAGCTATTGTGCCTCCTGGAAGGTAAAAGTATGGGGAAAAAAAGTTTGGTTTGGTTGGGGTATTTTTGGTTTTGGTTCTTTGGTTGTTGTGTTTTGGTTGGTTGGTTGGTTTTTGGGTTTTCTTGTTTGGTTTGGGGTTTTTTTTGTCCCTGATACCTTTCCAAAAGGGTATTTCAAAATGTCCCCCTTGTGGTTTAGCTGTCTGGGTCAAACACTGAATTTATTCATGACCTGTTGTTGAGGTAACTACACTGTCTTAGCTTACCTCTCTCTGCTTAAGAAATATAAGGTCAGGTCTTCATTTTAAGATGAGCACTTTTACAGGATTATTCTAATTGCCTTTTTTTTTTTTCCATCTCTTGATTCATCTAGCTTGAATTGGCCTTCAGTGAAAGTGGGAAGCTAGAATTGTGCTCAGTATTTCAAAGGGGAGCTTGCCAAAGCCTTGTGTAAATAATATTTTTCCTCTTTCCAGGAAATACCTTGTTCTAGCTTTTGGTACAGAAGGGCTAGTAAGGGCAAGTTTGTTTTTCCTCCAAACAATGCCTGTCATATCTGTTCTACCTGCTGAAAGTTGGCAAGTGGTAAGAGAGGCTTAATGTCTCTGAAACCCTGCCAGGTGAGGAGACAAATAGATTTAAATTTTAGAGGTATATTCCCTTCATCTAAATCAGCAGTAGGATTTATTTCACGTAGAGTAATGGAGTTGGTTTATCATACAGTTAGGTGTTGAATAGCTACTCAGTCTGCAGCAGTGTCCTTGGGATCAGATTGATTTGATTCCCTGTGTTATCAAACCTAACATCCTGCTGTTGTCAGGCATTTCTACTGCAAGCCTTTGACTGTAAATATTTGAATGGAGAGTGACTGGGTTTTTGTTGTTACTTAGGAAAGTAGATCCAAAATGCCAGTTCGTTGTTTTGGGCCTTCTGTGAGTTTAAGGGAGTAGTGCTCAATCATCTCTGGTTATTCCGTTAATTCTAACGCATTAAATACTGTTGCCAAAACCAAGAATCTAACTTGCATGCTCAGATGGAGAGCCACTCTGGGGGAATCCTTCCTTTGTGCCTCTGTGGTCCCGCTCCTTTTAAAGAACCACCACTGAGTAGGTAGAATTCAGGTGTATAGAATGGCAGCAAAACCCAAAGGCACAATTACTGATGTGTGAGTTTTTGTTTGTTTTTAGTTGGTGAGAAAACTAATCTGTACTAAACAACGATGTGTTGATAGAAGCAGTGTTTTATAAATACTTTAAATTTTAGGCACCCAGCAGCTTGCTTGAAGCATTGGAACAGCATTTGGCTTCTGTGGAGGGAAAGAAAACAAAGGAAGTCTCTGCTGCCAGCAGGTGAGCACCCAGTGAATTACAACAATGCCTGTACTTGAGATTTGTCATTGTCATTTTAACAGTTTTCAAAATTCAGTCATGTGGTGTTCTTGATTTTTATTCACTTCTGAATGTATCTTCCTAGAAATATAAATGAAGTATCTAATGAGTAATAGTCTGATAGCTTAGCCACATTTGAAATGTAGGTATGTCTGCCTGTGTCTCAGACTTCTGATTATGCTGTAATAAACCACTGAGCTGAGACCTTGTATATTACTCTTTTTAGCTTTTACTTATTTAAAGTCCTTTGACTTGTAAGATTTATAAGGTGTTTGTATTTTGATACTCTTCTTACCCAAGACAGGATGATACTTATCTGAATTGTTATTATTTATCTTCATATATTTATGGTCTACCTCTCAGACCATGAATTTATCTTAACCTTCTCATAAAGTTCTTCAGTCCCTCCTCAGAACAGCCAAATTAGTTTAGATGTGTTGTGCTGAAAGAAATTGTGCTTTTCTTTTGGTCAAGTACAGTATCAGGATGTATGAAAATACTTCTGACTGAATAATGAGAGATCTCTTTTGGCATAGACATTCTCCCACAGAAACTTGGTAAATATTGATAAATGTACCAGGCTGAGCTACTTTCCCAATTTGTTGTTTTTCTCTTCAGACTTTTTTTTTTCAAGAATCTAAGGATTCACTGCCACTGAATATTCTATTCATATGTATAATAAACAGGCAGTAACTGCTGTGCTTTCTTTGCTGTTACATAGTGTTTGTACACAAGCTTTCTGCACCTCAGCCATTTGAATAACATTCCAGTCTAGTCTAGGTAACTTTAAAGAGAAAAGACGACTGCTATGTTCTGCATTTTCCAGTTCCTACCCGGTGAAATTCGAGGGAGTCACTCTGTGTGCTCGTGCCTCTTTGTCACCAAACTGTTTTTGGGGTGTCTGCTCTTCTGTACCAGACAGTAAGGGAAGAAGTGACTGGGGACAAGGATGACACACAACTAGATAAGGCACTTGATGATTAAACTGTAAGTGATGTTTACCTGACTGTGGCTTTTTTAATAATATTTTTTTAAATTATTGCTGTTTTTAGAGCCAGTGCCCTGTCCAGTGCTGTTTCCACACTTGCCAATACAGGAATGTCATTCAGCCGGATGGATGAGAAGGAAAAGCAGCAGGCATTGGAGGAGGAACAAGTTAGACTGCAGGCACTTAAGGTACAATGCTTATAACAAGTTTTTTATTCCAAGATTTTTTGTAACTGGGTAAAATAGTGTATGGTGAGGAAGCTTGCAAGGTCACTCAGTGTTCCATTTGAGGAATGTGAGCTGTATAAAACATACACCCAATGCTTTGACCAGTGCTGTAAAGATGCAGTGGACGTATCTAGAAGTAGTGAGGGATGTAAACCTGAAATGAATGTAAACAAGGTTGTTATGTTGCTGTCTTATTATTGGGATGCACATTGGCACACTGGTTTCTGAACACCTCAGTTGAACCATGATGAGACTCATAAAGTAGGGAGATGAGTCTGCCTGAACAAAGGTCCATTGAACTGTTTCTCTGAGTGACTATGGAGGGAGCCTGCAATGTGTAGCTTGACTAGAAGTGATTTACATCTAGACAGTTATGGATTAAAGAATAATTATTTAAAACATCAAGTCTCACCTTGATTTTTGCATGCTTTGTTAAAACAAATACTCTTACCTCTAATTTCAATTATTTTTCTGGTTTTAGGGCTTTACAGAAGAATAACTGTTTTATTTATTAAGACCGTAATTAAAATTTTCTTCTTGGAAAAGGTCTCCTGGACTGAAATGTTAATAAACAACAAGACTAAAATGCCAACTGTCTCTCTCATCTTTCAGGAGCAGCGATTAAGAGAGATCTCTGTAGTATCAAATTCCACTTCCACATCAGCATCCCCAAGCACTTTATCAGGAAAAAGTGTGAATACCACTGTAGCTGTTGACCTCTTTGCTGCACCAGCACCCACAACAAATAGGTGAGAGAGACTTTGCTTTCTGAAAGAAGCAGAAATTACTGCACTGGCCTGTAGCTCCACAATTAGCTACAAAACTGTGATCCTAGTTACCTCTCAGGTACCTTTTGCTGATGCTTTCTTGGTGTACCCACATGAATTTTGTCAGTAAGTGCTTAATTACCAGTTTGTTGTACCACTATTGTTGATGGGCTGCTAATGAATAAGAGAAAATGAGATTGGTACAAGTGTTCATAAAGGCAAGAATACAATGCCTCTTACATATCTTCATATTTCTCTCTCTCTCATTTCTTATTCAGCATGCCCAACCTTTCTAGTGATCTTTTTGATCTTCAGCCTGCATTTGTTCCAACGGTGCAAAGTACTCCAGCTATATCAACATCAGCAAGCAGTGCTTGGGGAGGTGAGCTCATATCTTGATTTGAGTGTCTAAATGATAAAGGAATTCTTAGAATACAAGGTTCATACTTAATTGAATCTGCATCTTAAACCTTAACTATTTTGCATCCAAACATTCGTAACAAAATATGAAGGAAACCATCTGAAAACTCTGACAAGCTTTCATGAATACAGCATTAGTGTTGGTGGAACAAAGGAGCAGAACTGTTCAGTAAAGGGAACAGGGAGAAGAAATGTAACTAAAGATCAAAGTTGAAAAATACTGGGAAATAAAACCTAAGCAGGTGTAACTGAAAAGATCCTGGACTAGTATTTCAATTTAATTAAGCAATATTTAATATACTTCTGATTTAAAGGGTGTTGGTAACTTCAGAGTTCTTGTAAAAAAGCTGTGGAGTCCAGTTTCTTCACCCATCCTTCCAAAGAATGGTCAGGTTAGATGTCGAAGAAATGGCTTAAATGCCAAAGGAAGGCAATGTTAACACCATGATAAATGTTAGTGTTTTAATAGGTGGAATTTATACTGTTATATGCTATTTAAAAGGTAGATTATTGAAGCCAAAAATGTAGTATCTAACTTCTTTGATACATGTTCTGTCATTCTCCCCTTCCCACCCAATGTCAATACTGGAAATATTTTCCCGAAATAGAGAGCTGTTAGGATTTTTATCTGAAACAAAAAACTTGTATCTAAATGGGCTGACCATTAGGTGGAATATTTACGATTTGACTTTGTCTAGAGATTCTCATACTCAATCATTTCAGTCTGTTTTTCTTTTCCATTATTTGTACTCTGTATTCTTTCCTTCACTTCTCCGTCTGAAAGGTCCTTTCTCGTCTTCAAATGGTTGTGTTGGTTCTCCACCTCATCTGGACATCTTTGACATGAAGCCAGTTGAAGAAGCTGTAAAATCTGCCACCTCTTTCATCAATTCTTCTTTTTCCTCCAAACAAACAGTGGAACTGTTTAGTGGTAAAAAAAACAAACTCCATGTAATTTATTTGCAACTGGAGATAATAATTCTAATCAAGTGGGCCGTGTAATCTTTTTGTGGTTTGGGCCAATCTTCACTTTTTATTAACAAGTGAAAGTGGTGCATTAATTCCAGGTGTAGTAAATTACGTGTTTCCTTAAATGTTTATTTCTATAGTTGAAATAAATTACTATTTTGTTCTGCTTGCCCAGTCTAGACATCCTAAGACTTGCAGTGTTGCTGAAATCTGCTGATTTCTTTCAAACTGCAACCTCCTGTCTCTTTTGTAATGGGGAATGCAGGAGTTACTTGACTTGTCAAGTCTGTAAAATAAAAAAACCTTTTTATAATAGTAAAAATTCTTATTTTTTAACTGCAGACTTAATTGTTGGGTTCCCTCTTCCTTTTTCTCTTTAAAATTGATCTTCTTTTCCTCTCTCTTTTTGCAAAGATGACTTTAGTGGTCATAAACCAACATATGCTTCTGTGTATCATCCTGTGACTGTTGATGGTAATTTGATTTTTTTGGTTTTTTAAAACTTTCTGGTTTCACTGGAATGAGTGATATTACTTCATGGGTGTATTTCATTTTTCAACTTTTTTTTTTTTTCAGGTTTTCCTCTTCATTCAGCTCCTCCGAGTACCACCTCTTCAACAATTAATGTGGACTTCGATGCTGTTTTTGGAGGAAAATCTACAGCACCAGAGTACAGGACTGCAAGTGGTAAAAACTGCCTTATGACTAATTTATACCCTTCGGGCAACAGCTGCTTAACAATTTAGCATAATTGCTATTGCAATTGAAAATTTAATAACTTAATATATTTGCAAGGTGATTATGGGCTGATAAGAGGCAATCATTTCAGTTTTAGTTATTTACTTTAAAATTAGCTTTGACTGATTTCATTCTCTGTGTAATAACTGTTTCCTCTCTCTCTGGGGGAATGAACTTTGAACGTGGCCCACTGGATGTCTCCTAACGGGTAAGCTCGTGTTTATTTGTCTTCTCTGCTTTCTCTTGATACATGATAATGACTTCCCTCTGACCCCATCGAGAGGCAGAGCACTTGCAGAAGTGCAGAATTGGTTGTGTGTGTTGCTTGAAGAATGCCTGAATTAGAGTCTTTCTCTTCTCTACAGCAAAGTATTGTTGAAGTACAATTAAAGATTCTTTTAGATTAGTAGTTACAATATAGTATTCCATAAAAAGTAAGTTAAACTGTGCTTCTGTCAAAGTCTTAAATATTTTCATCGTGTTGAACCTTCACATACAAATGCGCAAATTAGTGTTGTATAAAGAAAATACCTCCCTGGCCTATGGGTGACATTTATTAAATGCAATGTAACCATTTTGTTAACAGTTGCTTTTATTTTCTTCATTTAGGTTTTAACTTTATAGATGATGTATTGCAACCCACAGTACCACCACAAAGTCAAAGAGCCACTGTAGCCAGCCAGCAAAGTGGAAAAATTTTGGCAAATGACCTTGATTCTTCACTTGCTAATCTAGTAGGAAGTAAGTGTGAAGCTTTTAAAATTAACTTTCCCCTTTGTTACTGAAAGTAAAACAAGCTTTTTTCCCCTCCCAAAATAAAATGCTTAAGGATTTTGTCTGTTTCTTTTCTCCCTCAGATCTTGGCTTTGGAGGAACTCCATCCAAAAAGTAAGTGCATATATGTACTTAGAATATTCTCACGTTACTATTTGTTAGTCTCTGGCACTAACACAGCAAGAATCTCAGCTCTTGAAATAATCTGAAATAATTGAGAAGTGTATTGGCACAGTGTGTTTGTGGTCAGCCACTGTTACACAGCCAACCTTAATTTTTGAAGTAGCTCACTTCAGTTAGTTTTGCAATTGCTGTATTTTTATTGAAGTATTTTAATGAAACACTATAAAAGTTATATCAAACTCCAGTTACTACATTGTACAGTGCAGTACTGATAGTTCACTTTTAACATAAACAGAACCCCCAGGTTTCACACTGACTGGAGAACAGATACATCAGTAATTACTGAAATCCTGAGTCTTTACTCAGATTTCAGCTGTGTGCTTGCATTAAGGCATGTTTGGTTTCCTGTTTATGTTGTTTTACTCTAGCTGTTGCCCCTCCATGAAAACTAACACAATGGTTTCATTTTAGATCAGATATGCAGTGGTCTCAGCCTACAGAGAAAAAACTTACTGGTGGAACAAACTGGCAAGCAAAAACAAGCACATCGACCACGTGGAACCCGACTCCCTTACCCACTATTCCACACATGGTAATTTCTGTAATACGCAATCACACTTCCTTCTAGCAAATGCTGCTTCTCTGCTTGAGTTCATTTATAAAGAACAGCAAAGGCATTTAATACAAGACTGGGGGTAGCAGGGAATGCTCATGGGATCATACTGAATGAGGAAGAGATTTTAGCATGCTTCATTTCCCCTCACTGTAAAACTTGTCCATTAAGGACTTTTGTCTCAAGTGAAAGGCTGATTACCTGTCTCAGTTCATAAATTCTTTTTGGATTGAAACAAATGATCCCAGTCCAGAAAATTCCTGATGTGCGTGTTTGAGATGCTCCCACTCCCCCTCCCACGCACATGTGCACACAAACATCCACCTTTAAGAATCCTGAGAATGTGTTTTAAGGGCAAAACTGCTGTTCCTTCCAGTGCTTGCTCCTTTTTCAGCTTTATCATGAAAAACTGCTGCAACCCCTGCAAGGCACCTTAATAATGAGGTCAAGCAGCACTTTGGACTTTGGATAATGCTCAACACCAACTTCATATTTTTAACACAGTACAAAATGTTAAATGTATCTTTTATAGTTATTTAAATGAAGAATTTTCATTTCTAGGAAGGATATTTGTAGGCAACTGACTTTTCTGTTCTTTTAAAAGAGATTTTTCAAGTGTGTTGTATTCATAATATATTCATACAAATATGAATCACTTCCAAAATATAGCTGTCTTAGAGGGAAGTAGAATGTTCATCTCAGTTACATGTACAACTAGGATAATTACCACATTTGCTGTGAATTTTGGACTGCTGTCTGACTTAATTTTGCAGTAAGAATAGTTCTGCCTCTAATGCTTATTTTTCTTGTCTTACATGACTATGCTCATTCAGAATTAGAAAAGTTTAATACAGTATTAAATCCAGTATTGGACTCAAAAATGAGACTAAAAAGTTTGATGAGAGGGCACAGTTGTATTGCACTTTATGCAAGATTTTTTGAGACCATACGATCTCTTTATCCCGTCTAGGTACTCTAGAATGTGTTGTTAGAGTGCTGATGCATTTTTATTTCTGGAACATAGAGGGTACCTTAGCACCCATTGATCCCTGTGGATTTAAAGTTATGTTTTTATTTCATGTGTTCATCAGGTCTAAGCATGTGAGTGTTTTATGCCAGGTGTGTGCCCATGCATTTGCCTGGAACTCCCAACAATTAATGATGTGAAGATCTAGCTCAGCTCTGAGCCCCTTTAAAATCTGTGCCCCAGAACTGCAGAGGTCTCAGTGTCCTGGCTGGGCCTCTGCACTCAGAACTGACCCTGCAGTTCATGTACCCCTGCATCCTGTCCCACTGCCAAGTGTTCCATCCAGCATCTGAGGTTCAGTATAATTAGCACTGCTTAACAAAGCATGGCCTTATGAAGCACGTGCATCGCTGTGCTTCATAACCTGATATTAGGTATTTCTGGCTTAAAATGCTCTTCATTCTTCTTTTTTCATCTTGTGGTATGTTGCAGGCATCAGTTGTTGGTATGTGGGCAACACTGACCTGACTGAACATCTGTTGCTGTTCACCTTGTAAGCTGAACAGTCACTGCCTTTCTTGGCTTTTTTTATGCCCTTCTCACAAAATGGGAGGAAGAAGGAGCCTTGCGTGCCATGCCCTCTGAGAGCTGCTCACACTCATGCTTGTGCAAGCAATATGCTCAAATCTGGCTAGGTGTAGTAAAATTTCTAATTTTGTTCTAAGTTGTACTAGTGGTAGCTTTCTAAGCATAATTACTGATGTTACTGTCCTTGCACTTTTTTCCCTCACACTTTAATTGTTTTAATAAATGAGTTGAGCATAGTTACAGACTTACGGTACTGGAGTTGAATCCATCCCTTAGTTAGAATTTCCAGCGTGAATACCTATTAAATAATTTTCTATCTTATCCTTTTGCTATGCCAGAATGGAGTACACTATCCTGGATACGTAAGTCCATTTCTTGTAAATACACTGGTTATTTTAAGTACTGAAAAATATGTGTTTTTAAAGTTATATATATATTACTAAGTATGCGTGAATTTCTTTAAAATATATTAAAATTTTCTTGATTAAAGGTACCTGCTCCTATCACATACCCGTTGACCACACCTCAAGTGCCTGTATATGGAATGGTAAGAAATGTGCTTTGTTCTGTACTCCTGAAAACTGAGTTGTTTCTACCAGCAGCATGTTTCATGTCATGCATTATGATATTCAAACCATCCTTCAAATTAAATGTATTGGCAATAGTGTGTGAAAACTGGTATGCTTCTCATACTGCATTGAAAGAGATGACTCTGAGGGTTATATAGCTGGGGTTTTTAAAAGCTCTGACTTTATTCTCTGTATGTGTATCTATATGTTTCTTTTCTACTATACTTATACTACCGCAAAAAGCTGTATTTTCTGGAAGTAGTTAGAATTTTATATATTTGTTTTGTGGGTTTTTGTTCTTCTTACAGGTACCTCCTCAGGTTGGAGCTGCTCCTTTGATGGCACCCCAGTCAATGATGTATACACAGCCTGGTCTAAGACCAACAAATCCTTTTGCACCTGTTTCTGAAACTCAGGTGAATGGTGCTCTTTACTCTTGTGATGACATTGAAACTTCAGCCTTGGTAAACACAGCCAAATGCTTCATGAAGGGCTGCTGATGTATTTCTGCATGTGAAATTGAGGGCTTCCTCAGTCAAGGGCAGGAGCTTTTGCTGGTGAGGAGGCAAATTCAGATTATGAAATTGCAGGAAGCAAGGAAGAAAGTAAAAATCAGATCTTTACCTCTCTCTGTTTCAATACTAAGTAAACAGGAGTGGTGAAGGTATGTAGGGTTTTAATCTCCCTATGACATTAGCTGGATTCTTGGTTTAGTCATACTGACCAGACCAGTGTTGGAAGCTTCCTGCAGGATCAGGTGATGGGGGATTGAAAAAGGCATGGACAAGAGATCATTCACACTGGAGAAACTACTCCTGTCATCCAAATACTTTGGTCTTAATATTCTTTGGGGTTTTTTTAAAGTGCCAAAGCCTGTAGACTTAACTTAAAAGCAACAAGGCAGTCAAATAGATTCATTATTCTAAAACACTGGGAAACCATTTGTTATGAAAGTGTCATTAATATGTAATCTTTGTTTCACAGATACAGTTTATGTAGAGCCACCAAAGCAACAAGATGTGAGAACAACCAAATACTGGTAAAAAAAGAAAAGACTGAATTTCAATCTTTCCATGATGTATTCCTGAACAGGGCAACTGTTTATTCCCTGTATAATACAATATTATTTTGAACTGCAATGCTTTAGAGATTCTTGTTTATAACAGTCACTGCAGTGTGAAGTCATGTTTGTTCCCTGATTTTTTTTTTTAAACTGCTCAGCAGAAAGTGTATTTTTATTGAGGTGAACTCAGAAGGTGCAAGCTGGATTATCATCTTCAAAATCAAAGAGAAGGTTACATGATTGCTCTACAACCTTAATCGTCAGTGGATTACCTTAGGAATTGACTGAGGATGTCAAAACTATTTATTTTATCCATAAATTCTGTGGCTGTTGTAACCAAGACACAACACAAATCAAGTTGAGCAATAAAATTTTTATGTGCTCTAATAAATACTCTGATAGAGCAATGCTAGCGTTATCATAAGGCCAATATTGTGTGAAATCAGACAGCTTTTTCACATTAGAATAGCTTATAGTAATTTGAAAACTTTATAATGTGAGTTTGAAATGCTGTGAATCAACAAGACACTTACTACATAGCTAGCTATAGCAAAAATAATAAATTGCTCCATTGGTATGTCAGTATTACAAGGCTGAGTAAAAAGAGCCAGCAAGGCTGCAAGTCTGTGATGGAGCAGGGACTCGAGGGTGTTGCAGAGCAGCTCACACAGGCTCCCACAGGTGCCAGCAGCTGCCCTTCATGGCACCTTCTCTGAGGGGGCATCTCCCCCCGGGCCCAGGGAAGCACAGCCTTGGGAGCCAGAGGCTGTCACTGCCCAGCCACGCCCGCGGGAGCAGCCCGAGGGTCTTGTTGGGAACTGCAGGAGAGGCAAGAGAGCCAATTCTTCTTTCTAAGGTCCATTAGGTCAGCTGACTCAAACCCTGCAATCATGCTGACACTTGTGAACTGGCAACTATTTTGAAATTACCCAGCTGTAGAGAAGAGCTTGTGTTTCTTTTTTGAAATAAGAACCTAGTTGTAAACCATATAAAAATAATTATTTTTAAATGTGTAAATACATGTAAACTTTTAGATGATTGTTTTTTTGATGCTGCAGTAATCTTTTTCTTCTGTAGTAATTTCAAGGTAAAAATGCTGTTAAGAAATCCGGGCTCTTTTTGAGAGGAAAATCTTTAAAAACAACTAATTTATGAAGAATGCTGTTCACAATGGGTCAGATGTGTACAGATTTTCGGCACATATTTTGTATTTAAGAATCTTCCTCTAGAACTGAAATTGGCTATGAAAATGCCTTATCTTGTATTTTTCACTGTCTGATAAAAAGTGATAGCATTAAAAAATCCCAATAGTTGTAATTAGTTAGATAGAAGTGGGAACAACCTTTCCTCCAGAAATTTTGCAGCAAAATGCAATGAAAAGCTCTCCTGTAAAGTTACGTCTAATAATGATTAATATTAAAGCTGAGTTTTCTATTGTTAAAATAAATAGACCTCCAGAGCACAGAGTCTTTTATACTTTGGGGAGTCTGTAATTACAAAAATATCTGACTCTCACCATAAATGCAGATAGGCCTGAGAATTTTGTCAAACTCTTCTGTAGAGAACTTCTAAATTAAGCACATTCCTCACAATGAGAACAACCTTTCTCTTTTTCCAAATATTTAATTCTGTCCAAAGAGTGCAAAAGTAGTATTTCTTAACCCTATGGTAAATATTTTGCCAAATGAATCAATACAAAAGAAACAAAATAAAACTCCACTCCTCAACCCTTGAAATCTGTAACTGCTAATGTCCTGGAAAATGAAACCTTGCAGAAATTTAAAACTCAGTGTTCCTTGATGTGTATTGATTTTTGAAAGAATTTGGACCAGTATATGGCAGTTTAATGTTCAAGTTTGAACTACAAAGGGCTTCAAGCTTTAATCCACCTTTATTGGGTTGAACAATTGTACAATTTTAAGCCAATGAGTTCTTCAGTGCCTATAGTTGCCCTCCACATGATGAGGGAATAGATGCCATTTAGAATGGGTCGTTGTGTTGAGGGGACTGTTCATTTAAGAAATAGTGAATTCCATAGATATAGTCAGCTATCAAAAGTCCTGTGTTCAAATCAACTAGTCCATGTAATTATAAATGTCTGGGCATTAATGGCAGAGGTGAGAGTGCTACAAGCAGGCAGTTCCTAGCACTGTAAGCTGTTAGGTCTCTTTCTTATACTGAGTTGTATAAGTAATAATTCATTATTTTAATAAAATATGCAAATAAATGCCTGGCAAGCAGTATATATTTGTTAAACTTTATTGCAGAGCATTCTGAATATCTGGAAGATACTTGGCTCAGAAATGGATTTAGTACTGGATAATAGTTTGCACTACTTCTGATTTGCTCTGGATCTTTTAATGGTTCTTTTGGTCTGCTTTCTTGTAGCAAAGCTGTCTGATACCAACTTAATTAGTATTAAAAAAGGAGAAACAGCCACAAAGTATGTTTTAAAAACTTTATAACCTACCTTCTTCTGATGCTTTGAAACACAGCTTTCAGCTTGATCCTTGTGAAGCAAAGATGGCTTTGCACCTTCTCTCTGCACACGAGTGCACAGGACTGGGTTTTGCCCACCTCTTCCTTGTGCACGTATTGGAACACATAAAATGGCAGAGTATGTGCTTAAATAACATACATGAGAAGTGAAAACCAAGGACTTAAGATGCTGTCAAGGCTTTTATGGCTCAGAACTTATTCTCCACAAAAATGCCCACTTTGAACACCAAGGTTGTTCTTGAGGGTGACTGTGTCCAGCCCACAGGAGCTGCGAATAGCAGTTGTGATGAGTGAAGAGAGATGTACATAAATGTGACTTCCCTTCCAACTCCTTGGATCAGAATCATGTTCTGAACACTTCAGGAAGCTGATAACTGAGATGTCTCTCCATGTTTGTCTGAACAAGGAGGAAGACTTTGATGTGTGCTGTATGCTTTGCATTATTGTACTTTAGTGGGTCACTTGAGCCTCACTCTTGGGACTTGGTGCTGCTACAGGCAGGCTCTGTGTCATGGAATACACCATAGGATAACTTCTGAGGGACTTTGGAAGGTGGACTGTGTGAGGCCTCTTGGACTTGAACGTGTACCTCTAAATAACTAGGGTTTTCTACTGTTCTCTAGATATAGTTCGACTTGGCCTCCAAGAAGTTACTGATGTTTTTTTAAAATAAATTTTGGAGATGTGTACTAGAAAAATCTCAGTTCTGTGCACATAGTGGTGGAATATTTGTAGGTAAAAATAAGAAATGGACTTTTGTTTAAGAAAAAAAATAAAACCAACAGCAAAAACCACACACACAAAAGTAACAACAAAACTTCTGACTACAAGATTGAATACAGGGTGTTTATCTATCCCCAGCTGGATTTTTTGATGTGTGGCAGGGACGGGGGGTTACAATTAGAATAGTATGCACTGTGGATCGGTGCTTAATTTGTACATAAAAAGGAAAACTTTGTTTGGGGTAGTTTGTATTGTAAGGATAACATCTAAAGGCACTGTATCAGTCATTTATTTCCATTTAAAAGATTATATTTTTGAGCAATGGAAACTGTACGTGTTATCATTTATACATTACTGATAGCTAGGAATATAGAAAACCTGTTGCTATGACTCTGAAGATGTATCTGACTTGTCATTGATCTGTACATTTCTGCATCACTACTTTATGCAGACTTTCATGATCATTTATTTAAAGAGATTGTAGTAACTGGTACAGTTACAACAGGAATTGTAACGTCAAATCTTTCAGTATATCTCAGATGTGTATCCTTGTGATTAAGCTTAATCCTTTACCAAATGCTTGGCTGGAATTTCATCTTGGAGCAATGACAAAATAGGTGCTGGAACAGATTTCCCTCACCCCAATCCACACTTTATTTATTTAATAGGTCTTGTTTTGTATGTTATGTTTTCCCCCATAACAGGTTTGTGCCTTTTATTGGATATTTATTTAAAAGGAGCTATGATAATTTAGGTTGCTTTTTTTTCAGATGTATTCTTGTACAGCTGTTCCTTTATGTGAGTTCCTTCATTTTATAAGAATGCAGAATGTGTGAAAAATACACTAGCCACAAACCGGAAAAAAATCTAAGGGTTTATGTTCTGTGAATAATTTTTTTAAAAAGAAGCCTAAGCACAAGACTGGCTGTGTTGATATTTTAATTGTGGAACTTCACAATTTGTTAATACGCAAATTGTTCATTTTTTTAAAAACTGCTCATATCCAATTATTTGATGAAACAAGTTTTGGAAAAAAAATAAACTTTGGCATATGTAACGTGTGTGTATGTGATCATTTTTTGTGGTCTCAGGCTTAAGGCTTTCTGTAATGCTGATAGCAATGGCTGAATTAGGGAGCTTGATTGGCTCGTTACTGCTTTGTGTTTACACTGGCTAAGGGACAGCTCCAGGGCGAGACTGAGTTCAGCTTGAGTTTGCCTGGAGCGGGATTCGTTCCACAACTCTCACCATTCCAGCAGAGTGTGCAGGGCCTGGGACAGGCTAAGGACGTGTGGCTGCTGCAGGTGCTCCTTGTTCGTAAAACAGGAAATACAGCTATTAAAACCGGCATTTTTTGTTTCTTCAGGTTGCAGAGGTCCATTCTCAGTTGTGAGCCTGGACCACTTCACGGTTCACTCGTGTTCTGCCGCACGTCCCTGTCAGCGCCGGGGCAGCCGCCGCAGGATGAGCGGCGGGCCCGGCACCGCTCGGTGCCTCCGGGAGCGGCGGCGATTCCCGAGCCCACTGCACTGCTTTGTGCGCCTGGACACAGGGCGAGCGGTACTGCTGCTCCTTCAGAAATGTTTATTGTAAATCGGGAAGGCATTGCTGCTGTGTGCTGCATCCAGCTGGTTCCACACCATCTGCGCTCAGGGAAAGGCAGAGCGGCTGCGTTTACAAACACGGCCCTTCCTCCGTAGGCAGAAGGGGAGGCTCCGGTGAGGGACACCCCCTGCCCGCCCATCGGGGTGTTGGCACGGGATGCCCA
>VZRO01002488.1:770949-790011 GCA_013397915.1 Daphoenositta chrysoptera
CCTCCGGCCCTGCCCCACCGTGGGCGGTGCCCGCGTGCCGCTCAGCGCGCGCGCGATGACGCAGCCCCGGCCTTCCGGCGCACGCCGCGCCGCCACCTCCGTGTCAAAATGGCGGCTGCTCCGGGGAGCGAGGCGGCGGCGGGCGGGAGGCGTGGCCCGCTCGGCATCCCGGAGGCGGCGTTTGTGGTGAGCGGGGCCGGCGAACGGGGCTGGGCAGCCCCGGGGCGGCGTTCGTGGGGAGCGGGGCCGAGGAGCGGGGGCTGTGCTCCGCCAGCCGGGCCCGACCCCGTGAGGCGGCACCTCGGCAGAGTCGCGGGCGGGCGGGCGGTGCCCGAGGGGCGCGGGTGGCGTAGGCCCTTCACAGCCTCAGTCCTGGGCCTTTTCGCGGGTGAGCTGCTCCGTTCCGGTCCCGAGCTGGCGTTGCTGAGCTCTGTGCACCTTAGGAGGATCTCAGCTCCCCGCGTTAAGCAGCATTGTGTTATTGCCGCGCCCGGCTCGGGGCGGTGAGCAGCGCCTTGCGGGAGCGCTCCTGGCCCGCGCTGCACGGCGCACGCCTTGCCGCTCCCGTTCCACGGATCGCTGCCGCGCTCCGCGCACCTCTCCGTGCATCTTCCTCTCTGAATCCAGTTGTAGCCTGCTGAGAAGATTCACTCTTCAGAAGCGCCGTGTGTTCTTCTTGAAAACTAACAAATGTGTGTCTTCTGGAAAACAGGCAGAACTTGTTTATNGCTCAGCGCGCGCGCGATGACGCAGCCCCGGCCTTCCGGCGCACGCCGCGCCGCCACCTCCGTGTCAAAATGGCGGCTGCTCCGGGGAGCGAGGCGGCGGCGGGCGGGAGGCGTGGCCCGCTCGGCATCCCGGAGGCGGCGTTTGTGGTGAGCGGGGCCGGCGAACGGGGCTGGGCAGCCCCGGGGCGGCGTTCGTGGGGAGCGGGGCCGAGGAGCGGGGGCTGTGCTCCGCCAGCCGGGCCCGACCCCGTGAGGCGGCACCTCGGCAGAGTCGCGGGCGGGCGGGCGGTGCCCGAGGGGCGCGGGTGGCGTAGGCCCTTCACAGCCTCAGTCCTGGGCCTTTTCGCGGGTGAGCTGCTCCGTTCCGGTCCCGAGCTGGCGTTGCTGAGCTCTGTGCACCTTAGGAGGATCTCAGCTCCCCGCGTTAAGCAGCATTGTGTTATTGCCGCGCCCGGCTCGGGGCGGTGAGCAGCGCCTTGCGGGAGCGCTCCCGGCCCGCGGCGCACGCCTTGCCGCTCCCGTTCCACGGATCGCTGCCGCGCTCCGCGCACCTCTCCGTGCATCTTCCTCTCTGAATCCAGTTGTAGCCTGCTGAGAAGATTCACTCTTCAGAAGCGCCGTGTGTTCTTCTTGAAAACTAACAAATGTGTGTCTTCTGGAAAACAGGCAGAACTTGTTTATCCAACGTTAAAAACTGATGGACCAAGTATTTGATGATTCTCTTGAGTGGTTGAAAAGAAGGAATCAGTGACTTAAGCACTTATGCAGTGACATAATCTCACAATTATCTGTTGTTCACTTTTAGCTCTGAGCTCACTCTTGGTACACTGTCTTGATTGGTGTTTTATTTCCTTTGATCAATAACTATTGATCAGAGTGGCTATACCTGGCTGCCTTGGTGAGCTCAGGAAATGCTCTCAGTGCTCCATCTGATACAACTGCTTTTATAGAAATAAGTTGGTTTGACTTGCATTTTGGTGTTTCTAGATGTAGTGCTTGTGCTGCTGATGTGTCTTTTCTGGGCATAAGGCCTGACCAGACAGGTACGGTGCATTTGCTTTCAGTGATCCAGTTCCTCCTTTTCCTTTAAGGTTTTTTAACAATAGTTAGGATCTGGCAAATCCTAACTGGGTTGGAAAACCGTTGCTGCTTCCAGCTGACTTCCTTCCATGCCCCGTGGGAGACCAACATAGATGGAAGTGAAAGAGAAGGGCTGTGTCTTCAGCTGCCCTGTGAGACCTCAGTGATCCTGACAGGGGAGAGCCTGTGGTCTGTGCTGACTCTGCAATGCAGGTGGCCACCTTGCAGGAAACAGGAGATGACCAGCCTCAGCAAACATTTAAGGGCATCTGTCACATCCCTCCCTCCATGCTGGTGGCTGCCTTTGTAGCTGTTGTGGTTGGTTCCATGTGGTTTCCTTTCAGTACCCATGTCTGAAGTATCTTGTGTGCTGTACCACACAGCTCCGAGAGTTCTGGGGCTGTGCCTTAGTCCTGTGCTTCTCTTCAGTTCTTCATAACCTTATGTCTGGATCTAAATGTCTTGAAAGTTTCCTAATTCTCAGTTTTGAGAGGTGCTCTGATCAAGTACAAGTGTGTCTGCAGAAGAGATTCTCGATGGTGATCGTAGAGTACTTGGATGTAGATGTTCAGATAGACTTTCTTTTATTCAGAATAAGCCTATGCTAAGAAGTTGTAATGGTATTCTGTTCTGCTGGATGAAAATACCACTGTCTTCAGGGTAGCTTTTACTCGAGCTTTTTTTCTTCAGAAAATAGGTTTCTATTTCAAAAACATTTAAAGATTTGCTGATTGCTTGCTTGACATCCCCACCCCCCCCCAACATGCTGCATGGGCAGCCTTACTGTGAATCTTGTCTTCAGAGATGTTTTCTGTAAGTGTCTTGGTTCAGTAGAGGCTCTTCACACAATTGATGGCTGATGCCTTGTCTGAGGCAATTGATCTGTGAATTCTTGTCCCTCTCCAGGTTTCAAATGATGTTAAGCACTCAGAGTAAGTAATGTTAAGACACGGGGATTTACTGGATAACAAACTCTCCAAACTGAACTTTCAGCTCTGGTGGTTTTGAGCTGTTGCCCAGACATTTCCAAATAAAATGCCTTCTTTGTTCTGCCTTCTTCAGCAGGTGTGAGGATGCAGATCTGCAAACACGTGTCTCTTGTCATGTTCTCTGCACATGCCCCCAGGTGATGAAGCTCTCTGCAGAGTGAGTGCCTGCAGCTCTTATTTGGGTCATCCTCAGAAGAGAACTGTAGGGACATGTGGGAATGCGCTATCCTGCTGCATTTCAGGGCTTCTACTGAACATTCCTGTGGCTTGGCTTGAAGTTTGCAAAATGGTGTTTTGCCAGTGACTTTCTTCCTAAATAGATAGAGATGAGTTTTGACAGGTCCTTGCAGAACCTATAAGGTGATTCTGCAGTGGAGGTGCTGTGGAATGCACCACAAAGCGGGGATCCTAATGGCTTTGTCAGCCAGCTGTGCCTCAAAGCTGTTCTGGTCAAGCTTAAAGAAGTGACTGTGCCTCAGCCTCACTGGTGGGGAGGTGGGACAAGAGCCTGACCAGCACGCTTGGAAACCCCAGCTGGAAAACCCTGGGGGTGAATCTGAGCCCACTTTGAACTGGGACATTATGTAGTGGAAGGGGGCCTAGATTTGCTTCTGGATTCACTTCTCAGCATCTTTTTTGAGGAGGACGTGAGCTGTGTCCTTCCCTGTGCACAGACAGGCGGGAGCTGAGGCAGAGCTGGGTGCAGGCAGGGTGTGGGGGGAGCTGCTGCCCCCTCGCCTTTGCTTCCTGCCCCAGGCCCCGGGTGGTTTCAACAAGCAGAGCTGCTTCCACAAGAGGGAGTTGCATTTCACAGTATCCTCAGGCCTCACTTCTACAACACTTTCCCAAACCTAATCCTCGTTTTCGTTGTTGAAAGCTTCTCTATGAGCTTTATCCAGAGGCAGGAATGCTTCCCAGACTGAGGTAGCTCGAGGCATTCCTCAGGCAGTCTGAGGCGTGGTTTCTTGAGTTTGGATCTGCCACCTGGACAGTGCTAGTGCTGCCTGCTGTTGTGGAGTTTGTGTTCTGCTACAGATTTCCTTAGTGATAAGGAAGGCAGGGAGTTCTTACCAGATTCAGTAATTTCATAGTAAGTTTCTTTGGTCAAGAGAGTTAAGGCATCATAATAAGGGGGAGCAGTTCCACATCTGATATCACTTTAGTAACTTTTTACAGTCTTTTTCTGGTGTGAAACTTCTGGAATGGAGACACCAAGTTCAAAAGGAGGAGCTGAAGAGGCCTGTGGTAGGGCTTCCATCAGGTTTTACTGAGCTGTGTAGACAAGTAAGGGCAGAATTACCTCACTGGGGGAGTGGGGTCATCTGTAATTATGTGTGCACATGGTGGCAAGGCCAGGAATGTGTGGTTGATCCCTGGCCTGATGCAACTTTCAGAGGCTGGGAACGTTGTCCCCAGGCAGGTGAACTGCTTCCTAGGATTCTGAAGGAGGCACATGCCAAGGTTGACATCCTTGCCGGCTCAGGCCTGTCTTTGGCAGCTTTTCCAGTTGATGGTAGGACTGGCTGGAGTTGTTCTCTAGAGGTTTCTGTGGCTTCCTGCTAGCTATAGGAGGAGCTTTTGAAACCAGGCTGTTCAATTCCTAAGTGCCTGTCTGAGCAGATACCTGAGCTTTCCCCGCTTGGCGTCTTTCTCTGCCACTACATGCTTGATCAGGCCATGACTCTTTCCCTTCATCAGTTTTATCCTAAATAGTTCATAATCTGGTTATCCACAGAGAAGCATTATCCCTGCTTTACAGGTAGGAAACCCAGGTTTAAACATGCTCTGTGGATACCCACCCCTGTGAGATGTCTCTTGACCTCAGCCAGGACTGAAAGCATCACTAGCCATGTACCCACAAATATGGTTATGAAATAATCCTTGCACCGATCCCTTAGTTCCCTACCAAAAAAAAGCAGGGAAGGGGAAATAAAGAGGTGACTAAGAAAAGAAACAAAATGCTTTCGTACTCCAGTCCAGAAAAAAA
Source organism: Daphoenositta chrysoptera (assembly GCA_013397915.1). Taxonomy (NCBI): domain Eukaryota; kingdom Metazoa; phylum Chordata; class Aves; order Passeriformes; genus Daphoenositta; species Daphoenositta chrysoptera. The sequence continues at coordinate 775,734 of VZRO01002488.1, forward strand.
GTTTGCGTTTCAAACTCCCTCTGGATGTAGCTGCAGTAAGATGATAGCGTGTCTGTGTAGGTTTTCCATAAAACTCTTCTAACTGAGGATTTCTTTCTCCCCTTAAAGGAAGATGTAGATTCCTTTATGAAACAGCCTGGAAATGAGACGGCAGATGTAGTTCTTAAGAAGTTGGATGAGCAGTATCAGAAGTATAAATTTTTGGAACTTAATCTTGCTCAAAAGAAAAGGAGGTAAGTCATAATTTTTGCGGAACTGGGAAATGTTTAGCACACTTCTATTTTTTTTTAAATAATAAGTCTAGTGGCCAGGAAGGCCATGGGGATCCCAGTGCCTCTGCCAGGGCTGTCGGGCAGAGCAGTGCCCTCAGCTCTGGAGAGCTTTTGCCTGCACTGCAGAGTCCTGTGGCTCAGTCTGTCAGAATAGTCCACGAGCCTCAGAAGGAACACTCTTGTTTTATCTGCAGTGGTTTCTACCTATAATTCTGCTGAGATTTCCCTCTCCTTTGGGGATGACAAATACACCAAATGTACCATTTTAGTAAAAGGGGGTCTGTTGGTGTTGCTGTGTGTTGAGAAAGCCGAATGGATTGCTGTGCTTCCAAAGCCAGCGAGCCTCGGCGTTGTGAGGGGCAGGTGAAGCTGGAGCTGAGCTGCCTTTACGTGCTGTGTCTTCCTGTATTACACCTGCATTTGTAAGCCTGGAAAAAGCTGTTAACAAGTTTTAAAAGGGAGGGTGGACTGTGTAATAAAACTGATCACTTGTTTAGGAAACTTTGTGTCTCTGTAAAATAATAAATTATGACTGTTGTTAATTCACAGGCTAAAAAGTCAGATTCCTGAAATTAAACAGACATTAGAAATTTTAAAACACATGCAGAAGAAAAAGGTAAACTATTTTGAATATCTAATGAGTATGAGAAAAAGCTAACTACCTTTCCACCCTAACAGAACACATTGCAAGAAATGTTTTGGAGAGCACACTTAATATGCCTTTATAAATAACAGAATTGTTTTTAAAGGTATGTAGTACTTTTTGAAAGCTAGTTCAAAAAAAGTTTAATGTTTGTAATGCAAACTTTTAATAGTGTATAGATTGCAGCTAAGCTTTGACTTCATCTCCATTCTTTATAGAGATTCCTGTATTGTTTTTAAATATATCTTTTAAAAATGCATTATTCTTGGAGCTCTAACTTTAATGTTGAAGTAAAGTTACATAGAATTCCACCCAAGTTAATACTGTATCAATGGCAAAAAGCAGAAAAGTGTGCTCTTTTTTCTAAGTTTTTTGTCTTTGACATAAGTTTCCAGTGAAAATAGCAATTTTAAGTTTTATCATTTTTCTTAAGGATTCCACACATCCAATGGAAACCAGATTTTTGTTGGCAGATAATCTCTACTGCAAAGCTTCAGTTCCTCCTACAGATAAAGTTTGTTTGTGGTTGGGGGTAAGTAAAATGGAACTTTCTCTGAAACTGTTTCAGTAACTTACAAAAGGCTTGTGAAGGAGAGTTTTGGTTGCTGTGTCCCCTGGTTGTAGTGGGCACGATTCTGTTGATGGGTGTATGGTGGAGCTGTGCCCTGGCAGCAGAGCACATCTAACCAGGCAACTTCAGTGTGTTAGTGAAGATTTCTTGTTCTATTTTTTTTTGGTTCCTGAACAGTAAGACTTCAGAGAATTGTCTTTTTGCTGGATTGTTCTTTCCAAAAAGCTTGTTTGTATTTCCCTTACCATTTCTGTCACTTTCTGGTTCAAATTACCATCCAGCATTGCTTGGCATGGGAATGTGCCCAGCAAAATAACTTAGTTTGGCAAGTAGCTTCCCATCTTGTCTATGTTATTTGTATTCAGCAGCTTGTTTCCCTTTTCATGCACCTTTTTAGGGAAAGATGGGGTTTCTGTTACTCACAGGTATCTGCCAGCATTTAGGGTGGACTTTGCACTAAAGCCTGGTGGGATCAGGATTCACACCCCAGATTCCTAAGTACTTAACCAATGTCAGGTTGGGGTATTTTGTATTTAGAGGCTTCATTATATGTGCAGATTAAATTGCTGATGCTTATTTTGAGACTTTTAAATCACGGATGTTCCTAAATCCCAGTGTTGGCTGCCAAACAAAACCTCTTGGTTAGGACAGAAACACTTTTGGCACATGAGGCATCCAGACTAATTGGACAGTTGCTCCCAACTTCTCCCACTTCTATCATAAAAAGAAAAAAAATTTCTGATACCTGTTGCTTTCAGGAGACTGTCTCCAGAATTCATAAACACTGACTTTAATGGAGCATCCCGGGTTTATTTTCTAACAGAACATCAGAGAAAGTTCATCCTATTGACAGTTCATACTGAAAAGCTATAATGAGATACCACACACAAACAGTTCATTTTATGTAGGTGTTCTTGGCCTTCTGCCTTTCTCCTGCTTGTTGCTTACAGTCTGTGTTGGGCTGTGCATGTCACTGTTACTGGGTAGCTCTGCCCTCCCCTTGCTTTAAAGAACAGCTTCTCCAGCTCTGGCAGCTCAGTGTAGCCTTCCCTGGGATCCTGTCAGTCACAGAATGTGCTTCTGTTCAGGGCACACTTCTTGAGTGGGACAAAGCTTCACTGGTGTATTTTCACCTGATACTGCTCTTTTATCTTCTCCTGTGGTAGCTTCTTACTGAAACAACCATGTGTGGATTAAAAACCACCACCACAGCACCAGAGAGAACTTTTGTATCTGTTTTATCTTAAAACGCCTGTAGTAGCTCATGTTACTGACAGTGCCAGCTGTTTGTCAGTGTTCCACACAGAGCCTGAGTATCTTGAATATCTTGAATCCAACAAAATCTGTTTCTAGGGTTGTGTGGCACCTGAAAGGTGCTGCTAAGAAACATAAGGTCTCTCACTTTTCAAATACAGTGAGGATTAGATGCTGATGCCTGAAAGGCTGAATGCGATCCACAGGGGAAGAAATCCCTCCTTGCTTAGCTATAGGAAGAGAACTTCTTTAAGTCTCTAGGGAGATCTATTGCTCAGTTACTGAAGGGCTGGAGGCCCCAAGTGGATTCTGACATTGCCTGTCCTGCATCTTGTAGTCTTAGCCTGGCAGGACAGTCTGCTGCTTACATGATTAGTTATGAACAACAGCCTAAAGTAAGCTCAGCATGGCTTAGTCCTTACAATGCAAGAGTAAGAGCTTTTATCAATCTTTGTTTTTAGGCCAATGTGATGCTTGAATATGATATTGATGAAGCTCAGGCTCTGTTAGAGAAGAATTTGTCAACAGCAACAAAAAACCTCGATCTTCTAGAGGAAGACCTGGATTTTCTCAGAGATCAGTTCACCACTACAGAAGTCAGTATCCTTTTTGTTCACGTGGGAGAGGACATGTATGTGAAAGCAACATCCAGGTACAACCAACTTCCTGATATGTTTTTATCTTAGACTGGCTGCCCTCAAAATTCTGTAGCACCTGTGAACTTTAACTGTCCTAGCAATGAAATGGAATACTGTGTTTGCAGGGCTGAGTTGGAGGTTGGTGTGTGAGAGGTAGCAAAGCTTGTGTTTGTGTCATCATGAAACCTACTGCAGTGGTTGCAACCCAGACTGACTCCAGAGTGAGCTGGAAGTGTGGATTGATGCCCAGGTGACCACTTCAAAGCACAGTGAGCCTTCCTCTAGAGCAAATGAATATTGGTTTTGGACTGTCACCCATCACAGCCTTTGCAGCTGCCTCCAAGCTGCACGAGCCCTGCTGCAGCAAGCCTGGGACTGGCTTAGGCTGTGCTTGGTGGTTTTTTAATTTCTTCATACTGTCATGAAACACCTCCTAAGTATGTGGGGTTGTTTTTTATACTCCCTACTTAAAAACTGTTTTAGTGAGTCTAGCCATTAACTAAAGCAATAGATTTAGTTTAATGAAGGCACAACTGCTTGTTCTTTCAAGTTGACACTTGAGCTGTCTTAGTGCTGCAGGAGTTTGGGATGCCTGAAAGAGGCAAATACAGCTGATATGGGCAGCTTGACTGAAATCAGCAAAGAGTCAAGCAAAACTAAAAGTGTGGTTTTCTGCAATATCTTTTGGGAGGATTTTTAAGTAATGATATAAATACTGCAGTTACCAACTGCAGTGTTCCTGAGTGTTGAAGCTTTGCACCAAGGTAGGCCTTTCATGAAATTGTTTCTATACTGACTGTTATAACTAAGGGGCCAACTCTGTAACCTGCTTTTTCTCCTTTTTAAAAAATATCTTGTTTTTTTCTCTTTTCTGATAGCATGAGCTGTTTCCTTAATTCCGCACCCTCAGATATGGCTAGAGTTTATAATTGGGACGTAAAGAGAAGAAACAAGCAAGACCCTTCCAAAAACAAAGCATAGTTTTGCCAATTTTAAATGTGGTTTCAATTTCCAAGTATTTTTTATTTAAACACCCCCAAACTTCATTCAGGACTGAGTTACTTTCAGCATTTCAGTAAATGGTAAAATATATTAAAATTAATGGTGAGCACCATTTTATTTATTTGTAAACTCAAAATTTGGTTTCATGCATGCTTCATGAAATGAATTATTTGAAGAGGCACCACACAGTCCAGCAAAGGATGTAGTATTTTGATCGGACCAGTCTGTCATAAATAAATTTCTACCTGAAAGCCTGTCTGAAAAGCTGAGGGGCATGTATGAAATGGAGCCTGACGTGTTCACAGGCTAAGGCAATGCAGGGGTTTTCTTTTTCATCTCTCTACAGCTGATGAAGTTAACTTTGACTTGGGCTGGGAAGATGTGCAGCTGTAATGTTGTAGGAAACAACAAAACCAGAGTGGAATCTTGGGGTTTGTTTCAGTCAGTTAATGGCAGCACCAGTCTGCAAGCATTCCTGGATATCCGCTTTGGATAAGCTGGTAGTAGTAACTGTGGGTTGGCAACTGCCTGTCAGTGAGCTCTCAGCACTTCACAGGCAGCAGTGTGTGGTTTGTCCTCGGAGGGCAGTGGGAAGGGAGTGAGCAGCACATGTCCAGCCTGCAGGTCTCACCCCTTCTCTTTCACTCATGTGCACACATCGGTTGTTTGGTGAATACCTTGAACAAGGATACCCAAGAGCCCACAGCTTGTGAGAGCCTCCCATTCCCGTCCCCTTAGCCCAGATGTCCAGTTCACGTGTCTGAACACAGCCTCCTGGGGGCTGAAACCTCTGTTAGATCTGGAACATGACCTCTGGTGGTACAGCTGGAGTATTTTTTTGGTCCTTACGAAGCCTTGCGAGATTGTTGCCTTTTACCTTTACAGTTTCTTTCTAAAATGAAATGCTCAGTGGTGATGTCAGTGGCTAATAATCACATTCTGTGACTGAGAGTACAGGTTTCACTGAAAAATAAATGCAAATGTTAACTGTTCAATCTTCATGTAAGAAACAATATACCTGTAAATTTTTTGTACTTTTATTTCATGATATTAAAATAGTAAAACTAAACAGTTGTGGCAAACAGCTGTTTTTGTGCATCTTTCTTTGTGTGAAAGTCATGAATGTGATGTGTGATCTTTTATAATGTTTCCCTCCCTTAACTGGGCGTGGGGGGTGAAAAATTCCGTGTAAGCAGCAGACGTGAAAAGTGTGGCTGCTGGATCCCGGCGTGAATGAAAGGGGGAGTGTGAGTCAGCACATCTGAATTGGTGACTGAAAGCAAGTGGGTTACCAGCAGTGTGCCCGTCAGAGGCTGAGCTGCAGGGAAGGGCAGAGAGCCGTAAACCTCAGCACTGGTCACCAGTGAGTGTCTGGGCTCAGCTCGTCCTTCCCCAGGGCGATGCTCCTCTTTTCAGTGTCTCGGGCTGCAGCAGAGCAATGTGGAGCTCTCATGTATTCTCCAGCAGGTATCTGCTACAGCAGCAGGACCTGAGGCTGGTCAGGCTGCAGGCTGTGCTTTCCATTTCCTTTCCCTAGCATCAGCAATGATGGAAAGGCAGCTGCAAACACGTCCTGATTTCTCTTACAGTTTTTTCTTCAGTTTGGATTAATGAGATCCCAACAGGCTGTGCTCTCCTCCCCCCACCCCCGGCTGGTCCTAAGGCAGCAATTGCCTGCCTTTGTTGTGCACAACGAAACAACCAGTTAAGCATTTTTGCACAGCAAAAGCAGAACCGACCAAAATCAGCGCCACGTGCCACTGCCAGGAACCTGCTGCTGCATGTCAGGGGGGACAGGGTGACAGCCTTGGAGCTGAAATGGCTCCTGTGTTCAAAGGTGTCTGGCTCCTGGGGGATGGGAGGTGGCTGCCGCCATCATAAGCCAGGGTTTGGTGTTCGTGTGTTTGAGCTGAGGTAAATAAAAACCCCCAAAACTCACAGGTGAGCTCAAGCACTAATCCTTGCCTGGGTCTGCTCTGCCCTTTGCTGTTGCAGCTGCCCTGCCACCAGTCCTGCACAGGCCTCCGAGGCTGCGGTGGCTGCAGCTGCTGGGAGCAGGGGGTGGTTTTTTCTCTCAGAGCAGTTGGTGTGGTTTTTCTCGGCAAGGCAGAGGACAGGTTCTGCAGAGTGAGGCCGGCCCTGCAGGGAAGGGTGTCCAGTGGCTGGGAGGCAGTGCCTGGGAATGCTGGATCCACCCCTGGCAGGAGCACAGAGCGGGGACAGGGAGCAGGAACACACGCAGAGAGAACGGGCAGGGGGGAAGAAAAAAAACCCACCAAAGTTTCTTTACAAGTTTTGAATTTCACATTATCACGTAGTAACCATTTTGCTAAATACAAGCATATTTTCAGTCACGTACAGACAGCTAAATACAGCGTTATTTTCACATTTCGTTACAGTGCATAACAAAGCGAGGACAGTGTATAGTACGCTTTTATTCTGGAGGTTCTGAGCAAGTTCAGTCTAACATGCAGATTGTTTTTAACGTGTGGTAGAGACCACAGAAAGTTAGCTTTTGCTTTTTTTTTCTCTCTTTTTGTCCTAGAGTATAAGAGCTCCTGACCTTTAGCCTGTGAGAGGTATCACCTTCTGATTTCTCAAAGTCCCTCTAAGTCAAAGCATTAAAACCAGTTGTTAGAAAAGAATTCTTAGCATATCCTAGAAGTTCTTCATCTTAGAAAAAACATTCCAAATTTTGTACAGATGAATCTACATTTCCTATATTTTAATAAGCTGTCTAGAAAATGCAAGGAATTAGAAAAAGATGTAATGATTTCTCTATCATTTAATATAACAATTTATTAACTCTAAGTAGTTAAGACTGTGTACATTTTCTTCTGTACTGTTCCTCTTTAGAATTACAACACTTCTGTATTTAAATTGAAGATTTACTCTGAAGGCCTGAATGCACTTCCTGGCTTAGGCTTTCTGGAATTTCTCCCTGGGAGCAGTAAAGGGGAATGTCCAAAACCCATTAAATAAAATACTGTGTATCTCGTGAAAAGGGATCTTTTCCCTCTGGCCGGGTTCTTGCACAGGGAATTATAGAATTTGACTATTGCTAAAATGTTTGATCCAGCTCCTCCCTGCCCCTCATGTCACACTGGCTCTGCCCTTGGGGCTGCTGCTATCTTCAGCCAGACACCCCAAGACACGCCTCGTGTCCAGCCGACCCCTGAAAAGCTCAAGCAGCTGCTTGGTGGACTTTTCATCCAGGGAGCAAAGAAACGGACCCCTCGGTACTGCCTGTCGTGCCTTTGTGAAATGCGACTGACTGAGCTGCTCTGAGCAAACCCCGCTCTGCCCCAGCAGCCGCTCAGCTCCTGGGTGCTCCTGCACCCACCTGCATCACCCAGAGACAGATTTTGTAAAGGGAATACTTTTTTTTTTGTTAATCTTCAGGGTACTCAACTCAACCACAAGTCCTGGCCCTCGCTGGCCTCCAGCAGGAGGTGCTGGATACATTCACAGCCTATTCAAGCAGTGAGAAGCTCACCGAGAAGCACCAGGCCACTGCCACCCTCCTTCCTGGGCTCCCTGTGCCCTCCCAGCAGGTGCAGTGCTGCTGCTCCCCTGCAGAGCCCAGGAACTGAAATTGTTCCTGGAACACTGAAAACAAAAGTGTTCAAGGTTTGGGTGGTTCAGTTGGGTTTGCTGTGGGTTTGGGTTTTTTTACGGCTTCAATATGGAAACCACAGGTTTTTTTCTTAATACAGACCTGCCGATGTGCTGCTGCAAACTGTGAGAACGGGTTCAGAAGGAGAAACAGTCCAAACTCAACAGAAATCAAGACCCGTACTTCTGTAGATGGGGCAGATTAAAAAGCTGGAATAAATAATTTCTTTTTCTCTACTCAGAGAACTAAAATAAACACTAGATGCTTCCTGTGGCTTTTACCTAATCCCCTCCTCCTGCCCACTGCAGTTTGGTCTTTAAAGCTTTCAAACACAAGTTAAAAAGTCACTATAGTTTTGTTTGTTTGCTTTCAATAGGCTGAAATTCCCTAATTTGCTACAGGAGCGCAGTCACCCCATTGCACTTCAAAAGCTTGGGTTAAAACTCGGCAGAAGCACAGCTTCTAGGTGGTGAATGGCATCCCCAAAAACATCCACCTACATACAGCTTTTGTGACACGGCTGCCATCCCATGATGGCCAACCTGAGATGGATCCTCTTTTGTCAAACTAAAACATTGGAGGAAAACAAATTTTACTCGAGTGTGTCTTGAGGCTTTCCTTTCCACCTGTTCAGACATTCCTGCTGTGTGATCCACCTTCCCAGTACCAGTTCTCTTCCACAGAGGCCAAGACAGAAAATGACACTTTAACAGCAGAAAGTACCAATGTAAGCTGTTGCTTTCAATGCTATTTAACTTCTCTAAGAGAAAATCTCACCTTTTAGGATGTCTGATGCACCTGAGTTAAGCTTTTCAAGTTTTTTATTTTGTTGAGTTTCTTTTTTCCCTCCCTTCTTTCCATTCCTCCTTGTGACCTGGCTGGTAAGGTCAGCACAGCTGTTTCTGAGGCAGAAATGTTGGTGTGTCCCACCCAGCTGCAACACCCCAGCCTTAAGACATAACACTTGAGGACATGGTTCTCTCTTTATGCTCTTGATCATTTAATTCTACTGGAAAGCCCTGAACTTGGGGTACTTTCAAGGTACTCACCCACACAGTAAATGAGTAAAAATTGCATTGAATAATCCCTACTGCAGCAAGAGTTGCCCTTTAGAGTCCTGGTTCAGCATAGCAAGAAAAGCCCTGTTAAGGGAGGAATAATTTAATTTTTAATTACCAATCAAATAACTACTGTTTTCCTCTTTAAATCCCACAAAATATTCTTTGCTATCAAACTAGGTTCAAGAACATAGAAAGAAAACTCAGAAGTGTGCATACCATGTCAGTAAACTTCTCCTGTGGAACTGACCTTATGAGGAAATGGTATCTGTGCTGCCTTTAGACCTTCCTGGAAAGAAATAGCTGACACAAACCAAGATGTCCTCCTGCCTTCTCTCTGTCTGCCCATTTGTCATACGACTGAGTATCCATCCTGTGGCTCCAAAAGCCAGCAGGGAGCTATGGATTTACTTAAAAGAGGACATGTACAGTACCCTGGCATGTACCAGCCCATTCAGCTCTGTATACTCTCTCCTGTGTTGCACAGCCCCTCATTTCTGCTTCCTGTCTCCTTACAACATCCACATGCACCCTCACTCACTCTCCTTCAGGTTTATAGCCTCCAGTTCTGAAAGGTTATTTGGAACAGAACATTTCTTTCCAGGGTCTGTTCTGGTGTCCAAAACAACGTGGGAGGCTGTTCACAACGGGAGTGTTGCTCTCCCTTCTGTCACACTGAGTTCACTTAGTAAAGTACGTTTGGTTAGTAGAGTTCATCACCACTCGCCTCACTAGAGGAGCTCAGCACAAGCACCGCCTATCTGATTTCACCACTTCTTCTGAAGAGTGCACTACGTTTGGGACAAACCCGCTCTTTACCCCTTCCCATCCCTCCTGGATGGAAATGTCCCCCCTCTTCACCAGCTCGTATATGTCACGAGTCAGATCAGTGAAGGCCTTCTCCACGTTAATGGCATCCCGAGCCGAGGTCTCGATGTACTTCATGCCGTAGGCAGCAGCCAGTTTCTCCGCCTCGTGCCTCGTCACCTGCCGCTGCGTGTCGAGGTCACACTTGTGACCCACCAGAACAAAGACGATCTGGTAGGGCTGGACGTGCACCTTGGTCTCCTCCAGCCACTCGTGGACGTTCTGGAAAGACCTGCGGTTTGTAATGTCAAAGAGGAGGAGTCCTCCAACCGAGTTCCTGTAGTAGGCTCTGGTGATGGACCTGCAAGCCAAGGAGCCACAACAGGGTTAAGTTACAGCTGTCTGAACACATGTTCTTTGAGAAAGCAGCATCACCACCACCCTGTCTACCCTGCAGAACACGGGGCAAGAGGAGGCCATTCAGTGTCTTAGGACTTTTAGCTTGTGCTCTGTAGAGCTTGTCATTCAAAAGGAAAACTTGGCTTAAAGATTTCATGCTTGGGTAACTGCCCCACTGATTTATTATGGCTCTGTTCAAAATCCCCCCCACCACTTTTTTCTCTCATGGATTTCTGCATGCCCCTGGTTTTTGAGTCCCACCCCCCACCATGTCAGTTCTGTGGACACTTCATCTAACCCACTGGTTTAGAAGCACTGAGACAAATCAAAGGATGCAACTGAAACCAATTGAAAACCCTCCATAAACCCAGGGCCTTGGCATAGGGACATCCACCCTACACCTACACGTTCTCTCTCTACACCACTGGATCAAAGAGACATTGCAGTGACAGGACACTGTTACTGTTAGTGGCACTGACAGGAGCAGCCCATCTGACCTCCTGAGAAACAGCAAAATGATACAAGAGCTTCCAAGGACAATCTGCACTAACGCTGGTCGCATTCCTGCCAAATACTGACAACGTTAAACAGTCACCAAAAAGACCCTGGATTTGCAAGCTGGGAAATTGAGTACATCTCCCACAGCTCTTCTGAGCCAGGCCAGCCCAAGGCAGCCAGAAGCAGCACAGGAAATCAGCAAACGGGGTGATGGAGCAAAGCCGAGGCCATGAGGCTGAGGAGAGCTACAGTTCAGTGACTACTACACAAGGGAAAACCAAGAAGCTGATTAACAGTGGTGTTTCTGCAAGTCACGGGTTCTCTCTAAATCCAGAAGCAATGATCGATTTCAGTCCCTGGAGGAATTCACACTCAGGCCTGAACTTTCCTTGATGGAGTAATATAAGCAAAGAATTATTTTTACCTTAGGACGAGTCTTTTTTTGGCCATGCAAGACTGTTGTTAGGTGCTGTTTGGTCCTGTAGTGTGTTTGTCTGTCAAAATTACCCCAAGAAAGGATGAACTAGAGTTTTCAATAATTGTTTTATCAACAGACATACAGTGATGGGTGAAAATTCACAGACGAAACTGAAGAAAGCCAGGAAAAGCAGGAAAGCAGGGGAAAAAACATAGTTGGCTGCGTTTGGATTATTTCTCCTCTCCAATTGTTTGGCTAAGGGACAACAGCCACTCTGCACATTTGGCACTGAGGGAATTAGATCTGCCTTTTGCTATCTGGCCAGCTGCAAACAGATATTGGCACTTTGAATTCACCCCCACACTGTCACAGACATTTCTGCTTCTCCCTTGTGTTCCATGCCATCAGCCCTGGCTCCTCCTGCCAGCAACAACAATGCCTCAGGTACTTCTGAAAGACATGATGGGATCTAAGCTGAACGCTGCTTCAAGGTAAAACTAGGTGAAGGTCTCAGTGCCTTTTCTTAAAGCCTTTTCCAAAACTATTTTCCTCACTGATCTGCAGGAGGCAAACTATATTGCCTTCATGCTGCACATCCCTCCCCAATTCCCTTCCAAGGTTTCTACCTTCCCTCCTCCTGCCATGCTCACACACTGATGCAGAGCAGTACAGGGACTTTCACCTATTTTGGCCAAGTTTTAGTATAAAGGCAACGTCTCTGTCTGGGAAGTGCCCCCTGCTCTGTACCCACGGTGGGGACTCCTGCACCCAGATCTGTGCCTGTTTGTTCGAGTATCTCCCTCTCAGCCAAGGGAGAGCTGATGGCTGGAAGGAAACAGCTCTTCTGTAGGTGGTGGGACACAGTTCCAGGGAGCGAGGGCTGCACAGGCTTTTGCTTTTTCTAGCATTACACAACATCACGTTTCAGACAAGGAAATAGCAGTATCTGAGCAACCAGAGATGGGCAAAACCTGCTGGATCCGGAAGAATTGGACCCTGCTCCTCTACAGCTCCAAAGCAGCCTCGACACTGCCCCAGGCAGCATGTTTTGGAGCCTGGCAAAACAGAGTGGCACATGCTTAACTGTAACTTAAGCCTTGACTGCACAGAAATTGCTACTAATTTATGGAGAGTGAAAGAGCTCACGACAGGGGGTGAGGAAGAACAAAAATGTAACACAGCTGCTGCTCAGAGAATGCCAAGGTGTTTTCAAAATAACTACAGTGGTTTTGTCCTCATGGGGCAGCTGTTAAACTATGCAAAGCAGACTGGAAATGCTCAAATCAGAGAACTCTGAAAAAGGGAAGCTAATTTTTATGAATTTTCCTCTTAAGAAATTCCCTGTGCTTGACAAATGACACAGTTTAAGGTTTCTGGAGAGCACCTGCTCCATTGTGCTTCTTGCCTATGACAAGTCCAAGGGGCTTTGGCTTATTCCAGTAAAAGCTAATTCTTGTCTCCGGTCAAGAAACATACCTTGTAGGAGGAGCACAAGAGTTGTCTTCATGGGGCACAATTTGCCACAGGGATAAGAGTGATTTGAAAGGGATAAACACAAACCAGACGTTTTACCTTATTTTTTTTTCACATTTCAGAGTGCACCATAAAGGCCCCTGGGGTCTGTTCATCTCCCTCCAGCTTTTCACATTGGGAATTCAAGTCTGTGCTTTGGCAAGGGCATTTCAAAGTTGCATAATGGGTTTTTTTTAATGTCACTGACCATTCCTGCCCCTTGCACTCCTGCTGCCTTTGCAGGCTGCTGCCCACCGCAGCAGTGCAGCTGCCCTTGCGCTGAAGGTCGCCTGCTCATCATGCTGACAACCCGAGTGCCGGGCCGGGTCAGCCCCCAGCACCGAGGGCAAGCGGCCTCCAGGGCCCCGAACTTCCTAACGTGCCAAAGAAAGGAAACTGAAGCCATCCGACAGCTCTTGCTCTTCACAGCAAAGGCAGGAACAGAGAGCGGCACTCAGGTGTGTTTTCTACAGACCTCAGCCAGAGAGCCAAAGCTGGAAGCTGATGCAACTGCAAGCTAAAGCACCTCCTCTCTCAGCAGAATAAAGCAGCAGCTCCTCGCCTGCAAGGCTTCAAGGTAGCAGAGGAAAAACCTGCCAGTGGATAAGGACCAACTACTGCACATCCCGGGCCAGACGCCAGTGCCACTGATGCGAGGGAAGGTGGTGAGAGGGGTGGGGGTAGGGGAGTTTTCATCTACTGAATGAAACCAAAACATTCCTCAGGCAAGTCTTTACAACACAGAAGTAGAAGCTCTGTGATGCTGCACAGAGATGTGGAACACAGGAAGTGATCCCAGAGGGAGCAGGATGGAAGAGCGGATGAGGGTGAAAGACACATGAAAAATACAAGCAAACAGGAGGCCAGGAGCTGCGGGTACACTCACCCCCCTTCCAAGCGAGCACTGTCTGAGCAGCAGGTCTGAGCCCCTCTTTGGCCGGGGCCGAGCCTGCTCCAGCCAGGGCTGCTGTTTTCCCCATACACTGCTGTGGGAAACTTGGCACGGTTCCACACGCTGCCCTTCTTTTACTTCATCGAGACTTGGTTACTGTTGCTTAAGCTCCCAAATTGTCTGTGCCCATGCAGCGCTCGGCGTGGCACTCTCCAGAAAGCACCTGTCATCCCTGCACAGCCACAGCCGAGGGTTTGTCCCGACCTTTCTCTGTCCTACGGAGAGCCGCGCTCTGCTGTCGCAGCAGAGCACCAAAACACATATTCCACTGCATTTCGCGAGCCTCAGCGCAAGTGTTCGGCTGCGAAACATCCTGGTCGCTGCCTGCGCACCGCGGGGAGCGGGCGCTTTCCCTGCCAGCTGCAGCCGCGGCCGCACGGACACCTCCCGGCTGCCGGAGCGCGGACCCAGCGCCGCCCCGGGCCTCGCCCCCTCCCGGCGGCAGCGGGGCCGCTCCTGGACACCCGCACCTGCACAGCCCGCACACCTGCGTGCGCCCGTCTGGGCGGCACCGACCCCAGGGACACGCGAAACGGGGCACGGGGGGCACGAAAGGTGCCAATTTGACTCTTCTTTGTCTCGTTTCCACACGCCGCGCCCGGCCGCGGCCCCCCGCCCAAGCCGGGCCCCGGCCCGCA
>VZRO01002488.1:790618-834198 GCA_013397915.1 Daphoenositta chrysoptera
GGCGGCGGGGCCGGCCCGGGAGCCCGGGCCGAGGGAGCGGGGCGCCGGAGGCATCCCCGGCACGGAAGGGATCCCCAGCGACCGAGGGGAGCCCCGGGGCCGGGGGAGCCGTGCGGAGCCCGTATGCATACATACATATCTATATACGGCGCTTCGCCAAGGTAAAGGGGGGGTCGAGCAGGGTGCGCAACACCTTTCTGTGTTTTACACCCGAGTCGCATTTCGGGAGAGATTGAGGCTCCTCACTTCTGCATCGGGGGCTGCGTTCGAGCAGCCAAGTGCTCCCGACACTTCTGGAGAGCCTCTGCACCGCCCCAGGGTCACCTGCACCGCACCAGCCTGTCTGGAAAGAGACAATGGTGACAGGACGGCGTCTTAATCACGAAACCCAACAAATACACACGCTCACACGTACCTATGTGTCTGATTATACATATGCATACATACATATCTATATATGTAGTGAGTGTGTATGTATGATGTGTGTACAGTCTCAAAAATTAATAATTACGGACATTAAATACCCAGCAACATAAATACCACAAGTCTTAAATCCACTTTCCCTCACTTTGCTGGAGTGGGTTCTGGGTGAAGCGCAGTGTTCAGGAGTCCGAGTGGCCGTGAACATCCAGCAGTGCAAGTTCAGACACCTCGGACTGTCAGTCCCAGTTCTGCCCAGGCTGTCCCAAACAGGGACTGTCACTGCCACGGCAGCACACAGCCACTCTCCCCTGGCTCCATGGGATATGGCCGAGTTTGAGCACCTACTTTTAAAACTCTTGCCAGAGCAGAGTTTTTATCTCTGGAAGGGAAAATTGACATGTATATTATTTAAAACAGTGAGTAAAATGTCTGTATCCAGTCAGACATAAAAAAAGGAGGAATACTGACACTTTAAAAAAATTTATGAATGTGTTGGTGGTTTTTTTAAAAATAAAGATGGTTTCATTAAACACTCTTCCTGCATGACCACTATTGAAATAAATGCATTGACAGTGGCTGTTATATTCATTAGGTCCTCAGAAAAAGGACATTTATATAGGTATGAGACAGTTAGCCACCTTGTAAATTGGACTAGGATATTAGAGAGACCATTTCAAGTCTTGAGGAATAAATGGCAAGGAAGTTTTTCAATATTCTTTGAAATATAATCTATTTATTAAAAAATAACGACCCCAAAAGATCCTATTTTAACGTACCTCAGGACAGGAAAGAAAATGGATGAGGCCATCTACACAGCAACAGAGCAACAGAAAAATATTAAACCTATAAATCCAAGTTAGTGGTACATTACCCAGTGACTCATTGCCAGCGAGGCTTTGTGGGGATCTGGTGCACTTTACTGAATGATTTCTGAGTACTCGATGCCCATTAGTTGAAGCCCACAACCAATTGTGGTTTCCCTTGGCTGTTTTTCTCTCCTCCCCATGCACTCACACACACAGTTGCCCCATTCTCTTTCTTCCACAGGTCTGACCGTGCCCAAGCAGGCACGGGGCACTCAGGAGCCCCCTGCGAGTCACCCACCAGCAGCATCTCAGGAGCTGCTCAAGGTGCAGTGACAGTGGACATTTCCTGGCGTCGGCGTGAGCTTCCACAGGGAGCAGCCAGAGCACCTTGACTTGCAGGGCTGTGCAGAGCTGAGGAGACCACCAAGGTGCCCAGCAGCTCCCGTCGTAGCTATAGGAATTCCTGGAGCACCAGGGACCTGTCTTCCCCAGCAAATCAACCTGCAGGACCCCGTGATGCAGATACTATGTTCATCCTCTCTGAGCACATGCATAGAGATGAACACCCACTGCGTGACAAGGCAGCCACGGTATTAATTAGCAGCAAGCAAGGAGGTAGGAGCAAATGAGATCCTGGGAGAGCCTTTGTTCTGGTATCACTTTAGAAAATGGAAAATCTGGTGTCTGAGAGATAGTAACCCAGATTCAATGCAAAAGGAGGTTTGTTGGCTGAGGACAGGAGAGCAGGTGCTGGTGGGATACCGTGGGATGTGTGCACTGATGGCAGCACTGGGAGCAGCCCCTGTGGGCTGATGGTGGCCCCGGGCTGGGGACAACCCTTCAGCGCTCTTTCCCATGGGTCTGAGGATGATTCCAGAGAAGCCCATTTCCCCTCAGAGCTGGTAGTGCTGGGGAGCTCCCAGAGAGCCACCTGAGCAC
The DNA here is from genome assembly GCA_013397915.1 of Daphoenositta chrysoptera. Classification (NCBI taxonomy): domain Eukaryota; kingdom Metazoa; phylum Chordata; class Aves; order Passeriformes; genus Daphoenositta; species Daphoenositta chrysoptera. The sequence goes on from VZRO01002488.1 coordinate 792,787, forward strand.
AGGTGAGGGCATGGCTGGTCCCAGAGCTCTCTCAGCTGCTGGCAGCACCTGTGGGACTCCACAAATGGGGTCCAATCCAGCAGCCAGCACCGAGTTGGGAAGCCAAGGGGGTCTCCTGTGTAGGCAGCACTGCCCTACACCCTGTGCTGTGTATAGTCACAGATGGGTGACAGCCCTGCCCAAAGGCTCTCTGCACACCTCTGTGCACACTAGGTGACAAACATCCACACATCAGCCACTGAAGCAAGTATTTCTTAATTAGTAAATTTATTTTGAGGCATAAAAGCTGAGACAAAATGAGGCAAAGGCTGGAGAACAACTCCCTTGCTCCCCTGTGCTCCCTGTAGTCTCTATCCCAGAGGGATCATATTCACTCCCTTTTAGTGTTAGATGATGAAGCCCTGAGCAGACACTTGGGCTTTTGCAAGCCCTGTTCCTCAGGCTGGTGGGTGGTGATTGCTGTGCGTGCTCCAAGTGGCAGGAACTCCTCCTTAGGGCCCAGCCCCAGCCTCAGGAGTCCCTGTGGTTGGGGCAGGATGGTCTCGAGGCAGGCACCTCCTCTTGGGCAGGAGCTCTGCTGTGAGAAACAAAACGGAGCAGGTACTGAGCCATGGTCAGGGATGTCTCAGAGCCAGCAGACACCCTCCTGCACCTCAGCACTGCAATTCACAGAGGTACTTCACAGAATCATGGAATGGTTTGGGTTGGAAGGGACATTAAAGCTCATCCACTTCCAAACCCCTGCCATGTGCAGGGCCACCTTCCACTAAACCAGGTTGCTCAAAGGCCCATCCAACCTGGCCTTGGTTGGATTCCCCCTAAATAGTTTGGTGTTCAGTTGTAGCTTTGCTTTTCTCCTGTACTGGTGCCCTTTACAGCCCTGGGCTGGAGGCTGAAGCCATCTCCAAGCCCAAAGCTGCACTACGAGGAGCAGAGTGCATCAGCACTGCACACACCATGCAATTTTAATGCCCTTTCAGTTTCCAAGGATACAAAAAACAATCAATCAGCCACAATCCCTCGCTGCGGGTCTGGCTGCACAGGAGCTCTGTGAGGCAGCCCGTGTCTGTGCCCCAGCCCAGGACATGCAGTGATCACAACACTCTGAACTGGAGTACCCACATCCACCTGCTGTCAGCCCTGGCCCTTGCAGGTATTATATCCCAGGCACACTCACTGTGGAGCTGCTTGTTGTTGCAGAGATAAACTGCACCCAGGCAGAGCCCTGAGTCCTTCCATGACCAAACAGGCCAGAGACCATCACTGAAAACAGTCATGGGCCACACACCAGAGATGGGAGTGCTGAGAGCAGGGCTGGGTAACCACATGGAGCACACAATTTATCAGCTCGTTCTAAAAAACATCCCTGTTAAATTAGGCCTGTCCAGATGTGACATGGAGACAGATTACACTGTTGACAGGGATGTGATTGCACCATGACCTATGGCTGACTGTGTTGCTGTAAAACCCAGCACAGAGGGAAGGTATTAAGGGGAATTAGTGTTTATTATTTATACGATGCCCACAGTTAGTCGGGGTGGTGCAGACAAGCGTAAAGTCAAGGGCACCACACAGTGCTCTGGAACTGACAGCCCAGCTGTCAGCAGGCACTGGGAGCATAATTTAGGACTTTGTGAAGAGGTGACAGCCTTAGAGCCCCCAGCAGCAGTAGCAGGAGGCGAGAGCAGGCAGGGCTGGATGCCAGGAGGCACATGGTGCAGCTCCTGTCCCACCTTGGCTTTTGGCTGGGCTAAAGTGCCTTTTGGAGAGGTGGAGTTGTCTGGCAGACTGGCAGCCCCTGTCCGCAGGAAACTTGTCTGTTCTCCCTCCCCAAACACCCTCCTGTCGGCAAAATGCTTCTGTAGTGCACAAGGGAGTGAGCACTGCCCACCAAGGCAGCTCCAGGCATGCCGGCTGGGGCTCCAGGGCTGGCGTCCTGCAGAGCTGCCGCTGGTTCACAGCAATCAAAACAAAAGGAGTAAAGCAGACACAGGCTTGATAAAGAGAGTCCTGGCTGAGTGATGCTGGCTGTCCCATTAATGGGCCCCCATCAATATAGGAACCCATTACCTAAATGGCTCTCTCACACTAGGTGCCCAGGCTCCTTCTGTACCCAGCTGAGAGAGCAGGAACCTCTTGAGAGCTATTTATCCCACTCACCTTGATGGGAGGAGCCATCCTGCACCACCACTTGTCCCTCCCTTGGCCGCAGAGGAACAAAGGGCCCAGCACAGACTTCAGACGGCTTCAGACGGCTTCAGTTGCCCCATGCCTTGAGCAGGAGGCTCTGCCTCCTCAAAGGGGCTCAACAACGGCACAGGGACAGGGCTGCACAGCCAGCCAGGACCCATGACAGCGGGAGAATGTGAGAGAGACACAAATGCAGAGAAACTTCAGAAATAACCAGAGAACCCTCTTGAGTCGGTGTCAGTGCTCCAGAGCAGCGTTAGCTTTGGCTTTGCAGCCAGAACAGGGAAGATTAAACTCTCATCCGGTGAGACCCACATGGGTGGACGTGTCCAGGGGGTGAGGTTGTCCCTGCATCCCTGCAAGTGGCAGAGCCACCCTCTGGTGCCACTCAGCACCCATGACACAGCCTCCAGCCCCAAAAGCAGGCACATACAAGCAAGTCAGCTGGGCCTCTTGAAGAGACATAAAACATGTTCAAAACGTTTCCCGGTGACAATAAATTAAACGTCAGCTCATTACCACGGGAGGGCTCACTCCAGATGCAGCTCCTGGTGTCTTATTTCAGATTACGATCACATTAAAATGGTCTTGGGCTGGCTGATTGAAAAGGGGGCCTCCCATCAAGAGATTATTGTATCTGCCTGAGTCTGCCTCAACCGTAGCACAGATCCTCCACTGGGAATATTATGTCCTTGTAGCTGTTCTTCCCAGGAAGGGAACAGGATCTGCTTAGAGCAAATAGAAGCCATTACAATCAGGATAAATTAGTAATGGTGAGTGGGAGAGAGAGAGGAGGGAAGGGAAAGAGGTTATTGTGATTTTTCTTGCTATAAAGTGGGTGTCTGAGCTACTTAAACTGCCAGAAAACAGCTCCCTGGCTTCCCCTCCGAGTGCAGAGCTCAGACTGCTTGCTTACAGCTCAAGAGCTACTTTGGATTGTTAACAACTACTATAATGGTATTACGGGTTGTTAGATGCATGAAATCTGATTTCTGTTCCTGCTGGTAGCGTCTCAAGCTCAGCAGCAGCACAGGCTGGTCTGTAGAGAAAAGGCAAAACACTCCTGGGCTGCTCTGTCAGCGCTGCCTTTCATCAGAAGCTGCCACGCCTGTTGAGGATTAGTTGTGGGGGTCTTTAGGGTGCTGCAGGGGGTAGGACTTGTGGCTCTGTGGTGTTGTATAGTTTCCATTTTTAATATACAGGATGCCAAGTAATTCACTAAACCCTGACAGCAGGCCTGGAAAAAAAGGAAAACTGACCCACAGGAATGCCTTCATGCACAGGATTCCTTCCTTTCCTCCTAAAGGAACCTAAAGCAGGGATGGTTTAGCTAGTTTGGGTCCCCAACAGAGGCTGAATTGCCACAGCCCAGAGACAAGTTCAGCCATAATATGATTTTACAACATTTTAAAAAGCAAATATCTGCCTGCTTAAGCAAGCACATATTTCAGGTCACTTGCAGGGCAACGAATGTACATCAGCCCCTTTCCAGCAGGAATATTTACTGGAGCCCTCAAGCATGAACCTGGTGAGAGCAGCAAACCTGGCAAGCTCAGCTCCTGCTCCTGTTTGTGCTTTTCCACTCCTTCTAGGATGCTGCTGCCTGCTGACAGCTTCACCCTTCATTCAGACTTTACTATCTGAGATGAGGCATTTGAATGGGAAATTAATGCAAAATGAAAAGGAGGTTGGTTTGGGGCTGCCAGACTCCTGTAGGGCTCCTGAAGGAGACATATCCAGCTCTCCATCATTCCCATCCCTCTCTCAGAAGAAAATCTCATATAAACCATTTACAGTAATTTCTCCATGTGCCTTCTGCAGACTGATGCTCAGTTTTTGCACCTTCCAACCAACCAACCAATGCATTCTGAAGTGTGGGTGAAGGTGGCAAACACCTCAAAAGTGGGAATGGCCACTCAGGAGTTGCCCACTTTTGCTCAAACCTCATTGCTCCAAATCAGCCATCTCCTGCCCAGGACAGGCCTGGAGCTGGTCCTGCTGTCCCAAAACTCTCTGAGTCCTCCTGCGGCCCCACAAACTTCACCCTGGCAGAGCTGCTCCTTGTGGCAGAGCCACCATTAATTACCAGGAACCTCCCAAAAAATGCATCCCCTGGGAAGCAGTGGCTGCTCCTGGCTGACCCCGTGGGAAGGGATTTCTGTTTCAAGGGCTCTGCAGTGGTCAGTGGATCTCGTGCTGCTGGGAGCTCCAGGAACACCAACCTCGCACACGCCCTGATCTTGCATGGGGCTTCACAGTGAGCTTCCCAATTTCTGCTGGCAACCTCTGTGACAGTGCTCAGGGACATCTGCTCCCAGGCGTCCCCTCTAACACCTGAGGGGTGCAAAGTAACCAGGTGGAAAGAACAGGACTGAGCCATGAAAAACCTCAAAGTACAAACCAGACAACTAAAATAAATAATCAAACCTGGCACTGAATATGCTCAAACTTAGTTATCAGGATCAGAAATGTATTTATTCAGTTTTTGATACACCAGTCTAGATACATTTTTTGACTTAACAAGCCTGCAAAAATACAGCATTTTTAAATTTCAACAGATCACATTATTACAAGGGTTTATTTAGCCAGTGTTTTTTTATCTCCAAATCTCTACAGTACTTCAGTTTTTTTCCCTGTCTTGCTGAAGGATAAAGCTAGGCAAATATTTTAGTAATGGATAACTAATTCAGCCACTTCTTTCCATCTCTGCTGAGACACTCATTCAAGATTCAACAATTCTTTCTTTCTCTTCTTTAGTTAGCTTCTGAACGATTTTCAATGGTTTCTGATACCTGTAATATGAATAATTTTGAATGGCCATAGGCCACACATTAGATTTGCCTGAGGAGGCAGAAATACTTTCTAGAATCTTGCTTTTTCTCCTTTTTTTTTTTTTTTTAAATCCTGGAAGATTTCAAAGACAAAGTGGTATCAATCAGACACTTACAACCCCACTCTTGTTGCCATCAGCACACACCTACAGGCCAGAGTCTCTGTTAGCTTCAGCATTCACAGACAACAAATGTCAGCATTGTAAACCACATGCAAACAGGCCATTGACCTTACACACCCTCAAGATCTTCTGCTCCTCCACAGGACAGTGGCAATAAATGTGCCTTAAATCATTTTATGATAAAGTGCTTTCTGTGCAGTAAGTGAAACAAAGAGGGCATAGCAAATTTTACTGCCTCAGAATCAGCTGTGTGACAAAAGTGTGTGTGGTTTGGCAGTGTAATCTTTTACTTTGATAAACTATTAAATGCCAAAGAAAGCTTCTTAAGTTAATCAGGGCTTAATTTAAATAAACAAGCCAGCAAAAGATTAACAAAAAATCCTCAATGGAATCTGAATACAAAAATAGTCTCACAAAGTCCCGTGCCAAGTTCATAAAAGTAACTCTGCTGGGATGAACTGGCCCACTGACCCCCTTTTTCTCCCCTTACTGGCACCATCAGTGAAAAAGATGTTAATTTTCTGGAACACCAAGACAACCATTTCCAGCACCACTGATGCAAACAGCGCTTTTGGCAACCCTGCCATGTGCTAATGCTGCATGAGGAGGAGGAGGAGGTGGGTTAACGCCACTTCCATGATAGGGAGGGATCAGCTGAACCCAGCAGGAAGAGACCTGGACCTGTCTGAGACAGAGACCCTGGTGTTACCAGCCCCTCTCCCAGCCAGAGCAGAAATTCTGCCCCCAGGAATATCCCAGTCCCTGTGGATAGGGAAGCTCCTGGGAGGAAAGCAGCAGTGCCGTGGGGAACTTCACTGCCACAAGGCAGCCCCAGCCTATGAGCAGGGCTCCTCACAGTAGGTAAATTATACAAATGTGTAACTATTCACATATTCAGCACCTAAGCTAAAGATAACACTTTTAATCCTCTCAACTTAGGCCCGGTATTATTTTATCCCACAAAGGTAATAAATGACCAAATCTTGGTGAACAAAACATGTCAGGCTGGAGCCCATTCAAAGTATTTTTGGGCTGACATGTTACAGATGTGTCAGCTCCTTCATTAGAGTCATTGCTTAATTCTGTTGCTCTAGGGACTCTCTCTTACTGCTTTTATTACCATGTCTGGTACATTTCCAAGTATTTTTTTTTCAACTGCAAAACCACTTTAATTCTTAATTTTTTTCAGTGAAAGCTGCTGATTATCTCCCAAATGTTTCCATTTAAAGAAAAATTCTTGTTACTCCAAGTGTACATTTTTCCATTAATTTATTTACAACCATCTTTGCTAAGCTGAAAATTCATATTAGGCTTGAGTTAAATATAATCAACTCTTTGAAGAAGAATATCAAAAGAATCAGTGAGCCAAAATCTAAAGTGGGATAGTTATAAAAAATATTTCTTCATAGCATTTCACTTGCCCTTTGGCAAAAATGCTTCATTTTGACAAAACAAAATTTAACACCTCCTTTTCTTGCTTTTTTGTTATTTAGAGCATGATAAAAATAGGTACAAGAAGACAAATTGATGACTAAAGAAAAACATTCTATTTAATCACAATATGTACATCCAAAATAGAAATTACAAAGCTGCAATTCAAACTGTATTCACAACACCACTCCACCACAGTCAACGTGCCAGATGCAAAGTTTTCTTGCAAGCTACTGACAAAAGGGAAATTCCAGGCACAGACAACTCACTAACAGGCATCAGGGGAGAGGAAGACTAGAGGGGCAGCAGGGGAGGCAGAGGCAGGAGAGCCCCAGGAATCTGCAGCTCTGCACTCCCTCCACATTCACCCCCTCCCTGCTCACCTCTCCCACCAGCTCCCAGTACCTCCTGCATCCCGGTGGGGTTTTCACCTTTCGTCCCTGACCCGTGGTGCCAGGCTGAGGGGAGGCTGTCTCCTGCCTCATCAGTTCATTCTGAAACGTTTTGCACACAAGGCATTGCAAAGGTGTGATTAGGCCCATTAGCAGTGTAACCACATTTCACATTTGGGCAAACACTTCAGGTTATATTGCACTAACACTCTCACAAAGAAATTTGCCTGAGGTCACTGAGGAAGCCTGTGGGAAAGCCAGGAAAACAGCCCTGCTTGCAAAAATCCCACTAGCTGTAAGACCATCCCTGCACTCTTTCGGATTAAAGCAAAAAGAAATTAATATATCAAATTCCTCATTGTCATCCTCCTCAGGTTGCTTCATTTTCTGCTGCAAATAGACCTCTCTTTCTTTAGATGCACCTTGGAACTCAATTTTCCTCACGTTAAAGAGGTGTTATCACCAGTGACAAATGCAAAGCTCCCGTTCTCAAACTGTGCTGGTGACTTGGAGCAATTGTACACCAAGTACAAAGTGTACCCCTTGCAGGGAGTATGAATAATACCACGCTGCTGCTTCAGTACAACTCCATCTCTGCACGGAAAAAATGGCACAAGAAACAGTAAAAAAATAAAAGTATCCCTATCTCCTTTTCCTTCTGCCAGTGTTCCCAGAGCTTAATGGCATTCAAATATACTGAATACATAAATGATTAAACAAAAAGGCAAATTAAGTTTCTTCTTGGTCAAAATCATGTATAGCATCAGTTTGGCATCTTCCATGTCCCCCATCAGTGGATTAGTACTTAGCATGAACACCTCCAAGGTGATGTCCATTAATTGCCTGCTCACCCTGACACTTGCAGCCCTGTGCATGGTCTCTTTCTCCCTGGTGCAGGAAGTTTCCCAATTCGAATGAACACCCTGGGCATTTCTGTGGCACCAACGATGGGTTATTTCAGTTTTCTCCTCCCTGCCAGTGAGCGCAGTGGCAGCAATCCCTCGATCCATTCATTGGCAGCCAACATCATCTCCTGCCAAAAGGCCACCTCCTCCTGCGTGGAGTCCATCCAGTCCACAGAGATGCCATAGCTCAAACCTGAAAAGAACGAGAAAACTTTGGGAGCTACACAAAGAGTTCCCACTCTGTGCAAAAATAGTGGGATGTAACTGCTGCAGGCAGTGTCTTAACATAAAAGCTGCTGACTCCCCCTCAGCAAGCTGCACCCTGAGCACCCCCTGTTCTTCTGCAAATGCCCCTTCTACACCAGAGTTCAGAATGAAGTCGCTGCAAAAGCCATAAAGTGCAAGAACCCTAAACATAACCTGCCAAGGAAAGCAATATTGGGCTCAAGCCTTTTCTGCATCTTTTTGAATGGTAAAGAAGGTCTTAAAGGCTTGGTTTTCCCCTTAAAAGATTTCCTTGTGGACAAGGTGGAGTATTCATTAAAACTCTCGTGCTTCATTTCTGTAGGAATCAAACATACCATAGCAGAAAAGTGTGTACATCAATTCCAATTCAACCAAATTTTCAGGTGCCAATTACTTGTCAATGAGATAGAAGTTTAAATTTAGATAACAGCTAATGTTGGGTTTGGTATTTTTATGTCTTATACTTCTTGTCCCTTCCCTCTGGAGAGTTCACAACCCTCCTGGTGACATTAGAGGTTGACAACAGAGAACACAGGGGCAAATCCAGTAGCCAGAGGTGCACCTGCAAGGCAGACCTTCAGCTCCAGGAGCCTTGTCCCCCAAGGAACGCTTATCCTTGGTTGCAACACTGTGAGATCTCTCAGAGAGCACTTCAAAGCTGGACAGTCACCAGGTGGTGCTGTCCCGTGTGACATTCCAGTCCATCCCTGAGCACCCTTCCCTGCGAGGAGCACCAGTATAAGGCTGGTTTGTCGTGCAGCCTGTTTTCCTATAACAGCAGGAAAACTCTTTGGGGGACCCAAGGAGATTCTTGAGTTTTGCCAGACCTCAGATCTGCTGTTGGCAGAAACTGTGGGAACAGAGGGTTGTTACCATGGCCATCCATCCAGGACACAGTGCAGGTACCAGTTACTGAGACACCTCATCCCTGCTTTCTCCCCAACAGGAAAATGCTCTGTAACTTCCCACTTTATCTTGTGGCTCAGCACCACGGTAACAGTACTGAGTTAATATAAAGGAAAATACTCACCTGTCCCAAGGCCCAGCCTGATTCCTCCAAGGAAATGGTTGGTAAGCTTTTCATGATCCCACACAGTGAGTTCAACACAGGCATCCTTCAGATCCTCGGTATGAAAGCCATCATACACAATGGTGTGATTGAAAACAGGGTTTGTGTCTCTCTTTATGACTCGGGTCTTTTGGTAGCTCTTCTTACTGGTGTCTGGAAGCACATAGCTTTGAGAGGAGAAAAAACACAGCATGAAGCATTGACCAAGAGCTCTATCACAGCAAGGATCTTCCTAGTTTGGCCACAGGTGAGGGATTTTATTATTTAGCANTTTCCTAGTTTGGCCACAGGTGAATAACAAGGGCAATTCTCCCCTACACTTCTCCCAGTGCAACACAAAGCCTTTCAGTATGTTGGCACAGCTTGGTGAGCCTGAGAAGAGAGCAGGAAGGCCAGCCCTTTGTGGGGGCACAGGGCAGGAGCAGCACCGTGCTCATGCACTCACCACTTCACAAAGGAGTCAACTCCAGACGGACGCAACTGCAGCAGGTCCTTGACGTCTTTGACCCAAATGTGAACTTCACCAGAGGGAGGATTCTTGGGCCCTGCCATTTAGGAGAAGAGAAAAGCTGTCATGCCAGTCGGAGCCAGAGCCCCCAGAATGACAGGCCTGCTCTGCAGGGACCCGTGGGACCCCCGTGGCCCCTCTGTGCTCACTGCCCCTCCCCGGGGGTCTCAGCCCTGCCGCCAGCTCCCTCATTCCTGCAGCTGCAGAGGCTCCTGACACAACCTGCCAGTGCTGCATCAGACAGGAAAAGAGAAGGGACTGCTGAGCCAACCCAACCTTGTGCCTGCCCCACAGTAACACGGGTTCTGTGCTGCTCCTGCCACATCACAGCACCCTGCAGTGCCCACATGCTCAGAACAGATGACGAGTTGGAGGTGGTTGAGCTCCTCCTCTCCCCCTAACACTTTCCCATTAAATCCAGATGTGGAGATCGGATGTAGGCTGCAGGCAGTGCTGTCAAACACTGCTGGTTGTGCCTTTGTGCTATCTCCAAGATCTTGCTCTAATGAGATTGCTCTTTAAGCAGCCCCTAAGCAGATGAGGCATTGCAAGCTGTGTGTTTGCACGAGGGCAGTAGTCCTTAATGCATGAAGCACATTTACCTAGGCTTCCAGGGGGGACATACTTAATGGACAAACTCATCACTCCCCGATGATCCACACCATTAACAGCAGAAAGGCTCTGAAACAGAAAGAGTTATGACTGACTAAATGAAGGATTGTGAAGCACAGCAAGGCAAACAGCTTTTGACTTCAGTGGAGGAGCACAAATGGACAAACTCTGATTTTCCATGGCTGGAGCAGCCTGTTCCTAGGGCAGCTCCTTTCTCTGTGGGCTTGTTCTCAAACTCAAGTCTCTCAGAACCAAAAGCCTGAGGATTCAGAGTACAAGGCTACCCTTCCAGATATGTCCAGCTGGATATAATTAAGCATGTTGGGTCTGAAAGATAAATGTCCTCTATTTGCTGAAAAGGGATCTAAAATCAGACCTGTGAATCCAGAAGCATGCAGGAAGCTGTACAGGCTTTACAAACAGTGGCACCTGAATATTTACCTCTCAAGGCATGTCAGCTGCTTCACCTAGAACTCTGCTGTCTGTTTTTAAGGGATGGTCTTCATGTGAGTGGAGAGAACGGCAAAGTCACGTCAGAGTTGCTGTGATTAGTGTCAGGTTGCATTTATGAAAGTGTCCCTACAGATCAGTCACCAAAACAGACCTGAGAAGGCCATTGTTCCAAGCACTGAACTGCAATAAGGTGTCCAGGGCTTGTTCCCTAGCACAGTTCAGGTTGTTCTGCTCCACCACACCCAAAGACCTCAGGGGAGTCAGGAAGGACTTCTGCCACCCTCAAGGCTTCAGGGCTGGGCTGGAATGCAGGACTGCAGCTGAGACTCACTTACCCGGGGCTTCAGCGGGTACCAGTTGAGTTTCCTGTTGCTCCAGTCCCAGCTGGCCAAGTCTATTTCAATTTCTCCCAAAAAACTGTTACGTCCCAATGGATCATTGTGCCAAACAGAGAGATTTAATTTTTGGATCAGCAAAACCATTTTCTCAATTTTATACTAGAGGAAGAAAGAGAAGTCAGGTTGTTCAAATTTTTCTTCTGTTTCTTTCACAAACAGAAATAAACTGTTCAAAAGCTTGAATAAGCTCTGAGACACTCAAACCCACCCCACACATGCACTACCAATGCACTGGCTTCAGTCTGAACACCTCTTTTTTTGTCCTACTACCACCCTGACAAAGCTTTTCTGCTGTGCACAGGGAAACCTGGCACTCCATTCATCACAGGGCAAAACCAATATTCTTTAAAGAATTATTAACACAGGCCTGGGCATTGTTAAATAATCCTCTATGCTTTGATGAGTATGATCACATAATGCAGACCTTTCTTACCAGTCCTGTGCCTCATGACTGCATGCCAGGGAAGGGGAGGACAAACAGCCCTTGCTCTGACTGCAGGTCCCTATTGCATCCAAAGATCTGTGTGGTTTTGGCAGAGAAATCTCAGGTGCCACACAGATGGCTGCAGAGGAACCTTATCATCCCAGGCCTGTCAAACCCCAGGGAGGAGCAGTGCAGTGCTGGCAGGAGGCAGGCAAAGAATCTGGCCAAGAAGGTGGGATCTTTCCAGACCTGCCTGATAGAGGTGCCTACTACAGCAGAGGTTTTCAGATCGTGTGTTTGTTCTTACCCGTAACACCTCATTGTAAATGGGATTCACTGTCCTCTTCTTCACTGATGTTTTCCTCTTACCCATCCTAGCTTTGTCTGGCAGCAGGTACGTTTTAACATACCTAGAAAAGGAAACAAACTCCAGTAGGATATTGCCCCACATCATCAAGCTCTCTAATTAGCAGGCAGGAAGGAAGGAAGGAAGAAACCATGACATTTAAAGAAAATAAAAATCCTCCAGAGCACAGAATTCAGCAATGGAGAAGTCAGAAGGCACCAGAACATCACTCACGGGTCAGATCTGCCTTTCTTCTCATCCACTACAGCCAAGTCCTTGCACTGGGACACGTGGACCTGGAACTCCCGGTTCTTCTCATCGTAGTCTAGAGCAAATTCCACAGTTCCTTGGGCATCCACGCTCCCAAAATCACCACTGTAGACACTGAGCACACTGCCACTCACCTGCCAGGGGGAAGAGCAAGGTCAGTGCCACTGAAACAGGCACAGTCTGACTCAGTTCTGGGCATTGTGAGAAATGCATTCCCAGAGAAAAAATCTGGCATTCCCACCCTCGTGCAGTGTGATGTTCTTGACACAGAGATGGTTCACAGCTGTGGCTGCTCTCAAACAAGCCAGGGCTGGGGAACCCAAATAAGGGTCTCACAAGGATGTGCTATCCTAGACCAGGACTTAGAAGCACTGAATGCTCAAGAAATACAGAAGTTTATTTCACTCCTAAATCCCAAAACTTTGAGAAATGGACTCAAATATTACTGGGGGGGACTACACAAGTCTCTTCCCTATGCTTACAGTACAAATAACTGATATCCTGACCCAATCTCAAAGAACTAAAGATATTGAGAGAACTTGAACTATATTATAAGAACTTGTTATTTCAGGTAGATATAGTCATACAATTGTCAATCCATTTATAAAACAGGCTAATAAGAACTTTATCTGACTAGAAACGTAGGAAGAACTATTCCTTTCTTGTTGCTTACGCACAATGTGCACAGGGCAGTACCAAACAGATACAACCCTGTCCTGAAGAGCCACTGCCCCACCAGAGGCAGCTGTGCTTGCCCTAAAGGCACAGGAACGTGAGGTTTCTCCAGATACAAATCTGGAGCTGGGCACCCAGAGTTACTTGCTTTCCCAGAACAAACTGCATTTGGCCAGACAACTTGGGTGTCTTTTTTCAAGTCTTTGTCTTTTACTGGTAGAAAGTCACAAAGCACAAGCAAAGCTCAACTACAGAGGATGAGATAATTTTCTATTGCACCAATCACTCATGATTCCTGACAGGATATCATAAAAGCTAATGCTGTTTACAAAGCAAATCATTAACCCTCTTGGCACTTTTCTGTGGTACAGTCATGAACATTTATCAAAAAACTTTCCTAGTAATTAACCCAATTCTTCTCTGTCTTTCCCTACTTACTCTGGTTCTGAATTTTATTATAACTTCCAAAAACCTGCTAAACATCTCCTGTCAGTCCTTGGAGCTGCATTTACCATCTCATCAGGATACTCACTCCAGCAGAGAATCCTGAATGAGATTTTCAAGAACACCTGCATGGCCTGGACACAATTTCAGCTCCCAGATGCTCCAAATTAGGAGAAAAACTCATGTGCCCTAAAGTTTTTAACATATTTATCTACATTCATGACCTCTCCCTAGGAGCTTTGCTTCACTTATATTCTTTAAATCTCATATATACTCCTTGGAGAAACCCGTAACAGTAACACAGCAAATACAAGCACTTTTAAGCAGCTCCCTCCCCAAATACTGTCTCTAGTGAATCTTTTAAAAACACCCAACTAAACACATTTGGCTTTTTTCAGCTTTCCTTAGAAGCTGAAGCTCCAAAACATGCCTTTGCTGTTCAACTCTGAGTTCCCTCTTATCTGCTGATAAAGGATGAGCTTGCAGAGGGCACACATCTGCAGCCATGAACCACAAACACGTCCCTTAATAGCCGTGTGCCTCATTCTCCCACCTAGAAACCCCCTCCCCCATCTTCTGCACCGCCAGGATTGGGAGCATCCACACCTGGGAGTGGGGGCTGCCACTCACGGGGAGTTTGACCAGCGACGACTCGCTGGTCTCTATTTTGAGATGGCACCTGCATTCACTCCTGTAACCCGACTGAGTCATTAATCACCACCGTTTCGTTAATAATGTACCCTGCAGAAACCAGCAGGATGCTCTGGAGGCCACATCATCGGCATCAGCCTAAATGCAGCGTCACCGCATCCGACGGAGGAGCCCTGCCCGGGAGGAGCCCTGTCCCGGAGCCGCCGGCGCCTGGCACCTACCGAGGAGACAGAAGCCATGTCGGACGAGTGGCTGCCAGTGCTGGGGGTCTTCTTGTGCCTGCTAAACTGGAAGCTGATTTCCGAAGCCGTGTCTGATTCAGTCTGCTCAGAAAATAAGAAGCATCTTTAAGCTCTGGCGAACGAGCGCTTTGCAACACTACAGAGAAAAACCGATCGCTCAGCGGAGTCCCGTTAAGCAGAGATCAGGTTAGGAGAGCGCAGGAGCCTCCCCAGGGCATCCCCTCCAAGCAGCACTGAACGTCATCATTAACTGCCTCCAAACAGAGCTGCATCCTGCCTGGGCTCTGGGAAAGGGCACAGAGCAGCGTGGTTTGAGACAGCGAAACACTTCAACTCCTCCAGGATGGAACAGCTGCTCCGGGTTACTGGGGGCTTTTCTCTGAAGGCTTTTCTCATTTATTGATGGCATAACCAAGGCATGCTCTAACACAAGTGCTGCTGGTGTCCAGGAGGAACATTCTCATGAAACCAGCTGCCATTCAGGGCCTGCTGTGAACACTATTTCAGCCACTTCTGGCATCAACCCACCTCAGACAACAGGAGAGGAGAGGATCTGCTCAGCTCTTTGACTCTTTCAGGTTCAAGAAATTGATGTGGTATCAAATGAGGTTTATTGTATGCTGCAGGTACAAAAAAAAGTCATCAAGATAGCTTGTCAGAATCAGGCAGTTATAAGTCACACTTTAGTTTAAGGGCACAAGGAAGGAGGAAAAGCTTGTGGGAGGCACTGGAGTACTACCTACTTGCCCTGTCTGTGTCACCTGTCATTGAAGCTGATCCTCCCCAGGACAAAAACTGCTAATTAACATCCTAGAGCAATTTTCAGTGTGTTTTAATTCACTGTGTGGGAGTGTGGAACTCCCTCTAGTGGCTCATCTAATGCCCTTATCAGCATAAGGACGTGGATGTTGTCTGCTTTGTGTAGACTGAACTTATACTAAAACCACACAAATCTGCCTCCTTGTCAAAGAAACCAATCATGTTCACATTTTTATCTCATAGAACACTGTCTTGTACAAAAGAGCACTAAAATATTTAGACCCACAATTTCACTATTGCATACACCTCTCAAATACTCTGCCAGACACAGGTGGACAATAGCCAGATTATCTAAGAGAAAAAGTCAGAAACATTCCTATACTAGAAAGATGGTTACTGGACTGCTTAAATGTCTAACTAAAACATATTTTTTGTATCTTTATCTTCTCCCAATAACTCTCTTGAAGATGACTTTCTCCATCCCAGAAGAATTTGTTTTGAAAAGATATATGTATATGAACATGCATGTTCATATACACACTTGTTTAGCATGTTAGGCATGATGATACATTCTTTGGTGCTCAAAATGCCCAAGAGCTTCTTGATTTATCATTCATTTTATATTTACTATTTTTATTTCCAACCGTGAATAAATAATTGTGTCCATCCCTCTCCACAGACTATTTGCTGTATACAAGGAACTGTAACTCTGTAGAGGAGGGTTTCCAAGGATGAGGTTTGGGGCTCTAGATAAGGAGAAGCTGAAATCTCGGTTGTGTGTGTGGAGACCACGTCCCTGAACAGCAATGTGGGGCCTGGAGCCTCGAGCCAGTGTGACATGGCCTGTGCCCTGTGTCCTGTGGGGCACCACAGGATGGGACAGAGCTCGGCCCGAGGTGCCAGCCAGGGTGGGCACAGCCACGGGGCTGTGCAGTGTGACCTGCCTGCAAGCTGCCTGACAGAGCCCCAAGGGGCACTGACTGTTCTCCCTCCCATAACCAGGGGCTGGACTTGAATTATCTCAATCAGAGCCTCTAAGTGGCTTTACCTTTCCTTGGGCACTGCCTTCCCACACTTCTCATTTCAGTCCTGGCAGCCTTGGCCTCACCACTTTCCTTTTAGGCAAGCTCTTAGCTGTCTTTTTGGGTTTGCCAGCTTTCACCCTCTGGTGATTGTCATTGGCTTTCTTGGGCACAGAGGTTGCTGCTGCCTTCCCTCAGGTGCTTTCCATGGCTGCAGTTTTCTTGGGCTTCTTCAGGTAGGCTGCTGCTTCCGTGGTTGCCTTCTCTTGAGCTTCTCTGGGTCTCTCAGGGAGAGACAGTCACCATAAAACAAGTCCCAGCTGGGGACATCATCCAGCCACGGGCTCTGCTCTGGCTGAGGGGAGAGGCCCCGTGAGCAGGAGTGTGTGGCACCACTCGTACCAGGTCTGGCACCTCAGATCAGTCCACAGGCTGCCAGCAGATCCCACAGCCCTCGTGCAGGACAGGAGAGTCGACACAAGCTTCTGGCCAACCCTTTGAAGCCCTTGTATTTTTGCTGAAGTAACAAACCATCAATCTAGCTGCAATTTCCTGGCTCTGAATTTAATTTTAGGCACTATAAACTCCCTAATTTGATGATGAAACAATATGTCATTTTCCTAGCCTGGTACATGCACAGAAGCATGGTGATGAAAAACTGGCATAATATATTACCTTCAGCAAATGTAAACCAAAAAGAAGAAAGAAAGATGTTACTCACTCTCTGTAGTTGTGTAAATGTTCACCATGCTCTTTGCAAGATTAATGCTATTTGCTCGGGCCAGCGCCTGAGCAGCAGGAGAATGATCCCCATCTTCCTCTGGAATACACGAAAAGCCAAATGAACATGGTAAATAAATAAACACCAACAGGCAGTGTGTCACCAAGCCCGTGTGTGTGTCTCTGTCCCTGTCCTCTGTCCCTGTCACTCTGCTAGAGCACACTGCAGTTACACTGCACAGGGCTGCCTTCCAACCCTCTGGGCATCTGATGTCTCCCCTGAGAAAAGCTCCTCACACTGTGTCAGGAAATGTAAATACTGGATTAACCCAGTCCTCAAGACAGATCAGCTCTTGTGGAGAGCTTCCAGTGAAACACAGCCATCTGCTAATATTATCCTGAAATGCATGAATTAATAAAGGAAAAAGCCCTGAGAAATATTAGAATGATCTGGTGTATAAATGGTTAGACTTCATGATCTTAGATGTCTTTCACAACCCAAAATATTCAATAAAGAAAATATTTGCATTGACCTGAAGTGCAACTCAGGATTTTCATATGAATGTTATCTGAGCTAGGAAATAAGTCAAGAAATGACACAATTAAAAAATAAAAATCAGACGAGTCTGTGGAAAATCCTCTCAAACAGGTCTTACTCAGGTACATGAGGACAGAAAATTTGGAAAAAAGGAGGTAAGATGCTCTCTCTTCATAGGTCTTTGCTTGGAAGAGAGCAGAGCTGTGGGTAATCGGAGCCCAAATGTAAAGTGAGTTGCAAACAACAATAATGTTTCCACATAGTAATAGTCACTACAAGAGCCCATCAAACCCAGAGGAAGAGGCTGCTAAAATGGTGATACTATTGACACCACCATGGTTGAGACATGGTATCAGAACCCAGGAAGATCAAACTCCTTGTTCAGTCCACTTTGCTTAAAGTTTAATATCAAAGTTCTCTTGTGCATTCCAAAAAGACCCAAAATGTTATTTAGGCACTGACAGCCAGTGGCTATATCAAGGTACTCTAAGAGCCAGCGTATTTATTAAATACTTCGCTTCACATTTTATTTCTTCAAAATGTGTTAGACTTATCTCTACTACCACAAAGAATTCCTCCAGTCCCACATTTGAAGAAATTCAATCTTGCCAGTGAGTGAAATAAAGTGAGTTCCTCTGATGTGTTGTAGGTAGTGCAGGGCTGTCCCAAGGTGAGGTGCTTGCAGGTAAGGCACAGGGGCTGGGAGTGGGGAGGAAAGCAAGGGAACATGGCACTGTCCCCTTTTACACTCACACTAGGCTACACAAGCTTTGTTTCCAGAGCTGTTTGTCAAGCACATTCCACACAAGCTAACTCTGCATAAATTGCAATACAGGATAAATGGACAGATGAAGAAAACTGACAAACTGCAGAAGGGTTAGGGAAGAAAACAAGCTTAGGGATGGCTCTCTATTTGGATTTCACAGGGTGCAGTCACAGCCCTCAGTACCTGAGTAAACAGCTGAGTCTGTTCCCTGAACAGCTTCTCTCTCTCCAGATGGTTCACCGGGTGTTGGCTGGTCTGAAGACTCGCACATTTTGTCCTCAGGTAGTTCTCCATTTACTTCCATGTTGTCATGAGTGCCCAAATCAGATCTTTCCTCTTTCTCACCATCACTTTCACCATCTGTGAGCACGGGCTCGATCAGTATCTGCACCCTGCTCGCCAGGGACCTCGCGGTGGCCTTGCGCTCTCCTGCCACCACCAGCTCCTCCGCAGGCGTCCCTGGCTCCAGCAGGCTGCCAGGCACATCCCTGGTAGGCGACTCGAGTTTGATGGAAGCTGCCCGCACAGGCAATCTGGATTTCTTGGAGCAGTGCTGCACCACCTTCTCTTCCTCCGGCGTCAGCAGCTTCCCATTGCTTTCACTCAGCGAGTCGTTTCTCGAAACCAGGTCACCTTTGCTCTTGGCACACGCGGATCTGGGAGCGAGGGAAACCGAGCCCTTCCTTGCAGGAGTGGCACAGCTTGGCTCTTCCTCGCTAGAAGACAACGTTATGGTCCTTTTGTAGGGGCTCCTCGTTTTGGTGAAGGCGCCAGGTGTTTCCGCAGCGCCCTGGGCCTGCCCGGAGAGCGAGCGGCCCAGCCGCAGCCGCCGCCCGTCCGCCTCCGCCGCGCTCCCCACGGCCCCCGAGTCTGCCCCCTTCTCCCAGAACTTCTTCAGGTTCCTGAAGTGTTCGCGGTCCAGGCCGATCTCCTCCTCTTTGCAGCTCATGGCCGAGATGGTGTAGTTCCCGCCCGGCCTGCCAGCGCGGCCGCTCTCCCCCTCGCTGGGCGCTGCTCTGGGGCTGGCCAGAGGCTCCTCCTTCCCGAGGCTGTTCTCTGCCGGCCCCAGAGTCACACACTGCTCAGATCTGGGGAAGGTTCTGCTTGGTTTCTTCTTGACTGGTATCTTGCTGGGAGTGTAAGTTTCTTCAGGTGGAGTTTCTGGCTCCTCTGTGGCGCCGGTGGCCCCACCAGCAGCTTCTCCTGCAGCTGCAGCGCTGGGCTGAGGAACAGCATCCTCTGAAAGCCTGGTGGGCAATGGAGATGCTCCGTGACCTACAACAACAACAAAAGCTCAGAGCCTGTCCCACTGCACCACATCCAATCTCCCCTGAAGGTCTGGGCTGCAATTTCTCAATGAGAAGCCGGGGGAATTTTCAGAAACCAACAATATATTCCTAATTCTTTTCCATATTCAGACTCTAGAAAGCCCTTCCATCTGAAGAAAGCCCTGAAAACCCCAATCCTTCTCCCTGCAACAGCACACAGAAAAAATCCACTGAGCTCTAAACTGTTCCTCTGAGTTGTGGATTTGTTTGCAGGTTCCCTTCCAACTTGACAGCTCCCCTACTGGCTATTTGCTATGTTCCAGAACAACACTATACATTCAGTTCTGGAAAGAGAGGGCAACTTCTCTTCTGGATTAAAGAGCTGAGAGCCAAGCACTCAGTTTAAAATGTACTGAGAGCCCAGAGCAGTTTCAGTCATCAGACTGCTTTTTGCCTTGGTCCCTGCTGCCCTGGCTGTAATTCACACAAATGCTGGCAGCCCATTCTTACATGCCAAGGTACTCTTTGTTATTTATTTGTACACACACTGAAAAGCATCTTGTCTCTTGGTGTTTGATGTTGAATAACAAAAGCACCAATAGCTCACTGAACAAAAAACTTACCTTTTCTAGACATATGAAAGCTGTTTGTTGCAGTCACAGATGGACTTGTTCCAGTGTCACTCTCTGAGGAAGAGACATCGTGTATGCTGGATCTCTGAACAGAAAACAAATCTTATCAGTGTATATATACTGGCAAGACTTGAAAAAATGTATTTTATTTGAGCAGAGACACCAGGGCAGGCAGCCTGTGGAGCCCCTGTCAGTAGGTATAGACTGTGTGAAGCTCCAAGGAATAACAAAACAAAGTGCTGAGGCTGTGCCTGTACTACCTTGTATGATGCAGACAACTGGACAGGAAGTCTTGGCTTCGGTTTTGGCAAAACTTTCTGCTCTGTGGTTTCAAGAGTAGGTGTACTGGATCTGTGGGAAAGGAGAAATAACCTTAACAAGGAGGTCTGTGGTAATGATGTGCCTGTTTGGGTGCTCAGGCAGTCTTCAACATCACCTCAGCTCTGCTCAGACGCAGAACTTGCTCAATAAAAACAATGTGTGTCAACTACTAGAATTATTCGGACTTTCCCCTTCTGGGAAGTGCCAGAAGAGCCCAAGGGCCATGCAGAAGGGAGAGGCATTTCTATGCCATGGCCCAGGAAGAAACAGGCCACACCTTGCTTAAGACTGAATGAGAAAAACAAAGCAAGCTTTTCAGGATTTAACTACCCCCCCCAAAAAAAAACCCACTGGGTGTTGTGCCAGCAAAGCAGGAGCACCTTGGGCTTGTTGCCTCTGGATCCTTCATTAAACAACACCCACTAATCAGCTGCAAGAGGTTTCCCAGTGTTGTCAAGGCCTGTATTTAATATTTAACTGGAGCAACTGCCACCTGTGAGAATGATTCCTCATTCTGCTGACAAAAAAAGGCAAATGAGATGGGAACAACAATACATGAATATGTGAATATTTTAATTGCTTCTCCATAGTCCACGGATATTGAGTGAGGTCACTGACTTGCTCATTGGAGTGCTTTTAGTAGATGTTTCTGCTCAGTCAGCACAACATAAAATCCTACCAGCCCTTGATGGAGAGTGCTGAGGACTGGACACAGAGGTTGGCACCAGCAGGAAATGAGCAGTTTCCTCAAACAGTTTTTTGTTATTGTTGCTCCATAGCAAAAATTAAACAAATAAAACTATAATTACTTTGGAAAACTAACCAGCATATCCTGACATTAGAGACAGCTTCCATTTTACTGATCCCTTATCAAATCATGCAGGAAAAGACCTTTGTGGGATAAACACATTAGCACTTGATTATTAGGGGTGGATTGATATTCTGACAATTCCTGGAAGAAGGACTTAAAAAAATGTTCTATAGGACGTATTACTTATACAGTCTTGGAAACTCAGTTAAAGACCAGGGTTTAATGGGTTGTAGTCAATTTTCATTAGAAGTAAGAGCAGCAGCCAGAGCACTCCACACGCAGCAGTGTTACCTTCCCTCTCCTGCATCAGCAACATCCTCAGGAAAGGCAGGACTCGGGGCAGCTTTGCTTTCCAGACCCATCTGGATGTGCTTGTTGGCCTCATCTGTAACGTAACAGACAACCGAGAAATGACATTTCATTAAACTTGTAATGGCTGGTGTGTTTTGTTTGGGGAAAGAAAACGTCTTGCCCAATGAAAATGAGTCCCACAATCCCAGGGGGTTTAAGAGGAGAGGGCTGTCAGGGGTTCTGCCTGCTCTCCCCAAGGATGGGGAGGCCCCAGGGCAGCAAAGGCACTTCCAGAGCCCACAGGTCCAAGAGGCCAAAGCTGCCCAATGCCCAACTCGTGCCAGGAGCTGTCACATCACTGGAAACCTCCACAGGACGCTGCCACGACTGTCAATAAAGTTAATCCATTCCAGGATTTAAATTCAGCCATTTCCTGTTTTGACTCAAGTCATCCGATCTTGGCAAACAAAGGAGGAGGCCAATAGAGTTAATGAGGAGATCCCTGTTATTTTTACTGGCACAAGGCTCAGCTATATCTTCTAAGCTCCCAAAGACCCCAAAGAAAAAACAATAGAGGACGGTAACCTTTAAAGCAGACTGCCAGGATATAAAATTGCATTAGATATTTTGTTAGCAAATGGGTTTTCTCACTACTGCAAAACCAAAACGATTAAACTCTCAAACAGTGAATAAAAACTAAGCTTAGTCTGGTCAAAAAGATCTGCACGTATTTATTCACATGCAGCTAGGTCTATTTTAAAGAGAAAATCTACCTGTTACAAGAACTGTCAAACCATTTTAGGATATATTTCATTAAACACTACAATAGAAAAAGAAGCTCAGAGAATTCAGAAGTAATATTAAATAGTGTAGCCTTGCTTGTTATCTGGCTGGAAAACCCCACGAGGCCCAAGAGCAGGCCAGCCCTATGGTCAGACAAGACTCAACACAGCCAGTGTGGTGCCACCCAGCACCAGCACAGTCAGCCTGCAAGTCACAGCAACATCCAAATTCATTCCCCCTTGCCTGTGCACTCCTATGGAGAAAACTGCTGCACTCCCACCCTTCCTGCCCGCCCAGCGCCTCGCCCTGAGGTGCAGGGACACAACAGCCACTGCTCAGAGCTGCCTGCATTAGGGCTGCATGGCTGGCACACACAGGAGGTGGCAGCCAGGCGGCCCCGCGGCTTCAGGGAGCTGCTCCTGCTGAAAANAGCCGGGCGGCCCCGCGGCTTCCACAGCACCGGGAAATCAGGGAGCTGCTCCTGCTGAAAACCAGGAGTCTGGTTGTGTAGGAACCTGGCAGTTTTAGAGAGCTCATTTGTGAGAGAGGGGCTGTCCTGCCCATGCACACGCTGATGCGCACAAAGCATCCCTGAAGGCTGGTTTAGCAGAGAGAACCTGAGGCGTGGCTGGTGGCACGTGCAGGCCGTGGCACGTGTGGGCACAGGAGGGCACACGGAGGAGATTTATTGATACAGTGAGCCACATCCTCCTCTTCTGCCTCGCACCTGGGGGAGGGAGGTGCCAGCAGGTAGCTGTGCTGGAGCTACAGGAACCCAACACAGAGCTCCCACGCTTTCCCTTTGCCTGTCATGGTTGAAAAGACCTTGACAACCAAGGACTGCATTCGTTTCTCACCCCACTTGCAAAGGCTCCGTGTCGTTCTGGCTCTTCACTGACACTTCCCCCTCAGACAGAGCTCTTCACTCCTGGCTGGCAGAGGCAGCAGGAAGCCTTCACTCCCACCCATCCAAATCCCTGCCCTGAGAAATGGCTCAGCCACTGACACAGCTACGCCTGGCTCCTATCACCACAAACAAATAAGCTATTTTAGTACGTTATAATCCACCACGACAAGCAATATGCCTTTGCTGACTTTAGGATGAGACAACATAGGAAGCAAATTCCAACAGAAATTAGAAGTGGCCTGACCAGTTTAACTTGTCCATACATATATTTTTATATGTGTGTACAAAACTGACAGGCACTCCTGCTCAACAATTTTACTCATTTCCTACCACTCTAAAACAAAGATTCTCAGTGCCTGTGTAAAGCACAACTAACTGTGCACCAGGGCTCACTTGCCACAGCAGGTGGATAAAATGGTCTCTCTCGTAGGTGATTTTTAGCTCTCAAGTATTGCACATAAGCACAAGGAGAAGTTATCATCAAATTCATCCATCTGTGCTGCTCTGCAGGCTGTAGTTTAAATGTAGGGTGTCTGTCTGTTTTATAGATTTGTATTACTGCCCATGACTAGTGTTTTCTACTACAATCAATACCAACTGTGAAAACCCTTAGGGATCCCCACAACCCTCCCTTCTGAAGGCTAAAACCCTCCTCCAGAAAAGATCACTGGGAATTTTCCTTTGCAAGCACAAATTTCCACCCCTCCGCAGCCTGCTTACTTTGCAAAGAGAATGCCAGCAATTATCTCTGTGGGGCTTTTCCATGCAGGAATTTTCTCATTTCACTTCCTAACACAGACTCAAGTCTAAAGACTTAAATCAGGAGTTATGAACACAGATTTGACTAAATGACATTCATCACATTGAAAGCCAACAGAGGTGAATGACTGATCTTTCCAGGGGAAGGAAAAAAGGTGTCAATATGGCAAGCAAAGGCCCCTATCTCATCTAAGGTGAATATCTTAGCTGCAGAATCTTGATGCACAACCAGTGATGTAAAATGGCAGGAAAAGGAAGGGGTAAAGTCACATGTTACACCTGTGCTTCATCAAAGTAAGTCTGAGAGTAGAAACAGAGGGGGAAAAGAGAGAAGAAAAGTTGAAAAAGGAATAAAGGCTAATTCTTAACTATTACAGTAATATAATAACATTTGCTTCTTCCTTCTTAAAACAGCAATAGTCAAGTAATGCACGTGCAATGACTATCTTGCATAATGCTGCTAAGGAGATTATTTTATATGATGACCTGAGACATCATCTCATGACACATATGGGCACATCAGCCCTAAAAATTAAATCTAAAACCAACAGTACTTCAAATTCTGCTCTCCTGAAACAGGCAGAGCTAAGGGTGCAAGGCAAAGGGCAGACAATCCTATTCACTGCAGGCTGGTAGCTGGGCTGCAGGGGACAGAGCATTTGCCTGACCTGGGCCCCAGCAGAGAGGCTGCTGAAACTCTGCCCCTTCATGCCCAGAAGGTTCAAGCACAAATGCACATTCTCAAAAAGAAGAACATGCTCTGCAGAAAAGCCAGGCACCTCTGCCAAGATGGAAAAGGTTTTATATGTTTTAGCATTCTGGAGGTGTGATAAAATAGTAAATTTAATGACATCATGAATCCATAATATCAAGGATAAAAGCAACTTCATATGAAATATGATGGGCCAGTTCTGCATGAGAGGCTCCAATGAATCTATGCTAAGTTATGAGAGCTGTCAGGGGTAGGTAAAGAGCAAAAAGAAAATGAGGCTCTCCGTGAAGTTCCTAGTCAGCATTTAGCTTTCAGAATGTGTCTAAGTACCGTGGAGCAAGGAGGGGTACCCTAAACCCAGGCAACTCCTGCTACAGACATCCTGGCCAAGGAGGCCCACCAAGTAAAGGAGTGACCTGTACTGCTGCTCCCCTCCAGCAGGAATGGGAAGCTGGGCCCAGGAAAGATGGCTGAACTGAAGTGAACTGCTGGAGATGACATCTGAGTGCTGGGCAGACGGCCCTTTGTCAGGGGCAGCAGCCTCACTGCAGAAGAGCAGAGCCCGGCTGTGGGGCCCTTGTGCTACAGACAGCAGCAGACGCTGCTCAGAGCTGCCTGGCAGGGCCCAGGCTCCCCCAGGGCAGCAGCAGCCAGAAACTGCCCGGCCGTGGCTGGGGGTCTGCGGGTGCCCACCCTGACAAATCCGGAGGCTGTGTGACACCGGGCTGCGGGGTGGCTGGCCTGTCCTCATGGCGAGGACTGGATGTGAATCACCCCCAGCTCTGCTTTGCACAGATGTTCAGCACAAAGTTCCAGCTCCAGGCTGGTCACATTTGGACTCTAAGCACGGTCCTGCTTCACACAGGGCTGATCTCTTGCCCTGAGCCAACAAATCTGCTTTGATCTGTTTTACAGAGCACCATGAAAGTTTATCTGCACGTCAAACAACGCAACACATCTGCTTCCAATTAGCACATGGTCCCACGTACAGCCTGGCTGTGGCACACAGCCTGGGTACCACTCAGACCTGGCCACAAAGCCCTTTTTACCTGGAAAACCACATTTTGCCTTGGAATTATTCCCATGTAAAAAGCTAGGCACGGACCCTCTCAAGTGGGCAAATACATGCCAGGAGGAGAGAGGCCCCTCTCCCTTTGCAGAGATGTGACTGACCCCACCACCCCAGAGGCCTGTGAGAGCAGCTCTTGTCAGACCACTTCAGGAATTGGGGCAGGGGGATGTGTTTAACCCACATATGTCAGCTTGATGCCAGAAACTGTCCTATATCATCCCCTTCTCCTTTTATTTCTGTGGTAAGAAATTATACCAGTGACCTCTACCAAACAGAAATTTTGGGAAAAAGAAGCTGAAGTGGGAAAAGGGATTTACTGCACATGGCTTTTGCCTTGGTCCTCTACCACACTGTATTTTTTTCTTTGTGCCCTGATTTTGATAACAAGGGATGTTTTTCTAGTACTGAAAACACAGCTGAGAATCCCCTTATCACAACACAGGGACTGATTCTCAACAGACTCCCAATACAAGGAGACTCCCATCCTAGACCGATTTTTTCTGGTCCATCAACTTGTTTTTTAAGATGCACACTAACATACTTACTTTCTAGTTTGCCCTTTTTCCTTCTAATTGATGCCCGAAGTAGATCCGGCCCCTCCAAGTCTTCCTGAAACCGTTTTGCCTTCACTTCCGAAAACCATTCACCTGTCACAAACTTCTTCTTCTTTTCATCCTTGATGGAGCCTTGTATCCTCCTGAAAGTCAGTAAGAGCATTACACACCAAAAAGATCTCCAAACTTTCGACTTCTCCTGAGCTACCTTTGCAACATGTGTTCACCTGTCTGACACTATGAAGGATCCAGAGATTATTCTCTGCAATCACAAGAGCCAAACCAGCATTAAAACAGCAGCTGATTTATTCTTTATCTGAAATGGGAACAGCACCTTGTAAACACAGGCTTTCACCTCTTCCAAATTTCACAAATTCAAATCAGTCCCCTGGCAAGGAGATTTGTCCACTTGCTTGGCTGCCCTGAGGCTTAAGGAACGGGTGGGGCAGTTTGTCTGTCTTGCATTTCTCCATTTTATTTATCTATTAATCTCTTTATGAGCAGCAAAACCTTTTGGATCAAATTTGCTGCAAACCACAGAAATGAATAATGATATTTAGAGAAGCGACCTGTGCCTGCAGCATTCTCCCTGGACACTGCTCCTCTCCCTGCTCCTCCTGCCATGCCCATTTTGGCACTCACACTGTTAGCTCTCCTTCCTGAGCATGGCTTCTCCTGCTCTAACTCGCTCAGGCACACCCCGGGCTGGTTTTTGGCATCTAAACCTGTCAGTGCTCCGTTTGCCAGCCCATACTCTAACCCTCCTCACCATGGCTTGCTGAATTAGCTGCCTTTCAGCTGGCACTGCCTCCCACAGCTCACCACAGGTCAGGGTCCCTGTGAAACCTGGGAGGCCAGGGGAAGCTCCCACCTCAGCCCAGTTCTGAGCAGGAAGAGGGGGCAAACCCCCAGATAACCCTGGAGCCTTGAGGGGTCACACACGGCTGCCTGTGGCCAGGAGGGAGCAGGGATGGGGTAACTGGGCTCAAGCCTCTGCAGGCTGTGCTGGGGGCTCAACAGGAGCTCCCATCTAGACCTGCCTCCATGAGGGTCTCAAGGTGCTGGGCCAGAGGAAATAGATATTTTAATCTGGTTGACACCAGATCAAGGAAATGCCATTGACTTCATTTTGCCCAGCAGGCAGGTTGTGTTGGAATCAAACACGTCTTACTGGTGGTAGCCAAACTGACAGCAAGGGGCTCCTGGCAGGACCTAATTCACTTCACTCTCAAATCAAAGCCTCCTGTGCAACAGCTTCCAAAGAGAAGTGAAACAAAACCAAAATCCAAATATTCTTTTTATCAAACCTCCACTTCAGAGGAAAAATTTACTCCATCTCAGAAACAAACAAACAAAGCCCAAAAGAAATAAAAAGCAGACCTTTATGAAATTGTTTTGATTCAGAGCAGAGGTGAGAGCATGCAGACACATACACCCCAAGTCCAAGCTTCTGGCTTCCAGTTGTTTCCCCAGCTCCCACCTCCAAGCAGAGGCCAGGGCACACAGGCTCCCAGGAACCTGCAGCAAAGCTTCCTGCTCCCCTTTCAAGCCTTGAGCATCCTTCCTATACAGGGCTTACTCTTTTTTGGCTCAACAGCAAGTCGAAGACTCTCATCCTTAGTTGGGGTAAACTGGCACAGTGCCATCCACACTCATTGAGCTACTAATTTTTTGCCGTGGAGAATTCGGTGCCAGCTCCCTGAGCCTGGTGCATACTGTCAGCCCAGATGGTCTAATGGCTGGCATTTAAAATGTGACAGCAGCCACAAGCAGCCCTGATCAACCAGACCTGAGCTCCAGGATGGCCAGTGGCAAAGGAGCTGAACTGAGCGAGGATCCCTGGCTCTGGAACGGCTCCCTGCAAACCTCTGGCAGACCGTGGAGCCTCTAATCACCCCTCTCTGCATGATGGATGGTGCACACACCCACCTCAAAGAGCAACGGGGGGACATAAAGCAGAACAGGGGATATAAAATATGATTTTAAAACACACTATGGCCTTTCTGTGCTACCAAATAAAACAAGGTAGCAACTACTCCTCTGCTCAGACCTCTGCCACCAAGAAATCAGCGTCTTCCTCTGCAGAACAGGAAAGGGGTGATTGCCCCTGGCATCTCTGAGGGCTGATGATTAACTCAAAAGGAGAGTCCACTCCCGCAAGGAGGGAACAGCAGCAACAGAAGGATGGATGAGAAAGCAGAGGTACAGTGAAAAGATCCATCAGGAACTGAGCAAAAGGGACAGCACTGCTGCGACCTGCACCTCTCCTTGTTCACACACACACACACACACGCTCCTCTCTCAAAGAGTGAAAAAATCTCCCCAAGGGAGGCTCACACCCTGCTGCTATCACAGCTCTCTCACCTGATGCGATCCCCATCCTTCTTCTTCAGCTCCGCATCTCTCTGCAGAACCTTCATCAGCTTTTCATACTCCTCCTCGGTCAGGAAGCTCAAGTCCAACATCTTCCCTACAATCTTCTTCAGTTCTTCAGAGGGCTGGAGCAAAGACGGAGCAGGCACTAATCCAGCCCAGGCAGCCGCAGAGCCATGGGCAGCCCCTCGCAGCCGCCCCGGTGCCGAGCGAGGTGCGGCCGGGGAGAAAGGGTTCACCACGGCATGGCTGGGGCGGAACTCCCCTGGCACCCGCACTTCAGGCTCCTGGCTGGCTCGTCTCTCTGCACGGCATGCCTTCCCCTGCCGGGAGAACGCTCTCAGCGAAACCGGGCTCCCTCGCTGTTCCCCGGGCACGCCGCAGCGATCCGGATGCCGGCGTCTGTCACGGGGGGAGCCGGGGCTGCTCAGCAGGAACCGCAGCTCATCGCGCCCACCCCGCACCCCGGCGAGCGCTCTGCTCCGCACGGAACTCCGCTCTGAGCACTTCGAGCATCCCTGCAAAGAAACAGCACCTAGATGCCTTTTATGATACGCGTGACATATGGGAACCGAATGTGTACATTGGGGGTTTTTATTTGTTCTCCAGCACAAGTTCCAAAACAAGCTGCCCTACTTTCCTCCCCGTCCTAGAGCTCCTCAAGTGGTATTAACCTAACCAAGACAATGTGTTATTTTAGCCCTTTCCTACTAACAGGTAAACAGTTGACTCAGCATGCTACAAGCAAAATATGCATATAAATTACCAAATTGCTTGCTTGCTTTTTACCTCCGTTCTTCTTATCCTCACTTCTTTCTGCCCTAAACGAGACCAAGGATAAGCAGCCAACCTTTGTAAAGCAATCGGAAAATGACAGAAGAGCAACCTGCAAGCATTTCTGCTGCACTAAAAGCTATGAAATACCAGGGGCTGCTCATTTTCTAATATGTGTGCCCTTTGCTTTACGCTGCACTGATATTTGCTATTCAAACACTGCTGGTGCAGATCACTTTGTGTTTCAAAGGACAGCGAAAATGGCCAGAGGCTGCAGGGTGGGGAGGAAAGGTAAATCAAGCATTGCCTTGCCACTTTATTCCTTTTCCTCTCTCCTGGCCAACTTGAGGGCAGTAAGGCAAACCTTCAAGGGAGCAAAAGTTCTGCTCCTGTCCATGCAAGCAGTTTCTAGCTCACTCAATTTTTCCACTGTTTCCAAACCTTTCAAGTGAGTGTGGGTTTCATGATACTTTGCTATTTCTTCCAAAGCCACAGCCTTGGGAGTCAGGTCATTAAAAATTAATAAATCCCAGTTTTCATGGCAAACATGATCTGAAGGTCATCAGGCCCATTCCCTAACCTCAAAGCCTTTTACTCTCTAACCTGTCCCTTTGAGGATGCCAACCTCACCCCTTTCAGGCTACCTATTTCAGTGCTTTGCTGTCAGCAAGAAATTTCTTCCTATTGCCTACCCCAGATCTCCCTGATAGGGGCCAGCCCGTCCTGGCTAGCACAGGAATTATCCCTTTGCAGTCACCCTCACTGGGCTTGGCACCTCAGCCTCCACGTTAACCAACCACAGCTCCTTCAGACTCCTCAGAGCTGGTATTTTTATCATTTTTGTCATTTCTTTGGACTGCCTCTCCATGGTCCATCTCTTCCATCAACTGACCCATCCAAAGCTGAGAACAAGTGCTTCAGCTGAACTTTGCTCATGTGACATCATTTCACAGATTTACCTTATTTTATGGATGATACATATTCACAAATGTTTGCCTTTTTTGTAATGGTGTAACAACATGTTAAAAGAAAGAACAGGCATTTGACTGTAATATTTACAAAGAAATACCACAGAACATTGCATGGAAAAGCTCATAAAAGTAATGGCATTGTCATAAAAACTCTTATTTTTTGTAAACAATTGTTGGAGGAAAGGAAACAACATTTCCTGTTTCTTTTAGGCAGGAATGGCTGTGCTTGTCACACTACAATTATAGCCTTTATCATCTGAGAAACCATCAATACCACTCTAAAGAGTTTAAACAGAAACAATAATAAAAAGCCCTGGTGAATCTCTACTGTTTAAAACTACATTTCATCCAGCTTGGCATGGCTCTTCCATGTTTAGTTTCCATCTACTCTCTCTGGCTCTCAGGCACAATCCTATTTCTACAAAGACATTCACAGAATTTTCTGGGACAGATCTTATTTTTGAAAAGGTATCTAGGGACATATCACAGTATTTGCTTCTCAAGAACTTCTATTTATTTTTAACAAACCCCATGACATGTGGGCTGAAACTACTTCAGAAAATATTTTCAGTGAGGACTCATATTTATTCATCAGTATGGCAGTCAATTAAAAATAAAGGCTACTTCTTGGGAAAAAGGCTACTTCTTTGCAAAGAGCTGTTTGGTTTTTTTTTTTCTTTCACATGAAAATATTTTCTCTTACTGAAACAGCTACATTAGAAGGAAAAGGTTAACAGAAACCAAACAACCAACTCCTTCTTTTGTTTTATATAGTTAAAAATCAAACCACTTGATGCACCTGCTGTGGGAAAGCGAGCTGCTCCAGAAGACCGCTCCACCGGAGGTGGAGGTTTTGCTGGAAGTGTCGGCTGCTGCAAAGCTGTCGACCCAGACCTGCAGGAATAAACAAGGCTGGGAAATGATCTCCATCTGCAGCATGGCCACGGGGCTGTCCCTGCTGCAGCTGAGCCCGGGCAGCCTCTGATGGGCACCTCATGTGTGTTGGGCAGTGCAGAGGCTGGAAATGAGAACCCCACCAGGAACCACTGAGGTGCAGAGCATTAGGGGAGAGTGCTAATTGTTCACCTGGGTCTGCAAGCGCAGCAGATTAAGGGTAAGAATGACCTGACAGGTACAGAATGTTATCAGGCAGGCACAGTGCTCTGTGCCCAGCCATCCCCTGCTCCCCTGATTGCTGAACCCACACTCCTGCAGCAGCACCACACAGCTTGGATTTGCTCTGTTAGATTGCACATAATCCTCTCCCCCCTCAAAGCCTTGCTAATAGACAGTTTGGTCACCACAGGGGTGATGTGGTACAAACACCTAAATCAGCAGATCCACAGGAAAGCCAGGACCTTGTGGGTCCCACACAGATAAAAACACTTTCTGCGTGTCCTGCCCAGCCCTGGCCCTGCCACCTCTGCAAACAGCTGGGAAGGGAAACACAAAAGCCTTGCAGCTTTGTAGGGCAATGATGGGAGTTGTTGCACAGTGCTGGGGCAGATTTTACCCCAGATTGGGACCTATTCAGTGCAAGCCCTTTATTTAGCTCACTGATGTAAGCTGGTTTTGGACAACTGTGACAAGCATAAAGTAAGTTGCACTCTCCTTCCCTCCGACCAGTGGGAGACCCCTCCTAGCTCAGGACTGCTCTCTGGTGACAGGAGCAAAATGGAGAGTCATAAGAAAGTGAATTGTGTCTGCCTACAGCCTGTGTCCCACCATGCAGGACAAACCTGGGCTGCCCTCAGGTTCTGCACCACCACGACACCCCAGTGCAGGGGGAGCCCTGCTGGGTCCTGCCACTGTCACAGCAGATGGATAAAATGGATTACCATGGCTACAGGAAAGACCATAAAATCTGAACAGAGCAGCACGCTGGGTGTCCAAAGGACCTTCTCTCCTCTAACTGCTCTTCTGGGGAAGAGAACATCATGAAGATCAACTCACATGCCCAGCCATGTTGACAAATGCTGGGTGTTTTGGGTGGGTGTGGAGACAAGCAGCAGCAAGATCCATCATGTGGCATAACTGGCTGCATCTCCTGCTGTGATAGCTTTTGATTTCTGGTGGCCACCTCCCCACGAAGAAGCCAATGCTTCAGTCTCCAGAAGAGATCTGTGATGGTGTATTACACTGCTGTGCAGCTTGTCAAACACAGAGCCCAGGCGTGGGTGGGGAAGTGAGGCCTGCCCTGGCATGTGTGCATCTCATCCCCCAGCAGACTGCCAGTGTCCAATGAAAAAATACAGGGAAGGCCATACACAGCTGGAGTGAAGGTCCTGTAAGGCACTGGCTGATCTTCAACAAGGGCTAACAACACATGGCCAGAGCTGTCCTGAGCCCCAGCTTCCTGCAAGGTGTGCAGGGATGCCCTGAAACAGGAGCACTGTCCCTGCATTTCACAGCTTTTCCAATTACTTTCTGAACTCACATTAATTTTAAGCATGCAATACCCTCAAAGCCCCACAGTCCAACAGCTTCACTACACTTTAAACACAAAAGTACCTGCCCTTGATTTGTTTTCACCTGCCACTTGCTTCTTTCACTTGATGTCCTCAAGTATTTTATTAGAAAACCCAGTAAGGATCACTCTGCAATCAGCTGCTCCATACTGCAGACCTGTGTCACAGCCATGGCTTCTCTTTCCAGACAAAGGAAGTTTATTGTGTGCTCATTCCAGGTGTTGCTCAGGGAGCTTTGCTCATTCCTCACGCCCTTCTCAGCCCCGGATCTAGTTTACTACAGAACTGCTTAGTAGTGTTCAGGTGCAGAAAGGCTTTTCCCAAGAGCTGCAGCCCTCAGAATATTCACCAGTGGGACTGGTTTTGCAGAGCCAGGAGAGCTGGTGTAAGCTGTGCCCAGCTGCAGATCTGCAGCCAGGAGGGAGACAGGCAATGCCAGCCTTCACACAGGGCACAGCAAATGGCTCTGCCAAGCCCCCCAAGAGAGGAGAGCTCTGATCACCTGCAGAAAGGCTAAGAAAGTTACTAATAAAAGTAGTGGAGAGGGCTGTTGTTCCGGAAGCTGTTTGGTTTTTTAAAGTAACTTTCTTTCAAATACTTTGATCAGGTGAAAATGAAAAGCTTGTTTGCCCTAGCAGGTGTGAAACATCCCATTTTGGAAAGGCAGATGCTGAAGGGACTGACACCTTCTTTGTGCTGCATTTTAATTTTATTTCTGGGAGGTTTAACTGAGCTCCAGCTCAGAACAGAACTATGTTAATGCTCTGCATAACTAACTCGAGCACAAACTGCTCAGATGCCCAGCAGGAGCTCAGTGCTCTTGCTGACGTCTGCCTACAGACACAAATCATCTGTAGGCCATCTGCAGGGCACTCCAGTCTTGGCTCTGATTTCTCAACATGCACCTTTCCTTCAAAATGCTGCATATCTTCTTCAGCACTGGGAAGTGCACAGATTAATAATATACACCATGGGCCAAGCAGATTTCATTGACTAGGCACCGAGTGGCATGTACAGGGAGAGGAGGAATTTAGGAACTGTAACCTGACAAATTGGTAGTCAGGACCCCATTCCATCACCTAGGTAAGCACAGGACCATCTAGACCCACCTCACCCTTTAGACCTAGAGCTGCACATAGGTCCATGTAAATAAAGATATGAAAACCTCCTAACACAAAACAGAACAAAACCTGGAACAGATAATACTGATCTCGCAAGACTATTCATAGCCCAGTGAAAATAGCTGCTAGCTGAAAAGGCTGCTGTCCTTACCTCTTTATCACACATCATGTCACAATGTAAGGAAAGAACCTCCTTTTGCTTTACAATGTGTGGACACTTCCCAGTACCCTCATTAGTCAAGACAGCCCTTGTAGGGCAGGTCAAAACCAAGAGTAGCATTGTATTAAGAATGATGGATGTGGTCCTGGCACCACACTCATACTGTAGTTCCCAGTATCTGCTGTAGTTAACAGCACCAGAAAGACTTAATGCCAAAACTGCCCTACCTGTAGAGTCCATCAGCAGCCCTGTGCCCCTCTCTGCCTCATGCTGGGAAGTCCAGCCCTACTCTTTTCCTCCCATGTGATCTCTTCTGTAGTCAGTGAAATATGCAGAGGCACTGCCATCGTTATTTAACAGGCAAAACACTGACAGCCATTGTAATGCTCATGGTCATAACACTACGATGTTTAATGAATGCCCTTTGCCAGGAGAGAAAAAATAAAAAGAAAACTGTAGGATGGTCTTTCTCTTTGGGAGGGATGGGCTGAAAACCAGCATAAAACCTCCTGTCCTTGGGCTGGGCTGTGTCTCCCTGCCTGGAGCGAGGTGCTGCAGCCGCAGAGGGAGCGGTGTGATCCCGCCTGTGCCCAGGGTTTGTGCCCAGGGTTTGTGCCCAGTCTCGGCTGCACCCAGCACTGGCTGATGCCTTAGGATTTAGCTTTTATATTTTCAGACCCTGTACTGGTTTAGCGTGTAACTCTGAAACTCCACATAGCCTGATAGCTACAGTTAGACATAACAGATCCTCTCTGGGCCTGGACTCAAGGACACCTTGTTTTCCCAGGCCCCAAAATATGTAAACTAAGCCTCTGGAAAGGTGGAACAAACTTGGGGTAATGACATCATTACCTGAAATTTTAATTGGAGAATTAACCCTGATAGGCAAGTAGACCTAACTTATAAAAGTGTGAAAAACCCGTGACCAGGGTCCATTTTGGGTGTAGCCCCAGGGCTCTATACCCATAGTGTACCTTTACTGAAGGCCCCTCAATAAATACCCACTTTTATTCTCTTACTCTCGTCCAGCCTCTGTTTTCAGGTAGCCACTCCAAGGCATCAGGGCCACGGTCACCCAGACCAAGGGCAGTCCCAGTCCCTGCCACGGGGCAGCTGCAGCAGGAGGGGGCCAGGTGTGAGTCCCACTTAGACCTGTGGCAGCAGAGCTGATCAAGTGCTCCCTTTTACACACAGACAAGCCCTCAAGGTGCAAAACTACAGACAGGAATGGTATTGCACAAGCTCACAAACACTGCTCTTAAAGAATTAAATGGCTGGCCAGTAGGACAGTGCTCCTAAGGCAGCCACGGCTTGTCCCACTGGGAAGGCACACGGCTGAACAGCAGACACCCCTAGCCAGGTCTGTTCTGCCTGTGGCCACACTCACACCACTAATCCTCTTCCTCCCTCTCTGTGCTCACATCTCCCCTCTCACTGTAATGAAATAAATATATAAAATACCTGTCTTTTGTTTAGTCGTTCTGAAGCTCCACAGCATCACGAGAGTTCTTCCAAGGTGCATTATTCTCTCATAATTTGCAATAAACCACTTGCAGCTCTGAACTGTCTACTCCTCTGCTGACTAAGAACAGCTGTGAACTACAAGAGCAGATAATATATTTAATTGCTTTCTGAAAAGCTGTTCCACTAAAACTGCTGTCACTGCACTGACTGCAATGATATTTTGTCTGACTTGTCGCAGAGAAATGAGAGAAAGAGGTCTACTGTTCCTACCCAAAAACCTCCTAAACAGCTAAGTCACAGAAATGGCCTTCAGATGAGAGACAGCTGATAAGATAAAGAATAACTGCAAACAAAGTAGGCAGTTGTGGTCTCCCAGAGCAGCCCACATCTAAACACATCTGTTACCATCACACAGGAAATGTCAAGGCCAAATTCTGGCAATGCCAGGCACAAATGCCAGAATTACTCAAGCTCAACTACTCACAGACTTTATACATGTTTTTCTCTATTCAGTGAGTGCTGTACATGACCGTGTGTGCCATTCCCACCTCAGACAGAACGATGAGCAGCTCGTGTTGCTGATAACCCTCACTGAGGGCAGCTTTGGCAGGCCCCGAGGGGCAGCTAGAAGAGAGCAGCTCTGACCTAGAGATGGCTCTCCACTCCAGTGTGCATCCCAGAACAAAAAACTACTGCTCAGTTCTCTCTGAGCACAGCCCTGGGGAGTTTCTCTCAGATCAAGTCATTGTTTCACATCACACTTTCCAATAATGTCCAGCATGATGGAGAATCTCTGCTGTTTTATTAAAATCTCTTCCCTCCCCCTCCCCTCAGGCAGCTTTAGTGAAGGATGTCCATTGATCAAGAATGGCCCTGAGATGGCACAGAGGAATTGCAGGAATTTATCAGAGCAAGCAGGTCTCCAGCCCAGCCCCTCAAGAGCAGCCAGTAGAAGATATTTTAGAACAACAATACAATGCTAAGCCAAAAAAAATGAGCAAACTCCCATATTCATTGCACATGGGGAATGCATAACTGAGGAAATGCTCCACTGACCACATCAGAAGTGGGTGAATTCTGCTTATTTGCACTCAGCCTCAGAAATACCTTGACTTCCAAAGAACGTCCCAGACCCAGGACATTACAGAAGGTTCAGTTAAGGATGCATAAGGATTTTTCCTGCCCTGTACATTTCCACCCAATGCTATGTAACCACCACATGAAAAATTATCTTCACTGAACTCTACTCATCTCCTTCTAACAAGGAACTGCATGGGTGGAATTTGCATTACACACAATTTACTTCCTTTTAGCCATTTTTAATTAAATGAACCATCCTACGGTTACCACCTAGGGTAAACAAAAGACTGAGCTTCTCAGTCTTAATCATTATTTCCTAGAGCCAACATCGCCAAAATAAAAACACCCATTAGAGGAGAAGTGTGACTCAGACTCCTTAAGGTCGACAAGTCCTTTTATTGGTAATAAACTGATAATCCAATGCTATAGTCTAAATATTTGAGAGTTCTGTTTATTTCATAGGTGGGAACTATTTGCAGAGCTTGCAGGATGTAGTTCATTGTAATTCTGCAGATTGCCAGAACACAAATAAACAAGCACAGCCACCTGGGACACCAAGAAATCCTCTCATATCCCAGCAAAGAGGGATGGCTGCATCTCCAGAGAGGATGCCAGTATTTCGGAGGCTTTGCTCTGTCCCCCTGGTGGACCTGCTCTGCCTCTGTTCATTCCCAGCACAGGCATTCCTCTCCCGAGGGCTCGGGTGGAGGCCAGAGGGAAGAGCTCCCACACCTCCATGAAATGCTCTTGGCTTTGGGGTGGGGGCCGGGGCTTCTGCTGAGCTGTGCTCTAAATCTGCACTTATGTCCTCAAGAAAACGAGTTCTGAAAGAATTTTCATTCCCTATTTATTAGTTGGTAACAAGCCTTGGCCCCCACAGCGTAGCTGTGAGCCAGCCTGGAGCTTCTCATGGACATGGTGCTGTGCCTCTGCTGCACTGACACTTCCAGCAGAGAAACGTCCTGGTGTCCAGGCTTCCCTCCCAGCCAAGGGACAACAGACATGTCACATCAGCTTTAGAGAACTCAGCTGTCCTGCTAGCAGGGTTTCTAGATGCCACATGGTATGATGGGTACTCCTAAAAGCATCTTCTCAGCTGTTCTACTTGAAAAGGCAACAATAAATAAATATATGGTATCTAAAACTGAGCAATTAACAGCTTAAAGCTAGAACACTGCAAGTATTTAGATTAATCACCTCCCTGTTCCCCTTTGTCACTCACTCATCCTCAGAACCCAGATATTTTCAATATGAAAATTGGGAGGTGGAAGGTAAGTTTTGGCTGAGTTCAAAGAAAGAAACTGCAGAAATGGAAGATGAAGAAAAAAAGCAACCACCCAAGAGAACTTTTGGCTTTTGTTTTTGACCCAGAAAAATATTTGCTGACCTCAACTGTGTTTCTTTCCAAACATAATTTTTCCATGTTTGCCTGCAGTGGTGACATGTCTTAAATTGCTTTCCTGACCCTGCTTGTTATGCCCCAATAATTGTGAGCTTGCAACACCTACCCTGGTCAGGAGCCCAACGGATCAGAAGCCATTTTATTTAAAAAAACACAATGCTAAAACCACGTCGTTTTGTAACACGGTGGAGAAGTTAAAAATATGCGGAGCCCAGTTCCTTTGTACTCCTGTGCCTGCTGAGCTCAATGGCATGAGGCAGAACGTGGTGATAAATCCCAAGGGAAAACAGTGCTGTTTGTTTAGGAAACTCTGCATACTGAGGGATCCTTCCTTCTGGTCACTGATTATTTTTAAGCCTCAGCCACGCCTGGGTGATTCTGAAATACCTTCATTCCAGTTCTGAGTTAACTGTAAAACAGCAGGGTGTATCTCATCATTGTTTGAGATATCTGGAAGGTACAATTCCCTCCGACATCTGGGAAAAGGAGTTTTGGAAACACTCTAAGAAGTAACCTCCTGATCTGTAGTTTCTAGTTATTGATGCCAAAACAAAAAGGGGCTACATCCAGAGGCTGGGGTCACCCCCAACATTATGGAAGGGGAGAAAATTGATGCTCAAGTCCATGTCTGATCCAGGATCCACACCTTTTTCACTTCTAATTCCCAAGCATGTGCTGAGGCCTGGACTGGTCTGTGCTGGGCCTGGTTCTAGTACAGAAATGCACTACACTAAAATTTTAACTGAAGCTGTTTTACTTTGTCACCCTGACACACAGTGAAAGGAAACTCTAGGGGGAATCAGCCCACTGCTGAAGCTGCTACATCACCTGCTTTCACAGACCGTGTTCCATGAGAAAACAAATTCATACATGGCAATATTTTTTTTAAAAACTGGCCACTTTCCTTCCAGAAATAATGCAGCTTTCCAATGCAAACACAGACTCAGTCATTAATTCACCTCTTGCATCCATACTCTAGGAGCTGGACGACCTGAGTGGGACAGGAGGTCCTGGCAGCACTCGTTACTCACTAGAAGGAAAAAGGCACCTGCTTCACTGTCTGTCCCCTGCAGTGCTCAGAGCAGGTGAAAGATTTACGTCTGTCCAGTGAAGGGTGACATCCAACCTCTACAGGCATGAGAAGGCTAATGCTACCAGAGATGGGTAGTCTCAATTCACAAGGAGATTAGTAATTAAGTAAATCAGATGCTACACTAATTTCAACACAAAGCCACAGTTCTCATTCTAGGTTCTCTCTGCTGGAGAAAGTTGCAGTAGGTTAATTAGCTACAGGCACAGCTATAAACAGCTGTGCTTAAACTACCACAAATCTGCATGTAGACATGGCCTGTCATTTAGTTTAGCTTAACATAAAAGTTTAGGCAAACTCGAGTGAGAAATCCAAACACAGATTGCACTGATTTAATTAAATAACTAAAAATAAAATCAGTATCAGATGATCATCTGGTACCACTTCCTTGCACAGACAAGGTGTTTCTTCCATCTGTGCAGCTCCATGAACACTTAGCAAATCTTGAAGGAAGGTGGGGAAAACAGACTTTTTGGATAAAAATAACAAGGTCATCTGAACTGTTGAACAATGCAGTTTTATTTCTAGGCACTTAAGCTGAATAAGATTGGGAGCTTTTATATGAGCAGTGAGAAGTCTCCTTCTGCCCAGACACAACTGCATGATGATGCTGTTGTGTAAAATGCACGTTATGCTGCAGAGGGAAGCTGCCTGCCCAGGGACACTCCACGCTGGTGCCTCTGCTCTGCAGTGTCAGCCCTGTGAGCTGCACGTCTGCAAGAAGGCAACAGCTTGGGCTGCACCTCCTGAAGGGATGGAGGCTCAGACAGCAGTCACCCAGAGCAGTTCCCAGCAGCTTCCTCCCTGGGTGAGTTTCTAACCCCATCTGGTTTGGCCCTCCAAGATCAACTGCACCATTAGGTTTAACTTGCAAAAAAAAAGTAACCTGGTTTTGAATCAAGTGTCACTAACACACCCTTATTTTTCTCTGATGCCTGTTAACACCCCAGGACAGCCTTGTACTCCTTTCAGCTTTGCTGCAAACATTGATTATTGCTTTGTTTTTCTCCCCCCCCACACACTCCCCTGCTACATCAGCTAACAATATTGATTTAAATGCAATCAAAGTGAGCCTGATGTACAATGAACACTTTGTCCATGTTGTGCCATACTGTGGCAAGGGCTGCCCCTTTCCCAGGGATGGAGGCCCAATAAAGGGACATGATTTATGAGTTCAGGAGGAAAAAAAACAAGTTTACACTTCAATTACAGAATTGTGCAGGAGAGCAGAAACTCTGGTCACCACGTGGAGTTTCTCAGATACTCTGCCAAAGGTGGAACAGGGAGGGAGGTAAAGGAGATGGGTTCAGCCCTCAGAACCAACTAACCCCTGCCTGCTGACACCCTCAGAGGTTTCACAGGGGCAGCTCAGTAGATCTCCACTGTCCTGACCATGCCCTGTGCTCTGCCCTGGAGGCAGAGATGCAGGGGCCTAGAATGGTCTACAGCATCACTGGAGAGAATAAGCTCCACTGCAAACTATTTTATGTGAAAATGACTCACTGCCAAAGCAATCCAAGAAAGGCATAAGAACCAAATAGGTCATAGGTTACCATGACTTATACAACAGCATTGATCACACTTGAGAGATGGCTGCAAAGGGAGCAGAAATTAATAAATGCTGTTTTTATTGCCATGCTAAGCATTTACAACAATGAAGCACAAACAAGGAAGTAAATAAAACCAGGATCGAGAGGGGAGACTAGGAAAATACAGACAAAACAGCATATGTCACAGGAAAGTGACACATCATGTTCCAGGTTTTTACAAGTAATTCAGAACACAAAGTGGGGAAGCAACAACAAAAAACACACTATAAATCATCAAAAGTACCCTTTCTTTTCTAGGACTTTCCTTTTTTAAAAAAGTTTTTTATGTCAGATTTTTCTCTACAGAGAAAGTTGTGGATGCCCCATCCCTGGAAGTGTTCAAGGCCAGGCTGGGTGGGACTTTGAGCAACCTGGTCTAGTGTAAGGTGTCCCTTCCCATAGCAGGGGGGGTGGAATGAGATGATCTTTAGGGTCCCTTCCAACCCAAACTATTCTGATTCTATGATCTCTCCTCTGAAAACCAGCAGCTGCCTCACAAACTTAATTAACAGATGGGATAAAACCACTCTGCGACTCTGCAAGGGCTTTGATAACGCAATTCATCAATGCAAGATACACTTTTATTTAAACAGCCCAAAGTCCCGGCCAGGCCCACGGGAGTGATGCCCCGTGTGAAGGCAGGGCCCCCCCGCCAGCCCGGTCTGCGGAACCAGCCCCGGGCCCTCACCCGCAGGGCTGCGGCGGGCACGGGCACCGCTGTGCCCTGGGCCGTGCCGGGCGCTGTCCGGAGCCGGGCACACGGGCACCTGCAGCCCGCGTCCCACCGGCACCGCCG
>VZRO01002488.1:835189-847974 GCA_013397915.1 Daphoenositta chrysoptera
GGTCAGAACGGGGAGGGGTCAGAACGGGGAGGGGTCAGACCGGGACAGGGCTATCCCGGGGAGGGGTCGGCCCGGGGGAAGGTCAGCCCGGGAAGGGTCATTCCGGGACGGGGTCATCCCGGGACAGGGCCGTGCCCACCCCGCGGGGCAGCCACGCGGAAAAGGCGGGCCGGAGCAGGGGCGGGGGTCAGGCAGGTCAGCGGGAGCTGCGAGGGGCAGGGT
This sequence comes from Daphoenositta chrysoptera, assembly GCA_013397915.1. Lineage (NCBI taxonomy): Eukaryota > Metazoa > Chordata > Aves > Passeriformes > Daphoenositta > Daphoenositta chrysoptera. Next base: position 835,412 of record VZRO01002488.1, read on the forward strand.
GGGGCTGGAGGCAGCCTGGATTGGGGATCCTTTCAGTCTTCCCGAATACTGTTATTGTATATTAAGACAAAGTAATCAGTGCCGCGCTTGTGGCAGCCGGGGCAGGACCCGCCTTGGAAAAGCAAGGTCTTAGGGGAGATGTGGGGTGGTAGAAGAGCAGATGTGAGTTCTTGGAGAGGTGTGGGGTGTTCGGAGAGAAGGTGTCGGCAGGAAGGCCACCTTAGCCCCAGCGCTCTGTGCGAGGCAGCCCCAGGGCTCGGAGCAGGCAGAGCAGCCGCCCCATCTCCTCTCAGCATGGCAAAGTTGCCTCCTTTTGAAACGAAACCTGTCCTCCCCTGGGTCTGTGCCTGGGGACAGGAGGGAATGGAGAGGGATGCTGGGGAACGAGCGTTGTTCCGACTCAGGCAGGTAACAAAGAGTGAACCCGCCCAGCCCCTCTTCTAACCCAAACCAGCAAAACTTAAGCTCCAAGTCAGGGTTTGAAGGTAGAGTTCCAGGAATTCCAGTTTATTGGGATTTCTACTCCCTGCTGTTTACCTCGCTAACCCAACCTAGACCCGTGACGCTGCCCCCCTCAGTGCCCCGCCGCTCTCCGTCCCTCGCACCAGGGCACTGCTCCCAAGGCACAGTAATGGATACATTAGACAAATCTTAGGTGGGGAGGGAAACTCAGGAGGCTTCCGGAGATCTAGGGAATGTGTCCGCCTCGCGAATTCCCCGGGGATAGCTCACAGCGTGCCAGTGCCGCGTTAGGAGAGAAGCAGTGCGTCCCTGGAAGGATGCGGCGCCCGGCACGGAGAGCAGCTGGCAGCTGCTGGCTGTCCCTGCTGGCTGTCCCCGCTGTCCCTCCCGCCAGCTCCCTCCGGCAGCTCCCCCGCTTCTCATCTTCTACAACAGAGAAGCCTGAAGCAAAACCAGTCACACTTTGACATCACTAAGAGTTTGAATTTCTGGCTGCTGGACAGTCAATGCTTCTGCATTAAGTGGAGGCAGGAACAAGAGCTTAGTGTAGGGTTTATTTTTGGCCATTCCTGTTCGATGCTAGAGAAAAATGTGACTTGGGAGTGAGTAAATACAGTCACATGGGGACAACTTTACAACAGCCTGTAAAATCAGTGAAGAAATGCGTTTTATTACCACAGCCTGTGCCTCCCATGCTTTTCTCACGTTTCAGTCTTTTAATATCTTCAGGGGAACAACTGGCAGAAATCATGTAAAACACTAAAATAGTAGGCAGAGGTGGGAAAAAAATTGGATTTACTTGCTACTGTCTATGTAGGTTTTCATGGTCCATATCCTAAAGTGAACTGCTGATTCAAGTCTAAGATTTGGGCTATTAACCTTAAAGCACCAGGAGGTGTTCTGAGCCTGAGAGATGCTGATTGCTGCCTGCCCCTATTCATTATTATGACTTCTGTCTTCCAGAACAGCTGCTCTGTGTACTGAAGCCCTGCTTCCTGGAAAGTGGCTGGACATTGCCTGCTGATGGGAAGTAGAGAATAAATCTTTTGTTTTCCTTCACTTCCATATGCATCCTTCGCTTTTGCATTATTAAACTGCCTTTATCTTGACCCACGGGTTTTTTCCATCTTATTTCCCTCCACCCCATCCTGTCCTGCTGAGGAAGGCAGTGATAGAGCAGCTTGGTGAGCACCTGGCATTCAGCCGAGGTCAGCCCACCACAAAAAGGTTTGTTCATCCATATTCCCATCACAGAGAAAGTTCCTCAAAACCCACATGACTTTTCAGAGTACCGTGTAGGACTCCCCTTTAGATGAGGTGCACCTCTAGTTCAGATGAACAGTTCTTTTGTTATCTCGCCTATGTCGGGACCTCTGCAGGTACAGCCATAGCACAACCCATTGTTCCAAGGATTTTCTTGCTATGCTATCCTTTTTCTTAACTCAAATCCCATTAAGCCTAGAGTGCTTTCAGTATTTTTAGCTGTGACTTTCAAAAGGCTGCCAAAAGATAGCTGAAAAGTATATACCAGTGTGATTAATGCTCTCGGCGTTTCTTCACGATTCGGCTCTCTTAGAGGAGCTAAATGTGGAAGCATGACAAAATCACCAACAACTGTTTCATTGGGGGTTTTCATTCAAATTTTTTCAACCCCAAAATCTCCTCCCCAGCTACATGACTGCAGTGCTAAAATTACTGAAAGCACCAAGGGAAGAACACAGTGCTTTGGAGATGCCATTTACTTCCCACTGTCTTATCACAAAAATATTTTTCTGAGAACAAACTGCATCTCAGTTTTGTTTACTGAGTATAAAAATTTTGGTTTACAGCTTGCCAGAATAAAGAAACAGATAAAATCCCCACTCTACTAGGGCAAATGCTCCACCAGCAAACCATAAATATAAATGCAGACTCCAAAGGAGAAAAAAAGCCCCGATAAATGTGTGAATGAGCAGGATCCTGCTTCTACCTGTAGGAACTGGGAATCTAGGACTGGACAGGAGCAGAATAGCAACATGTCTTTTTAGACACATCCTTTGCAATCCTGCTGCATGTCTTACTTGGTAAGAGAATGTAAGTCATGTAACAGCCAAAATTCAGCAAGTGAAATTCAGTGCAGGTCACGTGACACTACATGGAGCTCATCCAGTTTAAACCAGCTAAGAACCTGGCCTTATTTTATTTGGCACTGTGGACTTCAATTTTTACTGATGAAAAGCTGAGCTGCTTTAATCAAAAATTGAGGCTCTGTGTCCTTTCTGCTGTAAGGCATAAATCTGTATTGGTTGGCAGCAAGAACCATGAAATATTTTTGATACCATCTTGCTAAGCAGTGGAAGATGATTCTTTCTTTTAATGTAATAGGAGTTTTAAAAGAGAAATTGGCTCATGTTTCAGCGAACTTTCTGAGAGACTTACAAATCGTGTGGCCCAAGTCATGGGAAAGATGTTACTAATTGCTTACAGCAAAGCCAACAGTTTTTGTAGGGCCACATTCGTCCCAGCTACCAGTGATGGATTGGGAAAGTGCACGCAGCCACCCATGGCTCAAGCAACACGAGGGGCTTGAGTCTGCATCAGGTACAGGGCAAGGTCCAGACTCCTCTCTGTAGTGAGAAGAGATGGTTACTAGAGGTGAGGTTTCCCTGTAGAACAGGAGAAACACAGGCACCTGTGGAAAAGCAAAATCCTTCTGGAAAACAGGCCTAGAAGCCTGAGACCTCCAGCCATATCTCAAAACTGGTATTGATCAGTGTTCAGAAAGGAAACGGGAGAGTTTCCACATGCACGAGATAAACCAGCATGGGTTGGTTTTGTACTGCTCTGTTGCAATACATTTATTTCTGGCCAGAGTGAAACCAGCACAGAAAAGGAAACACCCCACAGCTCTTACCACCACTGTCACTCCAGGTTTGCTGTGCTGAACTGAAGATTTAGGTTACATACATGGCAAAAAGCATCCTGAGAAATCTGTTCTCTGGCTTCCAAAAAACACAGTAACCCAGCTTACAGCAGAAGACAACATGGAGCAGAAAGTAACTTCTCAAAGAGGGACAATTAGCAAAGCTTTACCATTTGCTGACTGAAATGTGCTGTTCCTGGTTAAGTGACACTGCCTGATATTCCTTCTGCACACTGTTCCATCCCTGCCCTCGGGATGCCCTGCATGCTCCCTTCTTGTCAGCAGGAAGCCCTGAGAGATACACGTTTGCTGTTAACTGGCTTTAAAATTGCACTATGTTGTAAGAGGAAATCATACGTTCTCTCCTGTTGGGAACACATCCAGGCATTCCGTTAAAACAAGCAAACAATAAATCTTCTCTCATACAGAGGTTTCTTTGAAATAATAGTGAGTTTGCTGCACCTCTTGCAGTCCAAATCCCATTAAGAAATGGGTTTCTCTTTGGTTCTGACAGGATGTCCTAAGCAAAGGCTGTGCTGCTGCCCAGTACCCCACAAGGAAAGGTAACACAGAGGCAAAGCTGCTTGCAAGATACAAAAACAGGAGTAGGTTTTTCTCTGCTTAATGAGAATATGTGCAGTTAGTACTGAGCAAACTCCAGTGAATAAAAGTGAAGGGTAAAATTACCTACAGTGGCACAACCTTCCCCACAGCTGCTGTTTCACCACCAGCACTGCACAACCTGCTGCATTTCATGATGAGAAAGCTTTTACCAGCAGGGTAGCAGCATGCTGGACAGCCAGGCCTTTCCAGCCCACCCTCCAACCTCTGGAGTATGCAGAGGCTGGATTTGTTCATGGATCTGTCAAGTAAAATAAGAAATCCAAGCAGAAATGCTGTTTAGCAATACAAAACCATGCTCTGCTCCAACAAGAGTCAGCACACAAACACTTCAGGTCCATAAGACTGCTCGTTACAATCAGCACTGCACATGTTCAACTCTGGAATTTCTTTTTTGAACTAAAAGTCCACATTTTCCCAGTTATTTTTGACGTACTGTAAGTAAACACCTGTCTTGAGAGAAGTCCCACTGAACTGCCAGACATCAGTGTGCAAACTCTACTCAAATGGGTTTCAAAACTGCTTTAAGGCATAATTTTGAAGGGCAAAATGCATTTGGTATCTAGTGCCTTAAGAAGCAGCCAAAGTAGAAGGGAGAATTCTTAAGAATAATTCTTTGAAAAGGAGAAAGGAACCTTAGTTTGAAGATGATTTCTCATTATGCAATATCAGAATGTTTTTCCCTGACCCCTTACAAAGAACAGGTACCCCTTCCCTTCCCCCTGGTTCCATCACTCTGAGCAAGGCTGAAGCACTCCCCTGAGCACATTCCCATCTCAAAAGGGTCCAAGGAGGTTTTATCCAGCAATGTACATAAAGCTTTTGTATTGCAAAAAAGGCTATCAAAATAGGCTGTTTACTTAACATGCATGGAATAAACCAGGACTCTGCCAGACTTTTATATTTTTAAAACATGAAAAAAGATGCCTAACTGCATTATGCTGAAATTTACTTAGAGGAAGTATTGCTTTTGCTGTATTTGACCTGAGGGACTACTGAACAAAATGAGTTTGGCTTACAGGAATAAGATCACAAAAATAGCATTTTCTAAGGAAACAGGAAAGATTTGCTGATGTTCTTTGGAAGTGCAAATTAAGCTGCTACACGAGGGATAACGCATAAAAGGTATTTAAAAACTGTCACATGGATTTATGCTCAATCACAACTAAAAAAGTCCTTTTTAATTGTCAAGAGCCAACCCTTGTATTGAACCCCCACATCATTTGATTATCTCTTTGTACAGTTCATGTCCTAAAAAAGGAAACATTTGCAAAAAATGCAAGCACCCTATGAATGGCATTTGAACTGCAAGAGAGATTATATTATTCAAATAAACTTATTTCTAGAATTTAGCAGCTAATTGTCAACAATATTATTATTACTGTTATTATTAATACAATGTTGAACTAGAAATATCAGGAAGAGGCATTGCCCTGGTTGGCTTTAAAGTCCAAACTGCAAGAAGCTGCTTGTAGTTTTTAATCCTTTCTGAACATGATGAAACATTTCAACTGTGTGCTTCTGTAGGGCCATACTTTTTAAGAAATAACAATTATGTAAGTCATTGATTTGCTTTCTGGTTTTTGCTCTTTTAGGGTATACTTGGAACTATTTTAAGATTTTTTTTCCATGCAATCCACAGGATGGAAGCAACCTTTCCTTAATGAAAGAGCAAATGAAACTGACCTTTCATGTCATTATTCACCACCACTGTGCCCAGAGGTAGAAATTTAGGGGAAACCATTAATTATTGCATGGGTCATGATAAATTTGACAATCCTGGTGCACCTTAGGTCAGTGTATCCCATCTACAACATATTCTGATGAAACACAGAGGCTAAACAGCAACTTTCTGCAGCACATATGCTCAGTGGAGCAGCGCTCGTTGCCAGCCCTCAGCCCTGCTCCCGGAGCTGCCTGCACCTGGATGGCTCCAGCTCTGCAGGAATCCCGCTGACACCACGGGACTCAAATCAAGGCTGCCAACGATCGTTTGTAAGGTCAGGGGCTTCCTGTCCCAGGAAGACACTCTAATTACGTGTAATTACTGCCAGCAAGGTACAGCCACTCTAATCTATCTGCTACAGGTCAGTTGTCACCTGGGTTGTGACCTGTCTCCCAAAATCACTGTGAACCAAAAGCAGCTTTTTCTAGATATGCACAGTGACCGTGACAGATGCGAAACAGAACAGTCCCAGCTGGATACATGACGTTAACCTGCAGAATGAAAAGGGGCAGAATGAAAAGCTGATGCTAATTAAATACCAGTCACATCAGTGGTGCTGATAGATAAGTCCCTGAACTGGGTTTTAAGCCTTTCTTTCTTTCTGGAGGCTGTCTGCTTATAGAATTGGAAGCTTTTCAGCATTTCATACAGGCTCCAAGAACATATCACTTATTGAACATTATAGAAAAGGCCACCCAGTAGGAGTTTTACATCATCTCTGGCACAGAATCAGTACCCAGTGCTTGGGAAGGAAAAGAGCAAAAAAAAGAGCCCAACTGCATTTCTGATAATTTTACAAAGCCATTTCATTCTTTGGGCACGCCTGTACAAGCCTGTGGCTTTTTGCTTTTCCCTGGTGAGAGCAGGGATCACAGGGCAGTTCATAAACCGAGACCGAAGCAGCAAGCGGAGCGCTGGGCGGGTGCAGGGGCCCGAGGGGCCGGGAGCAGCACGGGGGGCTCGGGGCCCGGGGCGGGCAGCACCTCCTGCCTGGCACGGGCACATCCAGCCCTGGCACGGGCACATCCAGCCGTGCCACGGGAGCGAGGACACGGCCACAGGACACGGGCGGGCTCCGTCACCGCTCGGCTCCGCACGGGCAAACCCCTGGCGCCGCGGGGGAAGGCGTGACAGGGATGTCGCTGTGCCAGGCTGGGCTGCCCCACGGCTTTTATTAGCTCGTTTGAATCAAATTGCCGTGTACAACCGGATTAGACGGTTGTTCTTCACAGGTTACACCCTACACACTATTAAGATTCATATGTTTTTCAGATGAAGTCATCTGAGCTATTGCTTTCCCAGCTGCTCCCACCATGTACAGGCTGCTGACAGTTTCATCTTCCATTACTTCTCTCCACTTTGCAAACTCAGTGCCCACTTGATCACTGAAGGATAACAAGTGCTTCCAAAGAATTTGAACAGCGGTGTGTAACAAAGCACTACAGGACCTGAGTCCCAGTCAGCTGATGAATAACTTCGGTTGCCTGCCACAGGCAAGTAGAGGCAGGACAAAACAAGTACTAATGTTTATCTCAGCTGGTCTCCTACACTGGTTTTTATTCAGGATTGCTGATCCTCTGCTGCACAACTTCATCACGTCATCGTGCTGCCATACTCAGTGTAATGAAAATAATTAAGACAAGTCTAATAAGATTATTAGCAAAGCAGGAGAGGAAGCATCTTATCATTCTTCCTGAGAATTAAAACCAAGTAAACAAGTAACCTTCTCCTGGGAAGCTCCTGGGAATCAAAAGGAAAAGTCTCATGAAGGCAGGCAAGCAGCTGCTCTTGGTTCACTCCACATTATCTTAACATACTGCAGCATTTCCAAAGCACTGCCCAGCTTCTGGGAACCCGCATTTTCCCAAGGAAAATGCCCCATCATATCCCACCTCAAGGAGCCAGTGGCAGAGCAGTCTGGGAAGCTGCCAGCAGGCAGAGCCAGGCTCCAGCTGCCACCAGGGACCCCGTGGCACACCCGCTGGGAGAAGGGCAGCTGGGGCAAACCAGCTATACAACCATTCATTAATAATTAATGGCACATACAAATATGATTCTGCCTCCCCAAGAAAAAGGCCACACAGTCCCACCAAATTCAGGCTCCTTCAGAGGGCAGCTGAGTTGCAGAACCTGGATGAAGAAACAGCTTCTCAGTTCCCTCCGGGGGCCAGTTATGTGAATTAAAATGAAAGGGATTCACAGCCAGGTCAAACTCAGGCAGGCAAAGCAATGTTCAGACACAGAGGCTGCTTTAGTCTCCTTCCTAAACTGGAGCATGCCAAAAGCAAAGAGATTTGTAGCAATACATGGAGTAGGGAGCAGCTGAGGTCAGCACTGAGTCCAAGAATTTCCTTGAAACAGTGAGAAGTAAAAAACTGGCTATTTTTTAAAATAAAAAATGAGATCACCTTGTAGTCATTTGACAGCATGAACTGGTGTGTTTGAAAGCACAAAACACATCCTTTTAACGTCAAAGCACCTGAACCCTCCATTTCAGAGACACCAGGAGCAGGTGGAAAGCCTAGAGCTCAGACCAATTGCATGAATTTTATGACAGGTTTTAATATGGCAGAGTAATCCTAAAATTACATTATCATACCTGTTAAGGCAAGCAGCCACCATATAAATTATGCAGTTCCATGCACTCTTAAGCTGAAAGCGTTTTTCATTTTAGACAAGGACAACAAATGCTGCCAAACTGAAAGAACAATAGCACTTGATAGTTTCAAAAATTGTTAATCTACAAAAATGCAAACAATGATTCAAAAAAAGACCTTTCCCTCAGCTAAGGCTGATAGACAGTTTAATCCCCAGATACCCCAGATGCTCAGTGTTAATTTTCCTTTTTTTTTTTTTTTTGTTTGGTTAGCTTCAATTCTGAAACTACATGAAAAAGAGAAAGGTCAAAAGAAAAAAAGACATAAAGGAGAGTTAATCATATGCAGGGAAAAGGTTATGCATCCAATGCAAATCCAAGGGACCAGCAATGGTACAAAGGCAGAACCATTTCACTGTGATTTACCACGCAGGGGAGAGCTTGCTTTGGCTTTGACACTCGAGCCACAGAGCAGAAATGGATTCTCTGACGGTGGCACTTTATGTTAGAAAGTCATTCTTTATCCTGCATCCGTCAGGGCACTGGTGGTGCTCAGCTCTCCTGCACACAAGGTGTTTAAATTTACCATGTACAGTAACACCACAGCTGCTGCAGAACCATCCCCTGCTTCTGCAACAAATCTCCCTCCAGCACTTCCATCATCCTGGTCCAGCACGATCCAAGGCAGCCTAATCCCAGGGTATGTGGATGCTACACCAGCATCCCCAGGAGGTCTGGGGCAGCATCACAAGCAGCTGTTTCTCTGCTTTTCATTTTTTTCTCCGGTCAGAAAGCAGGGGAGACCAGAGGAGTGTTACTGTCGACCCAAAAGGCCTGAGCCAGATCCACAAATCTGTCCAGGTGCTTACATTCACATCAGTTTCACACGGAACTTGGTGACTAAATACACACTGCTGTGGGTCCAGGTGTCACAGTTCTGTTGCAAGGTGTTGCACACAAACAACTGCAGCAGGCATCAGCGTCCTAAAGCGATACAAGAAAAGAAAACTTCCTGCGTGGTCTGTGTCTGTCAAACAGGCTGCTCTCCTCCCCACCCTGCCCACCTGTGGAGGCCAGGGCAGGGCACAGGCAGGAGCTGCACCCCGGGAGCATCCTCATGGCAGGACAAGAGCAGTGGCTGGGTGTTCCACCTCATTTCAGTGCTTGCTTTTCTCTTTTTTTTCCCCAGAAAGAGGAAAGCTTGTTGGACAGGGATTTTGCTCTAGGAGACTCTGGCTTTTGAATGGCTAAAAGGAAAATAGACCTTCTTTCTGGAGTGAGAAAGGGGACAATAAAAAAAAAAAATAAAGGCCTTTCCAGACCCTTTACAAGGAAATGGAATTGTGCTTTTTGATAACAAGCTGTGCTCATTCTGGGGATTGGATACAGAGGATTAGGTATATTTCTGACCAAGTTACTTTGAGGTGACAAGCCATTGTGCTCTCATCAGAAGTTTATATTATTGGTACCTTACAGACTTTCACTCTCTGCAAGCTTAAAAATAACAGCGAGTTCATGAATTAACTTTTAGGCTGCAAACACTCTGCAAAAGCTTATAAATACTTTTTTAAACCACAAACAAGGCTGTGCAGTAAGCAAGTGAACTGTACTCTGCATTTGAAAATCAACCTAATGATGGATTTAGAGGCTTAAAGCAACTCTTTGTCTGCACTTGTTGGAATCTTTAATTACACAATTCTCTTCATCCCCAGCCAACAGCTGTGATACTGAACTAGAGAGCTTTATAAATCACTGGGCTAGACTGAGTTTAGTGTCATCACACAATTACAGATTTAGCTTATTTCAGGAAGACAGAGCAGTTGGAACACTGCAGTCTTTGTCACGCGAAATGTGGAATTCTACAGGAAGTTTTAAAATTAGGTTTCAGGCCAACAGAAGCAACACCTAAATATCCTGGCAGTGCTTTGTCTGGATGATGCTGCCTTGCTTGGGGTTTGCCTCTGGGCTTCCTTTTTTGATGACTGACACTTCTATTTAGAGAGTGAATACATAGGAGCTGCTTGCAAGGGAACATTTCTGAATATGTTTCAGTGTACACAGATTTGAGTCATGAAGTCTGTTAACACACAGTTCCTGGTACTGGCCCCTTCCATTTTATCTCGAGATAGGAGTCTTTGCTCCACCCATAGCGAAGTGACTGCTGTGCTGCTGCACGCTGGGCTGTTCCCTCCTCTTAGCTGAGCAGTGTAAGCAAGAGCTTCTTTGTTGTCCCACTGTAACCTAAGACATCAAACCAAAGCAGATTTTGCTTTCTGTGTTCAGTTCTCCTCCACAGACAGTGCTGCTCTCCAGGAGCAAGGAGCTAGAAGCAAAGCCAGCAGCTGACAGATGCCATCTATTACCTTCACAGGAGAGTAACCCTGGAGGGCCTGGAAGATTAGTGCTAGGGAACCTCTGCTTTGAGTGAAATGAGCCCCAGGTGGGTAATAGTCAAACATAAACACTCCTGGTGTTCAGCATCCTCTGTAAAACAGGGTGATGCTTGTAACCTTTTGCTATAAGCTATACCCATTCTGTAACTGGCAGTCTCAGCCCTTCATCCCAAACTTAAAGGGGCACATGTTGACACAGAATTTGTGTTCTTGGCTCCTGTTCTCTGGTCCAACTGAGCATTTCACCCTCCTGTCATTTTTTCACAGCCTTAACTGGCAAAAAGTGAATGTAACCGAGCAAAAATACATATTAGCTGAGGGGGCTTTAAACGCCAGAGAAAGGACTTTGGGGTTGATGGGTGGGGGAGAATTAGAGGATACACTGATGTTGTGGTAAAGATACAGGATCATGCAGGTGCTGACAACTCAGCAGGGTGGCAGTGGTTTTTTGCATCTTATTGAAAATTGCTATCTTTTGCAAAAGATCAGGGCTTGGTGAGCTACTAGTCAGACTTCTGGGTATTATGGAGCTGCCACAGGCAATCGCTGAAATGTGTCTGTAGGTTGTCTCATGTTCAGATCATTTGCTCTCAGCTAAATGACTGGAAATCAGCAACAGCTCCCATTTTAGGCTTTGAGGACAGCCAGTGAGAACTTCTCATGTGCACATGTGATGCCTCCATGCTTCCTCAGTGAAGGTAAGTGTAAATGCTTTTCAACTTTTGGAAGAAATAGAATTTGATTTTCAGTCTTTCAGTGTACATATTTCTTTTGGACTCTCCTGTGATTCTTGGACAAGACATATAACAGTTCCAAGCCTTGCCCTTCCCATCGTTTAAAGGCAGGCACTGCCCACTCAGTGGGAATGCTGTGTGAAGTGCTGACAGTCAGAACTAAGGAGAAGACATCTCCAAAACTTTTGGAGATGGCTCATATAAAAATACCACCAAGCCCTGCCATCTGCCCGGAGATTACTCAGGCATCTGCCATGCACAGAAATATCTGGCAGAATAAAATAGTCCATAAACCTGATCCCAGTACTAACTGCTGCAACCAGTAACTTGACTTCTTTGCTGAACAATCTACCACCACATCACATGAGAGATGAGGGAGAGCCTGGTCATACCTTTCCCCTCCAACCACACATGGCCAGATGCTGAACCCCACCTTCCAAAAGGGATTCCTGTTGGGTTCCACCATGGGTGTTCTAGAAGAGCAGGCCTGAAGGCCTACAAAAGCATCTTCCCTAGGCCCGGTGGTAACCATGGAAACACTTCCAGGGCACCTGAGATGGGCTAGAAAAGAGGACCATGGGTCAGTGACCTTCCTGACCAATGGCCCGGGAAGATTGTGGTCAGTGGCCTTATATGGGATTATTTACACCTTCCCATAATAGGTGATATCTAGGGAATACTCCAGGTGACTGGGTGAAATCCTGGGGTTTGATCTTCCTGTTTCTATGAGGTTCTATCCTGTTTGTGCACTGGTATTTAGGTACCCTGAGCTGTGCAATGAACGTCTCTGCACTTCTCCATCTGGCATGCACAGTCCTTGCCCGGTGTGCATGCTGCAGGTTCCCATGCTGCACCTTGGCTCCTGCCATAGAAGAGGTGGCTGCCCTTCCTGCCACTATAAAGATGGGCTCATCAGGCATGGACGAGTCCCATGTTTTCAACAAGCACAGAACAAAGTCCCTGACCGTGTTGGTCGCCTTGGCCCCAGGTGCAGGCACACCTGCACAAGGCAAAAGAAAACTTGCTGCTCTCTGCTCTGTGAGGCACTCTCTCCACACCTGCACAAGGCAGTGCTGCTCTCTGCTCTCTCAGGCACTCACTCCACACCTGCACAAGGCAGTGCTGCTCT
>VZRO01002488.1:848022-877729 GCA_013397915.1 Daphoenositta chrysoptera
TGGCTCCTGCCATAGAAGAGGTGGCTGCCCTTCCTGCCACTATAAAGATGGGCTCATCAGGCATGGACGAGTCCCATGTTTTCAACAAGCACAGAACAAAGTCCCTGACCGTGTTGGTCGCCTTGGCCCCAGGTGCAGGCACACCTGCACAAGGCAAAAGAAAACTTGCTGCTCTCTGCTCTGTGAGGCACTCTCTCCACACCTGCACAAGGCAGTGCTGCTCTCTCAGGCACTCTCTCCACACCTGCACAAGGCAGTGCTGCTCTCTCAGGCACTCTCTCCACACCTGCACAAGGCAGTGCTGCTCTCTCAGGCACTCTCTCCACACCTGCACAAGGCAGTGCTGCTCTCTCAGGCACTCTCTCCACACCTGCACAAGGCAGTGCTGCTCTCTCAGGCACTCTCTCCACACCTGCACAAGGCAGTGCTGCTCTCTGCTCTGTCAGGCACTCTCTCCCGGGGCTGTTCCAGAGCCAGCCCCTCCCATCGCAGCTCAGGGCTCAGATCAGCCTCAGTCAAATCACACAGCACAAAAAGCAAATCTGGCTCCTGCAGGAAGCTCAACACCCTCAGTTCCTAATGAGCTTCAGAGAGGACGTTCTGAAACTAAGGACAAAGAAATCTGAGTTAGTCTAATCAGTTCTTCAAGTTCTAACCTTCATCCACTGATTTTTCACTATATAAATCCAGTATTAACATTTAAATAAAAATCAATATATTCACCTTGTCCCTTTTTTGATTTGTAACATCCAACTTCATGGATTAAAACTAGATGAAAGAGATTTCATTATCAGTTTAGAAGATAACTTTTATTTGATCTTTATTTTGGTATGTTATCTTAATGATGAGTCCAGTATGGAAATTCCAAGGCAATCATGTGTCCAATGTAATCATTCTGTATAAAACTGTATAAGATACATGCTTTGAATTGAAAATGTACTGACAATCCATTATCTACATGTGCCCGTTTTTAAAAGGAAATTACAGAATTAACAGGAAATAAAGATTATTCATCTTAGGCCTGACTCCAACGAGTAATCAGATTGGCTGTTAAATAGCCCCGCAAATACTTTTCTTGTACTCGGTAGAAGTACTTAGGTAGGCAAATACTGCAGGGCCCTGGCATAAGTGGAAGAATTTGGGCTTCTCTGATTCAAAGGTTTATTATTAACAAAACCCTTGGTTGCTCAAACCCCACAAAATGGTTTCAAGTGAACAGTCACACCACTAGTCGGAGAAAGGCACACATGTGATAAAGGAGAATGAAACAGCTCTCTGACGTGTTGATACACAGCTGATAAGGAAAACAAAAAAACCGACTTCAAAAAATAAAACAGTTGAGTTTCAGCAGAAGGCAGGAGCAGCATCTGGTCTCTTTTCTCTCCCAGCACCGAGAAGGTGTGTGCAACGATGCTGAAGATATTTCCAATTCTAGCCATCCTTGCAGGTAAGAATAACAAACTGATCAAAATAGCACTGGGACAGAGGAACTTGTTGAAGTAAGAGAGCAGGTGAACCTGACTGGCAAACTAGGAGAACATTTGAGATGAATTATTTCAGGATGGAATGAAATCATGGCTATACTGCCAGACCATTTTATGGAAATCCACAAACTGACCCCTGCCTTGTAAGAGCTTTTTGCTCAAGAACAGAATTTTGGCATTGGCAGATTAATGCTTTGCTCTGGAGTCAGCAAGAGGCAAAGAGCTCTGGTATGGAGCATTCAGGTCTTTCAAGTGTTTCAAGGTCAGGTTTTTCTATATTTGGCTTTTGTCCCCTCTTGATAACAGGACTGGAAAATGACACCTCAGTCCCTCAACCACCAAAAAATTTGGGGGGCATGCTTAACTTCAAGAATGCAAATAATCTTTGGATTTCCCTGAAATTAAATGAGGACATAATACTTTGTGGAACATAGGAATTTTATGGTATAGTAAAAACTATATATGATTCATGTTTCAAGGGCATTTCATTGTGCTAAGCTTTACTTTTAATATATACAGAAGCAGTCACTTTAAGTCTGATGCTCCAGGGAGATGAACAGCCCCTGTATCCACTACAGAAAATGAAAGCTAGTTTCCACATCTTCTTTTGCAGATGGAATTACTTGGTTTGGGTGCCACAGAAATATTTTAAGTAGTTGCTCCTGGAGTTTCAGTGTCTAACTCTCACACACATATAAACCCAACAGATTTTTCCTTAGATATGAAAAGTAATTCAGAGTAGGTACCACTAATTTTCAAAGAAATGTCCTCTAATTTGAAAATTATGGATTTAAGACTAGCAATGTGTCCATATTGATGGACACCACTGACTGGGGGTTTCTGTCGTGGCTCAGAAAAGATCAGCAAACTTGGATTAATTTCGTGAGTGTTAAAAACTGCAAAGGACTTCAGTCAAAGTGGGAGATTGCTAATTAACTGCAATCACTTTCTCTGTGGGAAGGAAACAGTCTCTCTATAATATTGATGAGTAAAAACGTGGATCAACCATTTTTAACAAGTCATGGTCCTGTTCACACTAGCTGTTTCCACTGAGTTATTTCTTATTTGTGCACTTTTAAAAATTTAAACCAAAAGGCCTGTATGTATGAAATGGGATTAGGAGCTGGAAGCCATAAATGCAAAGTGAAACTCCCTTTAGCATTCACGGGGAGGGAACAGGCTCTGTGGGGCTGGTTTGCTCTGCTGTCAGTCAAAAGCTCCATCTTGCAATTGGTACTGGCTTTAGACAGCCTCACTGGACAATGTCAGTCTGATAGGTTTTGACAGTGTATTTTTACTTGAGCGAAGATTATTTCAATTAAATGTATTTCTTCAAAATACAGTTTTATGGAAACTAGAATGCTTCGTGGAGTCGTTTCTGCTACAATTAATTGCTTCGGGAAAAGCTTGTAACAGTCAGGCTCTGTGGCACTCCTGACTCCAAAACTAGAGAAGGATAAAGTAAATATGTGGAGCAGATGACTGGAAAATGGATGTTTTCAGTAGAATAACATTGTGTTGAAAGACAGTACCTGTAATCCTGCAAAGAGCAGAAAATAAATACACGTAAACTGTGGCAAGAAACTGTCATCCTCTGGCCAACACTAATTCTTAAAGCTGAGAACAGTGAACTCAGATACCTAAAGTAATGTGGCACAGCATTTATATTAGATCTCAGCAAGGATTAAGCTGCTGTGAATGCACAAGACAAGCAGGACTGGCAGCCAGCCCTGGAATCCCCTCTTTCCCCAAGGCAGGTTTGACACATTTAGGTCAGTCTCCAGCCATTCCTGTGACACATATGTCTTCACATATAATATAAATTTTGTTGTAGTTTAAACCCATTAATTCCCATCCTAGCCACCACCAACTCGGAAAGTGTATTACTCCTTTCTTTCTTGCAGTAAGCTTTTACTATTGAAGCCATCAAACACGGAAAACAGTACCCAAAGAGTTCAGATAGGTTTGCATACTGTGCCAACTCATGAACTTGCAATATTTGCATAGTTAAAAAATTACAAAATAGATTGTTTCTTTTTATAAACAATGTTTTCTCACACAGGGCTGGTAATTTCAGCAAAGAACTCTTTGGTATTACTGCAGGTTCTGCTTAAACTCTCAAAAGTGGCACCCAAACATAAGATGCACAGATCCTGCATTGAGAAAAATATTTCACATCTTTTGTCTCTATCACTAATATATGCAATCAACCCACAAGAAAATTATTGTAATATGAAATTCTCACCTTGCCTCTTTTGCATTGAAAGCTCCAAAAGACTTTTCCATGCCATTCAAATGAAGTACATTCTCCATCTGAACCTTTAGGCATTAGTTTTGAAGGTGGACTCAGTGACCTACCAAAACCCTGAAATTCAGACTTATTTTTCTGACAGCTCTAGCTTTTCTGTCATGTGTCATCATGGCTAGTAATTCACACAGAGGATAGAAGCACATAAATACTGCAAGGTGGTGCTTGATTCCTTTCATTACTATGATAGTGAGTCAAGACTGACCAGAACACCATGGGGAAGGGCTCACAGCTTGTGTTTGCTCCCTTCCTGCGTTGAGCACAACACAAAGGGTTGATGGAGTTATCAAAAATCTCTGTACAACCCACATGGTAAAAGCAGCTCCAAAAAGTTTAGTTTTATTTTTCCAATGTAATAGTGTTGGAAAAAAACCCAGCTTCTGGAGGTAAGCCCTTAGAAACCTAAACAAAAACAAAGTAATTAGCAAAAGAAAAGCAGAGAAAAGCTGCTGGGCTCCAGCCTGAGGGACCCAACAGTGAGAGTATATGTAAAGGAGATCAGACATCTAAAGAAATAACTGCAAAAAAACCAAAAAGGGCAAGAAAGGTGTAAGAGATGGGTAGACACAGCTGTGAATGAGAGTGCAAGCACAGGAGAGCACTGTGAGTGCAGAAGAAAGGTTCGGTTTAACCACAGACTCTTAGTGAGAAGATGAGTATCGGCAAACGAGAACAAATATGGGTTTAGGAACTCTGCTTTTTAAGAATATTATTTGTTGTAAGGGCAGAGGTATTCTGGGGAATTTATTTGCTTGCTAGCTTTTACCCAGTCCCAGCTTGCTATCAGTGGAATTTCCACACAAAGCCTAAGGGAAACTGTACTGAAAAGGAGAACAGCCAGATATACCCTACAGCTTTCTTCAACAACACAGCGAGTAAGGCAGTCCTGCATGGCTGCCAGGGCCAGCCCAGCTGCTCTCTGCTCACCACACTCACTGCCCACAGGCCACGCCAGCGGGGTGGTGGTGACCGTCCCCGAGAAGACCGTGAATGTCACAGCAGGTGGAAATGCAACCCTCCTCTGCACATACAGCAGCTCTGCACCGCTGGGAAACTTCTTTATTCAGTGGAGCTTCTACAGCGCCAAAGAGAGCCAGCTGCATACCGTAAGATGTTTATTTATTATTACTATGAAATTGTATTTAAGATATCCTTAAGTCTTCAAAGAGTCTTGTTACGTTTGATTGGGTTATCATTACTACAGACCAGGTAATGTTGGGGTTCCTGCCCTAGAGGTTAAGGACTGGGGTGCGGTGAAATTTGGGGGCAGATGAAGAAATTATCTAGGCTCCTAGTTCCCACTGACATGCCTGAACGCCTTCACAAACTGACAAGAAAGTACAAAAGTGGTCCAGATGCTCAAACAACTTGCTCCAAGTCACACAGGAAGAGTGAAGCAAAGACCAGGTGTCCAAAATTCACACAAGCACTGCAGCCCCTGGACCAGCTCCCTTTTCTCTTGTCTGGCAGATATTTCCTGCCATTGTGAAAGCTGCTTTCCTGGTGAGACGACCTTGCCTAGGACAATGTGTTGTTGTTCCCCATTTAAGGGTCAACTGAGAGCTCCTTGACTCAGGCGTTGCAGTTGCCTTTTGGCTGCTCAGTAAGAGGTGCTGTGCATGACAGTGGACTGTGGGCACAAAGTGAGCAGCGAGAGTGTTGGCAGCACTCTGCAGAAAGTTGTCATAGCAGGAAATTTGCCTCAGCAAACTTGCATTGGTATTTCACGGCATCCCATGGCTGTCACTGTGGAAACAGAACAATTACAGGTCAAGGGCAAATGTTCCTGCCCTTCCCCAGACCCCAAGAGGCTGCAGAGTCGAACAATATCTCACTCTGAGGGTACAGTGAGACCGTTTTGTAGGCTGGAGTGTCAGCACGGATGGGATTGGGAAGGACACCAATTCCAGGCAGTGACTTGCTCTGACTACTGCCCGAGCCTCTCATGTGGCTGTACAGACCTTGCAGAGCAGCCTGGTCTGCCTGGAGGGATCAGGGGTGGGGTCTGTAACTGCCTGTGTGTACTCACACTACTGCCCTTATCCATTAATCTGGTTTTGGTGGGGAAATGAACCCATGGATTTCATTCACAGCATAACACACAAGGTATGAATTCCCATCAGCTCAGTCCTGACAGGTGCTGAGCAGTCAGCAGGACCTTCCTTTATATGAAGAAATCCTGATTACAAGTGTTGCTGAATCCTTGAAGATGATTGGGATTCCTTTTCTACGCCCTGGTGTCAGGCTGGTGCTTGTGGGACAATCATTTCCCATTGGTTTTATCCTGTTGCAAACATTTTTTTTCCTGAAAATTCAATCCTCCTGCCTGGTGTGGCAGCTGAGAGTTGATGTGAAGAGATTTGACTTAGAGGAGTGTCACAGTCTACACTCAGGATATTTTTGTCATGTTCACAAGTTTCCTAAGAATATTACATTAGGAGCTTTGCCATTGCTGATAGAGTTGTAGCTTCTATCTGGTTTATCAATTACAGCAGAATTAGCCTGTAATTTGCAGAATATGCAGGTTGAAAAGTATTTGGCATTGAACAGCAATAGCCAATATGTAAGAAATGGCAATTTAACCTAAGACAGAACTGCTCACTCTCCTGCAGTATATCACAGCCACAGATAAAGCCTGTATCACTGCTAAGTACAAACTCTGGGCCCATCCCAAATTCTGACTCTAGCTGAATGCCAGACTGATGTATGCACACCTTGCCTGATTAATTGTGTGAGTAGTTGTTACTCATTGTTTGCTTTCCTCAAGTTGAAACTATTTTATTAAATGAAGAATTATTCCTGAAAGGGTGGTAGCTACAGGTTTCCTAAGTTGTATGTAGTACAATATATTATAATTTTGATCCACTATGTTACATCTTAAATTTTAATCACTTGTTCAGGTGGGAAGTACAGCACTGACATAAGATCAAGCTCATCTTCTCCAGGTTTGGTTAGAGTCTTTCTGTTCTACTTGCATCAAACTTTCCATATTGCAACACACTAAATGCCATACATTTTTCTGGTCACAATCAAGAGAAATAAGCAGATTGCAGTTATAAGTAGTTTAGAGGGAGAATCACACAGTTTCGAGAGATCCAGTAGGGGAAAACCATTTGTAAACTGTGACTAATGATGAGAAAAATACCCCCTGAGAATTATAATCATAAAATCCTGTGGGTGGTTCAGAATACGCTCAACAAGAACTAACTGATGCAAGACTACCAAATGTCAGGGAAACCTTATGGATCAATCCCTGCAGTGCTCCCTCCCAGCTTCTGCAGCTCTCACTGCAGGCAATGGGAAAGCTGTGCCTATAAGGTCTATGAGAAACACTGCTGGGGAAACTGCAGCTGCATTTCCCCATCTGACTCTAATTTCACGGAAAATTCACTTTCACACCGCAACACCTTTGTAATGGCTGCATTTGTGACGGGTGATTTGCATCCTCATCACATGAAGTCGGTTCAGTCTGGAAAGGCCATGGGTGAGTGCCAATCCCGTTCTCCCTGGGCAGCGGGGCACAATCTGCTCTCAGACTTGCTCCAGCTCTGGAGGGCTGGCACGCTCAGCGAGGCTGGGAGGGCTCCCTTTGCTCCCTGCAGCCTGCTGCTGTCCCTGGAGCCTGCAGGACTGGGGCACTGCTCTCCTTAAAATGCTCTCAGCAACCCATTCAGTCTTGTATTACTTGAGCCTTTTACCACCACCTGGCAATTCCTTACCATTTTGAACCTACTCACAATAAAATTAGTGCTGTTAATGAGAACATTGGGAGGAAAGGACTGGGGTTACTTGTGGAAAATATGGTTTGAGAAATCACACAACACAGCTGAACATAAAGTTGGATTTTCACCCTCCCTCTGAATGAGGTTGGTATTTCCATTTCAGGCTGGTGACTCTTCTGAGTTCCAGAAAGGACTGGGAGCCTGAAAGCCCACATGTTTTTCTTCTACAAGTTTAAACAAAAAGATAATCTCTCTACAAACCTGGCTTTGCCCTGTTGGCTTGGCACGTAGCTGAATTAAGTTTCACATTTTGTTGCAAGTAGGAAACATATGCATGGCAATGGCAGAGGTTGCCAGCTTTGGCTTTCATTGTTCAGGCAAAACAATACTAATATGCAATTCAAAAATATATTTAATATGCTGGTAAGATGACAAACCCAACTATATTGGAAAGACTGGCACCATATCTTACTGAACACCAGAACAATAGCTTGCATTTAATTTTATTAGATATTTAGATTTTTCTAGCAGATCCATAAAAAACCAAACACGTCCTTAGAAATAGCATATATTTGTCCTGAAAAATTTGTTGAAAATTCTGGCTCTATTCAAAATATGCCAATTTTTTCAGCAACTAATTGGATAACATTTTCAAATTCCATTCTTGATAATTGGAAAATTCTGCCAAGTGCTTTGAAGACAGGAGACGTACCATTTTTGTGAAAAATTACAGAAAATACATCTTCTCCCACCTACTGCGTTTTTAAATATTCCTGACATCCTACTAAATGCTAGATGTCTTAATGTTATTCACATGGGCAGTATACTCAAAGTAAAAAGATTAAGCAGAGGAGATATTCTCTATAACAAATAAATGTGGAAATATTATTAATTTTAATAAATACTGTTTA
Source organism: Daphoenositta chrysoptera (assembly GCA_013397915.1). Lineage (NCBI taxonomy): Eukaryota > Metazoa > Chordata > Aves > Passeriformes > Daphoenositta > Daphoenositta chrysoptera. Next base: position 856,448 of record VZRO01002488.1, read on the forward strand.
TTTAAACACTTGAGAACATGGCCCTTTCTCTCTACAGTGGCAACAAATAAAAGAGCAAGCTGTGAACATTATATACATTTATAAACGTTATATATAATCAAGGCAAATCTATACCATTAAGAAGCTTTTGGCTTTAAGCATTAATGAATGGGAGGTTTCAGGTAATAGATGTTAGGACATGCAATAAGCAGAGGCTATAGGTACCCCTTTATTTTGCACTGCCACTTGCAGTATGGATTTTGCAGTGTTTTGAGATCCATAAGCCCAGGTTCAGTCCTGGCTGGAGAGGAATCAGTAAGGGCAGGATCAGGACCAGTGCCAGTGTGAATTGAATGTCCCTAAGTATTCAGCAACAGGTTTTACCTTGCCTCAAGGGGAGGCTGTGCTTTTCATTACATTGCAGACCTGCTCCTTATGCAGATCTGCCTCCCAGCACAGCCTTGGTGAGGTTGGTTTTGTCTTTTGCTGCTTGTTCTGGTGCTTCCATGCCCTGTCCTGCCTTGCCCACCCTCCCCGGTGCTGCCACGGGTGCTCGGCAGCCCTGGCCAAGGCAGTGACACCACAGCCAGGCTGCTCACAGGCAGCACGAGGGACAGGCAGGCAGCAGGCAGAGCCAGCTGCTCACAGCACTGTTTGGAAGACAGCACAGCTTTACAAGGTGTGTGAACATAGCCCTTTTTATTAACTGAGCCTAACTCTGCTCTTTTCCTGAGAAGTTTCTCTAGTAGAAGTAATTTCCCTCACTTGAACTTAATAATGTGAGTATAAAATCATGGAAAATAGGATGCCATACATATTTTTAACTTTTTCCTCTTGCCATTTAGCCCTTAGCAGCATGTCCTTTAATGTTAAATTTGAGTTTTAAATAATAACTCCCAGCCAAGGATCTTGAGAACTTTCCAATACTGAGCGATCTCTATTTTAGACCTAGACAAACTGAGGCTAACACTATTTATTCTGCTCGCCCAGGATACATCACAGCCTGGCCTGGTTCACAAGGTGAAGTCTCAGCTCCTGCTAAGACCTACATCTGTGCTTCATTTCATGCTCTGAGTCACTCGGCTGGCCCCAGTGTAAAGCACCTAAGTAAATGTTTGAAAGCTGAAGCCTCTGTTGACTCTTCACAGGCGAGGCTGCAGCCTTGAAAGCTAAATACAACTCCTGAACATAACCAGGGCCACACCTTGAGCCTCCAGCCCAGGCCACTCACAGCTAAAGTCAGTGAAATGATCAGGGACACTACCTGGCTAACCAAGATCGAAATTTTAAATTCACTATTAGAATAAAGATCATGGATGGTTGTTAGTTGTAGGCAAACCAGAATTATTGATAGACTTCTTATGAAAATGTTCTCTAAAAAAAAAGTGAGCTTGTGGCACATTGGTCAGCAACAGGGGACAAGGAGGGAAAGCCCAAAGGAGGAAAGAGGCAAGAAGAGTGACCTGAGCACAGATGTGCCGGCTCCTTCCACCCTGACACCCCAAATTCAGATTATCAGTAGTCCCAATGCCAGCACAACTCTGCTGCCCAGCACAAAGCAAGGCACAGCCGTGGGCACTGGGCTATGACATGGTAGAGCCAGAGGCCAGCCAGCCCTGTATGTGTGGGCTTTCCATAAAAGCTTCTGAAAGAACAAATCCCCCTCCATGTAGTCTGAGCAGTTCGGGGGACACCTTCACACGCTTTCAGCCACAAGTGCCCTGAGACCCTGTGTGGCAGAGGCTGGCAGTGCTGCAGGGGACAGCAGCTTGGGAGCAGAGCACTCCATCCCAGCCCATGAGAAAGACTGGACTGTGTGAAGCACCTCCCGAGGCAGCACAGGAAAGCTTCCTGGAAAGGGCCTCTCTGATACATAAGCATTTCTTTTTGCCTAGAGGTGATTCTTTTAAACTGAGATTTATCCAGCACTTAGGTGACTGAGCAGGCACTGTAAGGAAACAGCTTCATGGAAAGCAGAGGCAACACCTCCAGCACAGAGGAATGGAGATGCTGTTGTCTTGTCACTGCAGCTGGAGTGACTCTGGATGTCAGTGGGACTATGGCGGCCTGCCTGTGTTATCACAAAGGAAAGTGCAGACAAGCAGAAAATAATCAGGTTGTAATGGGGGTGTTTGGAGCAAACATTAGACTTCAATCTTAGTTTGTGGAGCAAACATTAGACTTCAATCTTAGTTTGCCTAATTTTAGGTAAATCTAAGGAATAAGCTCCTATTGCATCTTGCGGTTGACAAGGCCTGGGATACTTCCTGCACAGCACACTGAGCATGAGGCGCCCTGCCCTTGTGATCAGCACAGATGGTAGGTGGGGAGCTGTGTGGAGAAGTGGCTCTTTGATTTTGGGGGAACATTTGAAGTCTCATTTAACTCTCAGATCAGCACATTTTTACTCAAATACAGCATTCCCCGTGTCACGGTATTCTGAGTATGGATGAAAAGTCAGTCAGTCTTTGTCAAAAGACGGTGTATGTGACAGATGCACGGGGAAGATGTAGCTGGAGATACAAGGTAAGAAAACAATCCCCACAATCTTAAGGGGAAAAAAAGAGCTAAATAGCTTCTACTAGATTTGTGCTGCTGTGAAACCTGTGTTCATATTCTGTATTGAAATCTCAAAACCTGCACGTGACTGAAATAAGTTGAATCGGATGCATCATTCAGAATTTTTAACTCACCCTATTTTTAGTTGCATTTTTCTCTGTCAAAATTATTTTGGATGTAGCTGTTGTGTTGGGTTTTTCTCCCCACACCTGTTCTAGGTGGCTGAACCAGCACCTTCGGGATATTCTACCCAAAGGGTATCTGAAGGGTGTGTGCACCCACCAGGAGCCTCTGGGCTGAATGTGAGCAAGACTGGATAGCCCAAACTTGGGGCTATATATTTACATAGGAAAAAAAATTCATCCTGGATCTCCTTTCTAGAACATAAAAACATTTTGAGAAATGATGGATCTCGACACTGAGCTGAACCAGCTTCCTCTCAGCTGTCAGCTCACCGTTCCAGCTGTAATCCATTCCAAACTCTCTTTGACTGCAGCAGGATTCCTGTCTCACCACGAAGTGGAGGGTACAACCCAATGTAAACTGAGGTCTAATAATAAGTGCTGAAGAGCAGTTACACCAAATGCACGAAGAAAACACGTTTGTGCTTGATGCACTGAGGGAATTATTCACGAACAGTTCAGCCACAAGAATGACACTGAGAACATGAAAGCTGCTCCTCCAATGTATTTGCATCAGTTAAAGCTGCTGAATGATTAATCCTCTAAAGGCTTCTGACTCCTTCCCTTTCTTCTTCTACCAATGAGCTATTGTGACAGGACACTTCTAGTCATTGCTAATATCCTCAATTCCCCATGCAAAAATCCCGGTAAGGCAGGACATAATATCCCTACTACCTTCTGGCAGATCAGAGTTTTGACAAAAATGTGTGAAAAGAAGCTGTGGATGAAGTAAGGGATTTGGGCCCAGACTTGGTCATGTGACACATGCCAAATAAACCAACACATGTGTGAGCATTTGCTCTCTTAGCTAGATGAGTTCAGAATCTGAGCTCTGGGCTTTCATTAACACTCTGATTGTGCAGCATTTGTTCTCTAATTAGATGGTAAGATGCTTAAGGGAGTGATGAATATTTTTTTCCTTTGTTGTTATTTTATAAATTCTGTGCATCCTCAGAATTCAAAAAGAGATCATGACCTCAAACCAGTAAAGTTGTTAATATCCTCCATTTTCTAGCAGCTTGAGAAAATGTCAAACAGAGCAAACCAACCCAATGACAGGGCCCTCTGGACACTGGAGCTTTCCAGCTCTCCAGGCAAAGACTGTGAGTCACACCCTGAATCCATCAGAAAAGCCTCATCCAACAGGATGCTAGAGCTTTACATGTGCTGGTGGGGGAAAGGGGGAAGGGGCTGGGGGAGGAAAGACAGGTACTGGAGAAGAGGTCATGTCCTGAAACTGCCCCCAGTCAGACAGTCAGGATTCTGTGGAGATTAAGCAGGACACTTTGTAATGAACCTTCAAGTACATCTCATAGCTTTGATATCCATAAGTACTAGGCATGTACAGCACTGTGAAGCAGTGTCTCTGGGAGATGGGGATGGGAAAAGTATTGACCTAGAAATTATGAATGAGTCCATCTGAAGCCATCTGAAAGACACATATTTATGCAAATTCTAGTATGTATTTGTCCTGTCCCAAGAAGAAGAAAAGCAGAGGGAGGCATGTTTCTTCTCATTTCCTGTCTGCTTCTTCTCACACCCCCTTCACACCCTAAGGAAGATCTTTCTATAGAAGTTGTACAAAGAAAACCTGTAGGTGGGTTCCTCACACTCTGCCAAACATCTGGCAGCCTTTACAAGTCCTCAACTCAGCATCAGCTCTGCCACCTGCTTCCTCTGCAGGCAAATACTTCCCACACCAGCACTCTAGAAGGAGCTGCCTGTGGCCATGAAGAGTAACCACAGCACTGCCCGAGAAAGCCTGGAAGGATGGATGGCTGCTGGAGACTGCAGGGCACTGCCCGGCCCACAGGCTGAACAACCAACTAAACTGCAGCCCTTTCTGAGGTCACAGAGATGTCTTCTGGGCAGCTTTGCTGTTTAGCAGATTGTGTCTCAGATTAGGAAGTTATTAGGGACAACAGTTTTAGGAGTGATAATCTCTGCTCCTTTTTCTGTCACTTGTTTCCTTAGTCACCCAGGCAGCTGATCCATGAAATGGGAAAAGGCTCCATTATATAATAACATGCCTGAACAAACGAACTGGTAAGAAGGAGCCACAACTATTAATGCACCCCCAATATTGCTTCTACTCTGGTAAATCATCGACTTCACTAGAGTTGCTCATGATTTGCTTGAGGACATAAAAAGTTGTTTTGTTTTGTTTTGTTATTTTTGAATGGAAGCACAGCACATTTCTTTAAGTTTTTGTTGTGTTTGGGTTTTTTTTTGCATTCAAGATGGTGCACTTAAAATATATTCATCACAGCAGATTAAAAAGGTTTCCAGAGAAGGTCTACCATGAACTAAATATAGTTTTCCCATACACACATTTTGGGTAAAATGGAAAGAAATGTCAATGAGTTGTGTGTCTGTAGGAGGAAACATTAGCTGTCAGTTGCCCAAAACCAAAAGATTTTCCATATCTTCAACAGAAAACAAGTTTTTTTTACTTTTGAATTGGAACAGAAACACTTTTGCAAAGATTTTCATTTGAGTTTTCTGAAAGCCACAAACCAGCTTTTCCAGGACAGCATAAAACCACTTTGAACTGGGGTTTAAAATACCCATTTTGAGTGTATTGTTTAAAATGAGCTATGAATTCACAGCCAATTAACTGAAACATATTCCTCTTAAATGAAATTTCCTGTGTACACAATCCAATCATACCTCTGGGACAAGATATACACTCAGTAATTAATCAGAACATTATTCAGCCTTTTTGGTGTTCACCACCTTCCTTCAGGCAATGAACTCCAGAGCCAGTGAGATAAGCATCAAACAGGAGAGAAGAGAGAACAGGCAAAAGCCTGCAGAGGAACTGAATGCATTGCCTGAGAATGTTTCACTGCCTTTATGTTCGTGGTGGAAAAAAAACGACCCAGAAAGACTCTGTTTGAATCCATGAAGAGAAGAAATAGTCTCTGCTGTGTTGACACCTGCCTCAGATTTAACAGTGTACACAAAATATTTTCTCTGCATTCATTGAATCAGAAAGAGGGAACACGGGATTAATTTTTCAGTGCATTGTATGAGGATTTAAGCACGTAATTCAACCTCACTCCAGGTCAAACACACCAAGGAGCACTTGCTCCTCTGCAGTGCTTACTGGCATGCCCTGGCTGCATTTAAGACTTGCAGTGCCAGTCTTATTCCCAGGAAGATGTGCTGTGGCTAAACGAGCATTCAGTGGACCCCTTCTGCTACTCTTTACTCTCACATAAATCCCAGATCACTCTGAGGTACATTAAGTAGAATTTAGCCCCTTTTTTCCAGCAATCAAGCCTTTAATAGGGTATGATGGGCCTGACACTCCTCTCATGCTGCAGCATGACACACATTACTTCATTTAATTCATTGTAGAGCCTAATTTCACATTAGTGCAGAGCTGATGGAACCCCTTCCACTGCCCTACTCCAAGAGCTGCAGTTGATGGAGAGGAGATGGGAATCCAGCCCATCACTGTTGAGAGCTATCCAGGGACATCAGCCTCAGAAGAGTCTGAAGTCAGAAGTCACAGTTTTTGTAACTTCAGACTCTTGCAAGAAACAGTGATAAATAATACTATGCTATTGCTTGCACTCAGATAAATGTAGAATGAGACTAATGTGGCCAGTGTGGTTTTGTAATTGCAGGTAGACAACGTTTTTGATGAGTGATTTGTTTAAACCAAACTCCCTATTTTGAACACTCTCCTTCCCCAGACTATACAGGGGCTCCATCCAGACTCTGGTTTTGTAAGAGAGTTCTATCTCTAGACATTTGCAAAGCATAAAATCAGGTTTAAAACTGGTGGTATGGCATGCACATAATGGAAACTGCAAGGAGTATCCAGCTTCAGCAGACTTTCTAACCAGGTCTGACACTGAGCTAATCCTGGACCTCTTATGCTTCCCCACTGCAACACCAGGGTTCCACACCTTGGGAATGCTTTGGTGTTCAGAGCCCTGCATCAATTGTACCTGGTGTTTGTAATCCTGGGGCAGGGAGAGATAAAGCCTGGCTGAGGAGTATGCAAAATTGCACTTGAGATGGAGCCAAGCTGCAGTCCTGGAGCTGCTGGTGTTGTGCAACCTGGGTTCTGACCTTCATTTCAAAGCCGTATCTTTGCATAAACCAGCTCTGCTCTGACAGTTTTGGGGTGTACCTTGCCTTAAGCTAATACAGGCTTTTAGATAACATTTCTTAAAGACTTCAGTCAACACCGTATCAGGGAGGATAAACAGAATTAAGAATAAATATTCTTAATTCAAAATTCAATCAGTTGATCTGCAAAGTAAAGCAAATTATACTTCTCGCCTGGGGATCTGCAGTATCCCTGAAAGACAGAGAACTTTCACCAAAAGGAAATTTTGATACTAGTCAAGTAAGAATGGCCTGTGAAGAGGAGTCTGTGAAGCTTTTACCTACAATAATTTTCCCACTATTTCCATTAAAAAGCATGCTGTTACTTCAGCTTCAGTAAATACATTTACACTGATGATTCTGGAACACTGCCTTGTAGGAACAATGTTAGATCTCTTTGGGTCACAACCTGTAATTCTATATGGTCACCTCTCACCAGTTTAAAGAAACAACTGAGTGTGCTGGAACTGTTCACTTTGCCTAGTTTGTGCATGGAGACCCCTGGAACATATTGCCTATGCCAAATACTGTCACTTTTATACAACACTATCATTAGCACCTCAGAAAAACAATTAATGATCGTAGTTTTCCACTTTGTTCTTTGAGATCTTGGTTTCAGAGCAGTGTTAGATTGGACAGAGGGCAGGTACTCCTTGAGAACTATTACATTTACCCCGGAACAGATGGGGTTAGTTCCTAAACAGACTCAGGGCCCAAGGCTCAGACTGCCATCCAGGCTCCACACTGAACACAATTCTACCTCTCCTTTCCCTCAGCAAACAACAAGTTCAGGGTTAAGAGGCCTCTTCTACTCCACAGTGCTACTAAGAGCAATTGATGCTACTGAAGTCAGTGAAATCAGTCAATATTAAATCAGCAATTTTACTTGGGAAGGAATGTTGCATTCCTTAGAAACATTTATCCTTACTATGTCTATAATTTGGCAAAATGTTTTTTTACTATTTAGTAAAAGCGGAACTTCTGGATCCCAAATAAGAACCCCTCCAAGCACTGAGGCCAACAGGCATTCTTTACTTCCTCCCTGGTATAAATTCGAAAAACCAAGACAGTCCATGACACTGCCTCCAATGCTGATGACACAAATAAGAACAGCATGGCTGCTCTAACTGCATGTGTGATGACTCTGCTCTGTTCTTGTACTGCATCCTTGTGCCTTTCAAATTTACTGCCAACAGATCAGGTGTTTGTTTGCTTAGACCTTTGCCTTGTGAATTCATTTCAGTTCTCTGTTTGCCAGATTCTGTATTTGGAAAGCTCTGCAGCCACACACTTTTTCCAATGACAGGTCCATCCTTGTCATAATCTTCTACTGAGCTGCTTATTGATGATACCACAAATTATCAGTGCTTCACTTACTACCATTATCCACTGTGCATGACTTAGCATTTTTTCATAGAATTGTCTTATGATGGTCAATGGTCTCACCTTTGTTTTCACAAATGCATCGGTCTGTGCTTGGAGTATACACAAAGCTTTAGCTACTGTCAATTACAGCTAAAAAGGCCATTTCAGAAAAGCTTGTCTTTTAAGAACCTTTAGATATATTCAAATATACCATGTTTTCATTTCTGCTTTCTTGGGGGAGGAGGCAAGAAAGGGGGTGACATTGCTTGGCTTTAATCAGAAATCAAATATATTCTGAGTACCAAACAAAGCAGCAAGAAGATCTTTTGTTATTAAACTAACAATTGTTTCTTTATCACAGATCTATTATTATTCAGGAGGCCAGTCTTACTCCTATGGAACATTTAAGAACAGGATAACAGCTTCGACAAGTCCAGGGAATGCATCAATAACAATCTCCAACATGCAGCCCTCAGACACTGGTTCCTACACCTGTGAAGTTTTCAGCCCTCAGGGTGATGCTGGACAGAGTCAAAAATCTGTGATTGTCAGTGTGCTGGGTAAGAGCCTCCCCTCTCTGCGGCTGTATTGTCGTGTCCTTCCCGTGTTATGAAACCCTGGATTCACAGCTCAGAACACGCAGGGCCAGAGGCACTGACAGGCCGTGGTAAACAAGGCTGGTGATGCAGAGGGAAGCTCCCCAGTCGCTGCTGCAGAGTTTCCGAGGGCTCTGGAGGAAGCAGAGCCTGGCTGCCCTCTAGCTTCAGCCACAGCTGGCCGGGCTCCACTCCGCAGCTGCCCGGCCTCAGTGCTGCCAAATCTCCTTCTGCCCCCACTGGCCCTCAGAGCCTCTCTGTGCTCTCAAAAAGTTACCTCGTGTAAGCAGGTGAGAGGGTGGCTGGAATTACCCAGCTTCACTCCATTTTTCATACTGGAAAACAAAGTGATACTAGTTTTGATTAAAATAAAACACCCTTTTAGCTGGGAGTGACAACTTCTCACTGAAACCACTACATGCAGTCCCAGCAGAGTCCAAAACTTTGCTAATTTTACCTAATGTCGATCATGGTGACTAGTGTAAATCTAGGGAGAGGCTGCAGCACAACCCAAGAGTTCTGATTCACATCAATTCCCAAAACCTCTAGAAACTTTGTATGTGTTGGGTGAAAGTAGTACAAAGTCTGTTTTGCATGGAAGAAAGCAACAGTTCAACCATGAACAGGCAGAACAGAAAGGATGAAAAGCAGTGGAATGAGATATTTTATTTCCTAATATGAGACGATTGTACTAACCTTGTCTAATAATTCCATTTATCTTGAGAATTCATACCTGGTCAGAGTGACAAATCACAGACATATGGGAATGTGATTGCAACCTCACTTGCCTACCTCTCAGAGATAAGAAAAAGATATATGTAAACTCATTCCCTGAAAAATCAAAGTAGTACTGATAATTCTCATCTAAAATTCCCAAAATGGATAGTAAATCTTGGAGCAGTTGAGTAAAAGACTGCACTTTTCACATGAAAACCAAGAGAAGTTGTTGGTTGGGTGGCATTCATTGCTGGTAGTTTTCCTGACAGTGCTCTAAAGAACCACAAAAGCATATCTGCAGGCAGGAAATGAAAAACAATGGGTGTGAGTGAAGACAGAATCTTCCCTTTTGTGCAAAGTGAGGACATTATATAAAAACAGATATGTTTTTTACCAGAACTATAGCTCATTTATTTCCTTCACAACTGTAATAACTGAAAGTATTGGGCCTTGATCCTCTCCCTCTCTGTGGAAAAGCTCCTGCCATGTCTCTAAAGAAAATTATGCTGCTCTGTGGCAGAATGGTGTATGGTGAATAGTGAGTGGCCCATGATAATGAAAATAATTGATAGTCTTTGTCTCAACACCTCCCTAATAACAGTTAGTATGCAAATGGAAGATAATAAAACTTTATCCTAGGCCATGTACATATGTTTAATATCCCTCAATTGTTTTATGGGAGAGGCTTTGGTCAGTTCCATAAGTGAGACTCTGCTCTTGGATGGAAATCTGTAGATGGGGTTCAAACCTTTGCTCAGAGCAGCATGGTACCAGAACCTGAGGTGAATGTTTGAAGCCCTGGGTACACAGACACACGATCTGTCTGTTCTTATTTTACAGTCAAACCGTCAAAACCTTTCTGCAAGGTGGAAGGAACACCTGAGAAAGGCCATCTAATCTACCTCCTATGCAGCTGTGAAGAGGGGCTGCCTCGCCCCACCTACCGCTGGTACAAGGTCGATGAGAACACCCTCAAGCCTGTGACAGAACAATTTAGTACGTAACTACAGGACTCCCATACCACGTTCAGGATCTGAAATTCCAGCATTTCAAACGCTGTGTATCACATAGGCTAATTAAAATTTATCCTCCTCTTCCAATGGTCAATGTCACAGAATTGTATTTTTACTTATTCAAATCGACTAACAGCTGTCAAAAACACAGGACGCTTTTTCTATTTCATAAAAAAAGTTGAAGTCCTGTCTATGCCTTTAAATTGTTAAAATGGGAGAAATACTTATGCCTTTACATACCTATTGCCTTGAAATTTTGAGTGGATTTAAGTTGAATCAATTTGTCATTCAAGTACTAGCACATCCTTCCCTCCCAAAAAATTTCTGTACCTGTTACATGTTCATTTGTGGAATTACACAGACAACAAGAGTATCAAGGTGGGTAAAATATCAGCCAGACTGATTGGCAGAGTAGGAACTTCTAATACACCCCCACAGAATCCACTGGAACAATTTTCAAGGAAGGCAAATATTTTATATTTAAAGAATATAAAAACCCACACAAATCAATAATTGGTGAACCCTCTTTCTATTATCTAAATAGCTCTGTGTTACCCACTACAGAGAACTGTTTGCCTCTGCAGAACACAAACAGTAATGTGTACCTGCTCTCTGCTTGTCACAGATCCAAACTCTGGAATCCTTTACATTGGCAACCTCACCACCTTTGAAACTGGCTACTATCGGTGTGTAGCCAGCAACCTCCTGGGGAACAGCACCTGTGAGCTTGACCTGACAGCAAAACGTAAGTGGAGCGCATGAAAGTAATCACAGCTTTGATGGAGGACATCCACAGCTTGCAGGAAAATTCTCTAACAACTTTGAAGCTTAGAATGTTGGGTTTTTTTCAAGTAAGAACAGAACAGGATTTGGAGAGCTCCAGAGACTTCATCCGGGCATGCCCAGAATTTACACTGACCTAGAAAACTGATTTAACATCCCCACCTTAATTTCCTGCAAGGAGCAGGAGCTGGACCTGGTTTTGACTGCAGAGCCTTTACTGACAACAAACAAACATGGAGTTTTGAGCAATTTCTTCCAGCCGACAGTCCCACTGAGCTCTCTCCACCTCGGAAATTACAACTGAAATGTGGTAGTACAAGGACTGGGGCACTGTAGATGTGACCACTAGCTGAAAGACAGAAATAAAGGCACCCTGGATTTCAGTGTGTGTTTGCAGTGACTGAAAAGCAAAGGCTTTAACCTATTGTCCACGTTACAGCCCGATGTTTCCCTTAGCCAGGCACAAGCAGAGAGTTTGTTGGGGTAGGGAGCTACCCAACGAGAAAGGAGACAGCAAAGTCCAGAGCTCTCACTTCCCTAGAGAGCCTTTGGCCATCCTCCTGGAAAGAGTTCTTTGAATCCAATCCCTTCTTTCTGCTAAAGGCTCCTGCACTAAATTTTCATGGGATTTTGCTACTACTACTGTTAAAAAGTCAAGTAATCTTTTTTTTTTCTTTCCAGATTCAGATGGTGGTATTGTTGCTGGAGCATTGATTGGAGCAATTCTGGCAGCTGCTATAATTTGCATTATCGTCTGGGTCTTAACCAAGAAGGCAAAAAATAGGAAGTCACCAAATAATGAGATGCAGTAAGAATTTCTGTTTGCTTCATTTTAAGACAATTATTTCTGTAAAGCACTGCTGATAATACAGAACTAAAGCAAAATGCATAATACAAGTTTTGAGAAAACTTCCAGAGTGAACATCTGCTTTTGGGGACTTTTTACCTGTTGCTCTTGTAACAGAAGTTGCCATTGCCCTCTTCCCTGTTTTGACAGGCAGCTACCACCGAGCAGTATCTAAAACAGTGACATAACTGTTTTTTAAACATCACAAACCAAAGTAGCAAGTTATAAAAACAGCTCTTTATGTTTAAAGATAATGGGGTCTGTTAAAAACAGGTGGAGGAAGTAAAACAAGAAAGAGCAGCTAAGGGTCACCTCAGCAAATTTACGGGGATTTAAACACAGAGGGCTCAGTTCAGTGCTACCTGAAATTACAGGACACACACTTGGGATACTCCAAGGAATCTCAAACTGCAGGAAACACAAGCTTTAGACAACAGAATGGAGCCCAGAATGTCCATTTTGATCCTGCTCTGGAGATGTTTTCTTCTCTGTGCTTTGGTTGCTCATTTTTCCCTTAAATTGCCAAATCTTCAGAAGAGGGATCATCTCATGCCCTGTATAGACTGTATTTAGCCCCTTGATGTTAAATGCTAAGTAACTACATGCAGTTGAGGCCAGAAAAAAACGGTGACTTTTCTGTAGCACAGCTCTAAGTCTTCCTAATATGGGATTCTGCTAACCCAGACCAGTGATCAGTCACTCATGCACCTGATTTCTGCTTTCAATTGATGTAGCATTAACATCTAGTTTTGTACTTGGATCCTAATAAATCTTACTGCATTAATCCACTAGCATCTGATATTTTTTACTATGTGAAAGTGCTTCAATACTGGGAGTTGGTTTATTATGCTTTTGATAAGATAAATGGAATTGATACCTGTTACTAAAAATATTTTTCTAGATTTCTGTCTTTTCTAAAATACTAAATATATTTTATAATACTTTTCTAGATTTCAGTCTTTTCATAATTCTTTTCTGACTGAACTCTATTTTTTTATGCACTTCAATGGGGCACCAGATCTGCATGGAATTTCCCAGAAAGCTCACACCAAGCAGTGAGTTTTGCTATCCCTCCTCAGACACTGTTTGCCAGCGCTCAGTTTGCCATTCCAATTTCCTGGCATAACATTTAAACGTACTAAAATCCATTTTATTCTAATGGGATCACTTAAACCAGCGATGCAGATGTCTCACTAGCTAACATGCTGCCACTCTTTCTGTCTCAGCACCAGTGGTGCTGTAACCTTTTCACACAATCTTGGAACAGTCGTAATAACATGGGGGTTACTGTTCAGATAGCAAATACAAAGATTAATTCTTTTGAAAGACTCTAGTGTACATAGGATTTCAACATGTGAGATCACAATCCTAATCCTGTCTTCCTGCAGAGAAATGGTTCAGAAACAACCCAATGCAGACTATGTTCAGGTACCCAATGATGAAAACATTCCTGCGACCACAGTTCCATCGAGCAATGCAACAAATGAATACCCAAGTGTTGATGAAACAGCAGCTCCTGCAACACCTGCAAATGATGAGAAGCAAGAAGCAGAAAAAGAAGAAATAGCCTAGAGTTTATTTAATAGAGTTTTCTTTGTCACCTTTGGACCCCTTTAAACAAAAATTGTTGTAATTGAATTAACATAGAAGCATGACTAAAACTTAAACAGGCATTTGTATTGTGAACCATTGGGATGGATTGAAAAGGGTCTGTTACACAGGCACTTTGTGAATAGCTGAAGATTTGGCCTTTAAAGTTAACCAAATTTCTTTTATTATCTAGTTATACTGTACAAAACTTTAAGTATAAACAGTATCATCTAGATTTATCCAACCTATTTTGCAAAACTAATTAGGAAATGGGCTGAAGCATTTGTCAAAGTAAGAGCTTTTCAGTCAACCACCAGTAATGCTGTGTGTCCACACAGCTCAGAACCACAGCAGCCTTCTCTAGAAACAGTGTTGGCCAACCTGCTTCCTGTGCATCGAGGATAATCATGGCCAGTACATTGCAGTGTTTAAAGGAACTGATTTTGCACATCAGAAGTAAAAAGAAGTTACATTAATGTCATCAGAATGCTGAAACAGATGTTAAGACCTGAGCCAATGAAATCTCATGTGTCTGAATTCCACTTCATCTAAAAAAAATATCCTGGAAACTTTTACCCTGTTGCTGCCTGACATGGAATATATTCTGTTAACAGTGACCTTCTTGGCTTAAAGTTCCCAAGGGCACCAGCATTCCAGAGTTGTGCGTTTTGGCAATTCTGGTTTTCAGTTTAATGGAAATGGCGTTTGGGTGCCCGGTTCAGACACAAATGACTGTTCTACACAACAGGAGCTGGAGATCTAAATCCTTTGCAAGGCTTGTTCCAATAGGCCCACACAGCATCACACTCCTCATGACACAGATACAGCTGCTTTCAAAACTTAGGAGTGATACTGCCTTCTATACAGCACATGAGTTTGGATTGCTTCCTCTGCCTGAGATGATTTAAATCTATTTCCAGTCCTACCCACTGAGCAACAAACTCATGCTATTTTTCTTCTGGTCTCTTATCCCAGTGTAACAATCTGTCTTCTCTAGGTGAAAGCATCAAGAGGGAAGGTAAGTGGTGCAAAGCCCACTGACAGCCACTCATTACTCATCGAGTAATGAGCACCCTCTTGGAAGGAGAAGAGGGAATTGACCCACACACACACCTGGGTCACTGGACACCCCTTCTCTCCAGGCCTCGTTTCTAAACTTACACAAACTCAGTTTTTAAAAAAGGCAGAGGTACTACTTTCAGAAAAGCTCAAGGACCATGGGGCTTAGGCAAATACAGACCCACAGCCTCTGCAGCTCCGTTCTGAACTGCCTGAGGCAGGTCCTCGCTGACACGGGCAGGCACTGGCTTCAGTCTCATGCACTGCAGGAAAACATACCTGGCTCAGGGACCTGGAGCTTTTTGGCACTTAAGTCTTTCATAGGATCTAATATTTATAAATCCTTTGGTGACTGTTCCTAGACTATAAATGTTAGTTATATGCAACATTTATCTTTATGATTTCTGGGCTAAAATTTTCAGGTTCAGTTCCTACAGCTGTAAGTGTGTTTATCAAGATTGTGAGCTGAAAAGAAAAAAAAAAGATAAAGTGAAAAAGAAAAAAAAATGGCAACATTTAAGGATGTAGGGCATGAGATCCTAGTTAAGATTTATTTTGGATCTTCAAGCATAACTGTATTCATTGCCCTTCCCTCGCACTCTTCTGGCTTCCAAATATTTTTGATAGGTGTGTCTTAGTGTTTAGCTTCATTCCAGAGTAAAAGAGCATTTATAGTGTTCTTCTAACACTATTTTAGCTAAAAACTGTACCAGACTGTGAGGGTCGAACCCTTGCTAATACCAACACTGTCATGTTACACCAGTGGATCCCCAGACTCCTCTCTCCCCAAAATATCCAGGGTCAATCTCAAATCAGGATCTATACAGAAGTCTCTTATCAGGCAGCTCTTATTAACTCTTGTGGCAATTGTGCCAGGCCAAATTCCTAAGCCACATCCTTCAATCCAGGTTGAGCAGCCTACTGAAAATGTCTGATATTGACAGCCAAGTTGTGTAAACCTGCAGGATGATGGAATTAAACACACTCAGAAACAGCAAGGGAACAGTCGGTACTACCTGCTGCTCTTTGGGTGCTATTTCTTACTGAAGGTGTTTTCTGATGATATAATTCAAACCAATTATTGGTCCAAAGGAGCCCCTGGCTTGGCTGACAGCTGCATAATTTAAAATAATTTATCTGACATTCCTAAGCATTCTTTTACTCTTGCCCTTCATGGGAAAACATAAATGTCTTCATGTCCCCACTATAGCTGTATTAGTTTGTCTAAAGCTTATACATGTTCTGGTCATGTTTTCTTATTGCTACACCTTTCCACACCTCTGCAACAGCACTATGGTGATTGAAGAGGGGACTCTATTATGTGGTCATATTTCTTTTAATCTTTCCTTCATCTCACCTCCACATTTACCTGCTGGTATTTCCTTATGTAACTTGCTACAGTAAGATAGGAGCTTATGCTGGGGAAGTTGTCAGTACCTTGTATAGATAGTACAGTCTTCCTAGAGCACCACAGGTTTTATATTTGTTCAAAAAGCAGACATTGCTCAAGTTAATGTTTTTATATAGAGAAAGGAACAATTGACCATGTTTTTGACTAATGATTCCTCTCATACTTCTAACCACCAGTGAGTAATAGATGATAGTAAAAAGGCAAAATAAGAATCAGAACAGGCTGCTGGGAGTAAGGAGGTAAGGAAAATAACATGTATTTGGAGTTTCTTACCATAGTGTTTTCTGTAAGCCTTCTGGCAGATGTTTGTTCTCATTACAGAGTTTCTAAAGTTTATTAAAAGCAATTGGGCACCATTCCTAGCTTCCCACTGATACTCTTGGCAAAGCACAAGTCAAGTTAGGTATTGATCCACAGTGTGTAGATCTAAAACCCTGCAGAGCTGTGCAGGATGCAGAAACATTTTTCAGAATTTGCTGTAGAAGTTCCAACAGTCTTTGCTGCATGGCCCATTTACCCTCCCCTGGGGAGCAGGGATCATTAATAAGGACACCAGATAATAAGCCAACATTCAAGCCACCATCTCCTAAGGAAGTGAATTTACAAAGCTACAGAGCTGTGGCAGGGTTTTTTTGCTATACAAAGATCAAGAATGAACACAGAACTCTTAGCTTCAGCTGCTCTCAAATCAAATTTTTAGCAGTGTCTGTGCAATATATAAGAAACATTTACTCAATCAGGTTCCTCCTTCAATCAAGGTGTGCATGGCCAGAGTTTACTGTACAGGCAAGTTATCCCTTCTCCTCTTAACAAGTCCCCTCAGTGAAATTTAACCTGCCTTCTGTGTTCTAAGATGCATTTAAAGTCCTTGGTGAAGGTAATTGTTTGATTGTAAGTTTCTGTTTTGCTTATCAAAATAAATTGCATTACCTTAATCCCTACAAGTCAAACTGTAGAAACTGTCAGCTTGCATTTCACCCTTTGCTTGAGGCTGAAGATCAAACATTGCATTTCCATACTGTGTAATGGATGGCAGGTTTTCATCTCACTTGCTGTTCACATCCCAAACATACAAGCTATTTAGAAAATACTGGTTTTCTTACATATAAGTTTAATAAAGTTTTATAATACCAAAGACTGTTGTTTAGGAAAGTTCTTTATTTCACAGAATTTCATCCTTTGTTCAAGGGGAAATCTATCCACTAGTGTCAAAAATTATCTTATCAACATCATGACAGGAGGTCACTTTTCAGACTCTGCCTCATTAGCTCTGCTTTGTAATAACTTAATATCAGGATTTGCTATGAGTAAATAAAGATTAAACCAGGCTTCTGTTATAAAATAAGATGGTAAACTGCAAGTGTCAATGCTGCTTATGGGAGTCAAAGAGAACAAAAAAGGAACCTACAAAAGGAGCAAGAGAAAAAAATATTAAAGTGGAAGTACATTCCAGAGGAGTATCCAGAGCCACCCATTATAGAACAGTGTATTTGCAGAGGTAACCCTGAAACTGTGCCTGCATTCTGCAAGCAGTCCAGTGCACTTCATCAAATACATGTATTTAAAGACTCAGAGAAAAACAGGATAACAATCAGTAACAACACAAAAGCTTTAAACACTCAGATCTCACTTAATACATCAAGAGTAGCAAAAATGGATATAATTATCTAAGTCACTGAGCAAACTGCATTCTACAAAGAGAAATACAGTGTAGTTTAGAATCATCTGAAGAAAGACAATCAGTACCCACAAAACACAAACAAAACCCCACACACAAATCACAAAGGCTAAAGCAAAAAAAAAAAATGCTAGAAGAAAATTAAAATTGTCTTTAAGTGGTTAAAACATTTTTGGTCCTGGTTTTTGAAAGAAATAATTCTAAACTGGGATCTGAAATAGAAGGAATACCACATTTATACACACCACACTGTAAACTGAAAGAAAACTGCAAGATATTGAAAAATACTTTAAAATCAGTGAACTATTTAATTAACAGGAAGTACAAAGAGTTGTTTTGGCACTGCACTTGAAGGACAGCTTCAATAAAAACATTTCATTACCATGCTGATACCATACACGACATCCTAGTGGAACTATCAAAATATGAAGTTTGCAGTCTTAAATAGAAGTGCAACAGGAGAGAGGCTCAAGTGGGAAGCCCCCTCTAGCCTTCCACCATTCTTTTAAGGATGGCTCCCAGGCCACCCTTTGCCACTTTCAGTGGGGTCAGCTCTTCTTTATTCTCAATGTGAATACTTGCACCGTGAGACACCAGCAGCTTTGCCTCCTCCACTCTCTCTTCATCGCAGGCTAAATGACTGCAGTGAGAACAAGAAACCCACAGCCACTGTTAAACTCTCCAAGCTTACAAAGAGCAATAATTATGCCATGTCAAAATGACAGCGTGAATGTTGGGGGGAGATACATCTGAGAACAACAAATCCACAAGCAGCCAACTACCTAGACAGATTCCAAAGCTTGCTGTCCAGTCCCTCTGCTGTCAGTAAGCAACTCAAGAACATTCCTCCTGCTGCTCTCCTTGCAATGTTAAGACAGTTCTTTGGGTTAGCATTTGGCTCTGCAGTCAGCAAAGCTAAAGAGAACATAATCCATGGTGAGAATGGATAAATGGCAATCTCTATTAAATTGAAAGTGATAAATAAATCGTCCGATGCTAAAAAATAATCTGAAGTAATGTGTTACTGCAAATGCAGCAAATGTTCTTTTCCATTTGGCACAGTGTCCTGGGAAGAACTGTGTGCATCCCAGGGCCATACTGGGGTTTATGCAGAGCTAGAACATACTGCTTGATCTTATTCACAGCAAAATCTGGATTCCACTGTGGTTTTGCCACCAAGTTCAAAGCAGCTGTAACCCTTACAGATACAAATTGATCTCTAAGGTAACAACAAATACTGGGCTGACTGTACTTCAGTTGCAACTTATTTTCCTTAGAGAGGTGAAGAAAAGCTTCTAAAAAGAGTTCTTGCTTGGCAGGACAGAGTAGACCAGCCTGCAAGACCAGTTTCCTCTGACTCTGATGTCATTTGCTAACTTTCTACCTTCTAGCAGCAATGTACTCCAGGTTATTACAAAAGGTGTTCTACACTCTCTAAGCAGATGCACTAACACAAATTAAAGTATGCATGTACAGACACACTGAAGCAAAATACTGAGCATGACTTTCTGAAATACTCTTTAATTGCACAAGGATGTGAAGCAAGAGAGTATTTTGAGACAATGAAAAATAAAACAAACAAAAAAAAAGACATTGACATAATGGAGTTTCATTTCACAGAGATTACGCTATATTAAGCAAAATAACAAAAAAAAAATTACTTACAACACTGTATTCCCTTCAGAGTCCCGTATATCCACAGTTGCATTGTGCTGCACAAGGATCTGTACCATTTTTAGGTTTCCTTTGGCTGCTGCTCTGTGTAACGGGGTGGATTCAAAATGATCTGTTGCATCCGGATTTGCTCCGTTCTCCAAAAGCATGATTGCAATCTGAGTATGTAGAGAGAGAAAGGAGCAGGGGAGGAGGATGTGGAGTTAATGTATCTAAATCCTTCTTCCAAGAGCACCACCAGCTCCAGTAGCTTAGGTAAACATACCTCCTGCTTATTTTTGGAGGCTGCATAATGCAGGGGTGTGCAGCCATTCTGATTGGCAGCGTTTACGTGAGCACCCTTAGCAATGAGGGCTTTCACAATTTCATCACGGCCTGCTGAAGCAGCAATGTGCAAGGGAGTCCAACCAGCCTACAGAGGCAAGAAGAAATCCACATTATTCAAACCATGAGTTTCAGGCAGAAAAACATGACAATGCATAACCCAGCCAGACTTGACTACTCACACTGCACATATTCTTACCAGTATAAAGCTAAACGTTATTGATTTTCACTAGAGACAAGGCTCATGTCTTCTTACATGCCAGCATTCAGTACCAGACAAAAGCTGATGGTTAAACGACAGAAATCACTTCTGCTATGCAGTTATGCATGGTATCTTTGCAGAACACTCTGTCCCTGCAGAATTTACACTAGTGCCTTTTTAAGAACAAACAGGAGTAGTAGAAAAGGGTGCTAAAAAGTTTCTGCAACCTTTTCTATATCCTACTCTCTAAACCGATGAGACATTTCCTTCTTTACAGATGACATTTAGGATACTTTGTAATGGATGCAAATATTTCAACTCTTCCTCTAGAACAGGAGCAGGCCATCTCCTTTCCAAGTGTGAAATCATGAACCTGCACCTGCTTTATTAATGCCTTCCCCAATATGAAAAATCTTCGGGTGCCTCACGATTTGGCACAACACATGTGAGAGATCACACCGAGATAAGGCAACATGAAAACCCCAACAACCACGCAAACACCCCTGGTTTTGCAACTTCCTTCATCAGAACAGTTCTCCTAAAATTCCTGGACAATAAGCAGGACTCACGTTTCCTCCTCACGCCTATTTCCACACGAACTGGGAAATACTCGGCCCTGCCTTCCCAGCGCACACAGAGCAGCCTGGGCTTTTCCAAGGGTCAGACACCGCGCCGGGCGCACCCGCCGGGAGGAGGGGGAGGAGGACGGAGGGGAGGAAGGGAGAAAGGGAGAAAGGAGGAAGGGAGAAAGGGAGAAAGGGAGAAAGGGAGAAAGGGAGAAGGCTCCGGGAGCTGCCCCCGGCCGTTGTCAGGGCCCCTCTGCGGCTGAAACCACGACAGCAACGGGCCCGGCAGCAGCTGCGCCCCGCGGCTCCCTCAGCCGCGCCGTGTGGCCGCCACACTCACATCGTCCTTATCGTTGACAGGCACGCCGAGCCCGAGGAGCAGGTCCGCCACGTCCGTGTGTCCCGCCGAGCAGGCCCAGTGCAGCGCGGTGCGGTGATCCTGCGGGAGGGAAGCGGTGAGCGGGGCCAGGACGGGGAGCGGCTGGCTGCCGCGGGGAGCCGCCCCCGGGGCGCTGCCGGCTGACCTGGTCGGCCCGCGTGGCCTGGGCCCTGTCGCGGAGCAGCAGCGCCCGCAGCTCCTCGAGGCGCCCCGCGAACGCCAGGTTGCACACG
>VZRO01002488.1:878048-967411 GCA_013397915.1 Daphoenositta chrysoptera
GAGGGAGACCCTGGCGGTGCCCCTCGGGTGGTCCCCGGTGTCGGCACCGGGACAGACAGCGGCCGCGAAAGGGCCCAGGTGTCTCCGGCTGGGTTTCGGGGGTGGAGGGCGGCTCAAGTCTTTGGAGCCAGAAATAGATAATTTGCCCTCCAAGTGCAGTGGGCGACGGCTTTTCTGACGGAGAAGGCAGAGCACAGTGCGAGAAGTTGTTTGCGGAGCTGACAGCCCTCGAGGAGTCTGTCGTGGTGTTTAACCACTGCCTGCGGGGAAGGTGAATGTCGGGCTCGGCGCTGCTGGCCCCCGTGCTCCAGCCAGAGGGTGGTGCAGCTCCCTTTTGATTGCTGGAACATACTTTTTTTAAAATGGAATCTTATTTTTTTAATATGTATTTACCTCCTGATTATTCACTCTTTGTACTGGATATATGTGCACTTACTTGAAAAGTAGGATAAATTTGCTTTTCCTTTTAACTTCGGATTTTTTAGCAGTATATTCCTTAAGATTGTTGTCTAAAATAAATGATTTTACATTAATTTTTACACTTGAAAGGTTGTTTCAGTCTTCCAAAAAGCACCATTTTAATGATCTAGAAAATGATTGTACTATCTTCTTTTAGTAGTATTAATTATCTTCTGTTATTTTGCACTAAATAGATGTGATATTGAATAATAACATTAATACATCTCTTTTTTTTTAAAGTGTTTCAAATCTCCAATTGGGAGAGTAAAGCCAAGCCTTGCTAACACTTTTCACATGCTTCCCATTAAGCACGAGGCTGTAATCACTCTGATTTGTACTTTTTGTACATTTCAAAACAAGCCGTGTTCCTAAATTTTTTTTTCCTTTCCTCATTATCTTGAATCAAATCTCATCCTCCCTGCAGTCATCCTGAACTTCTGTCACTGGCTTCAGTGAGACTGCTTATAATCAAGGTGTTATTCCTGGTGTTCTCTCAGCAGTCACTGAGGATGTAAATAAAAACCAAGGCATTGGATATTTCAGTGTCAGAACAGCTTTTAAGGGAGAAAATGAAAAGCAGCTGGCAGCACTGCTCAGAAGCCCCAAAGGCTGCAAAGACTTGCTTCAACTAGTTCAGTCTGAGAGCTCCAGGTTTTGCATAAAAGAACAAGGAGATAAAATGGAGTTTGAATTTTGTGTATTCCTGTTCAGTTTTATCTAGGTATGAAAACCAGATCACTATTTTGTCAGACTACTTAGAAGAATTTCCAGAAACTGATGAGCCAGTGTGGATTTTAGGAAGGCAACACCACCTAAACACAGGTATCTTTAGAATTCAATTATCTGTAACATCTGTAGACTATTCATAGATTCACATGCAGCAACAGCTCCTGATTTCCTTATGTTCCCTAAATGTCTCCTGAGGGAAGTTTGTTCTTCTTCATCAATGAGACACCAGGTGTAAGCAGTGGAATTCCTCCTGTACAGAAAGCAGAACCAAGGCCAATGTGCTTCCAACTGTGATTCATGCAATAGGATCACACTTGTAGCAAAGGCTGTCTGATACGAGTCTGGTCACTTCTCAACATCAGCTGCCTCAGAAATAAAGAAATAAATAAATTTTTGGGAAGTGTTCAGCATTACTGATGTCATTTGTCAAATAACAATAATTAAGTTAATCAATGGCAATACTGTGTTTTGGTGAAAATAAATACATGACCTAAAAGTTAGAGCAGAGCAATGTGTTTATATAAAAATAAGATTTCAGAAATGAGTTTTGCTGCCTGGGGAGAAGACAGGGGCAACCTCCTGTATTACATGTCAAAGGCAGTGGCCACCAATGGAGGCACGGTGTTCAGGACAGCCCAGGGTGCTGCATGCAGACTTGGTCAGCTGGAGAATCCTTTGGGAAAGCCAGTCTGAGCCACAGCTAAGGGGAAATGCAGCAAACAAGATTCTTAAGCATTCTTCAGAGCCTTTGGAGAATTCTGTAAGTGCGTGTGTTTAAACAAAAAAAAGAAAAAAAAGAAAAAAAAGAGAAGGACTTCATTAAATTTAATGTTATTAACCTTTTCTTAAAATTACTTTCTGTTGGGTTTGGAGGTACTATATAATTCCATGTTGGTTTTCACGTAGAAATTCTTAACCTGCTTTACCAGTTCTTTCCTGAGGACATAGTTCTCCAGAGTTGTTTCATTCAAGTTGGGCATAGTCATTCCAAATACCTTGTAAAACTTCATTGGCTATTAATTATTTCGTCCTTAGTAAGTTAACTTTAATTAGCAATCTGCAAAAGCTCTCTGTGTTTCAGCTGCTAAAAATCTTTTAAGGGTCTTGTATGTAAAAGCTAACAGGAGCTTTCCATGCACTCTATATACTGACTGTACAGGGATAATTTGAATTTTTCAGTTTTAAAAGTTTGTTTTAATAATTTCTTTCCTCTTACAATTATTCCAGACAAATCTAAGTTATTGTTGGATATAAGCGCTCGTCTCTGGTTTACGTATAGAAGAAAGTTTTCACCTATTGGTGAGTATGCAGCATTCCAGCTACCTGGTTATGGATTAGCATGATTAGTGATGATGTTGGGGACTGAAAAGTTATTTTTACAGTATTGGAACATTTTGAGCATAATTTTAACTTTATGCAAACAAAAGATTAAAGCTATTAAAATCAGCGTGTGCTGGTACCTGTATACAATCAGGTCCTGGTGTTTGTGGGGCAAGCAGTGAGGTGACAGCAGCACTGAGGAGAGAAAGGAGCTTGCCCAGTGCCTTTAGCCTGTGGTTCACTTGTCAGAGGTGTAACCGGGGTTCTCTGCGAGGCTCCCGGAGGGCCCCTGCTGACCGAGCGCCTCTGTTCCCAGGAGGCACCGGCCCCTCGTCGGACGCGGGCTGGGGATGCATGCTGAGGTGTGGGCAGATGATGCTGGCCCAGGCACTGATCTGCAGACACTTAGGAAGAGGTGAGAACTGTTGCTCAGGCAACCTTTGTGTTATTTGGAGACTGTTTCTTTTTTGTAGCTTTCCATAAAAGCATAAAACCTAAAGTTACTAATGAAACTTTTTGTGATGCCCTGTTAAAGTTACTAGTGAACTATTCTTGTCTGATGGGTAAAATCATGTCAGGCTTAAGCAGAGAAACAAAAACAGAGGAAGGACAAATAGGGAGTCCCACTGCTGTTTTTTAATGAAAATTTTAATGTGCATTCCTCTTTTTGAGGAATACCCAAGTAGAAGCCAAGGGAGAACTTGCCACCATGGGTCCGAGTTCTTCCCCTATTTTCATTACATAGCCACCAAAATGCTGGCTCAGGGTGGCGGTGTGAGTAGTGACAGAGTGACAGACACCACACAAAGTCCTTCACAAACCACTCACCCATCATCAGCCTGAGTCCAAACCCCCCAGCAGACCCCACTAGTGCCTGCTGTTAGTCCTGTTCTAACACCCCATATCCCAGGGTCACGGTGGAGTGTCATAGGTCTGCTCTGTGTCACTCTTCTGTCAGCTCCTTGCTGTGGCTGGGTCTGTGATCCTTGTGCTCTTTTGTCACAGTTTCTATGGCAGCACGATTTGTGGATTTACCACTTTAATAACTGAATCCACAGAAGGATTTATCCACTTGAATAACTGAATCCACATAACAGTAGTGCAAAGATTTAACTGAAAGAGTAGGCAAACAAACATATTACCTGAGAAAAACTACAACTTGAACTTGCAGTATGGATCTAGATAGCATCAGCCCTGTGTATGTGCTTCTCTGTTAGTAAATGTGAGGTAACTACCTCATGTTAGAAGCAGGAGCTCACATGGCAAAGCCATGGTTTGGATTTTTCTGTGGGAGAGGGCCAGCATTATGTTTGGACTTTGCTTTATGAATCTTATTATCCTACAAGTGCTTGCAAATCTAATGAAGTCTAAACAGAACAGATAGTTTTAAACAGTCTTGGAAGCTCACATAGAGCAATAGCTATCAATTCTCAGCAGTGATCACTCAGGATATATTTGCAGTTGGCATTGTTATTTTAGTTTCCCAGTTTTCACAAGATAGCATGTGATGATAAAGAACAGCTTGATAATAAATGTCAAGGTGTGCCTGCTAGGATCTCTAAATAAAATGTTAATGTTAGAGATGGATTGTCTCTTAACATCTCATTGATGGCTTTCTGCATTCTAGAAATTTGATCAGTACGATGAAAACATTATTTTTTAATCTGTATAACTTTTTTTCCTGTAAGATTGGCAATGGGAAAAACACAAAAAACAACCAGAAGAATATCATAGAATCTTACAGTGCTTTCTAGATAGAAAAGATTGCTGTTATTCCATCCACCAAATGGGTAAGAACACACATCAATTTCTTTTTGTCTACTGAAATTCCTATGGTGTTGAAACTTTCTCATTTGAAATAAGTTAATTAAAAATTTTAAAAAGGTGATTATAAAGACAATGTATATATTTATATATCAATAAAAAACGCATGCAAATGGGTACAAAGTATAACAATTCAGAAATGTTATTCACTAAGACCTAAATAAATCTGTATGCTAGAATCTAGCTGTTGATAAAGTGTGCAAGTTTTGGGTAGCAGAGTTAATAGTATTAAAACAGACAGTTGTAAAGCTTATTGCTGTAATTTGTAAGTAAGGACATATTTGTAATTCTCATTACAGTTTAGGAACTTTCTGTAAAGGAACTTTTTTTGTAAAGGAACTAGCAGTCATTAAGTTTTGAAGAGAGCATAGATTGAGGAAATAATTGCTGTTGCTAAATACAGCTTGGACTTGCTCTAGAATGCTTGTCGAAATTCGTAGGCCGTGCTGTTTGACACAGACTGTGACCAGCCTCTCTCTGTTCTTTCCCGTGTGTGTTTTCCCTCCCAAAACCAGCGCAGATGGGTGTTGGGGAGGGGAAGTCCATCGGAGAGTGGTTTGGACCAAACACGGTTGCCCAGGTGCTGAAGTGAGTCACGGCAGGGGCTGCTCGGGACGGCTGCGGGGCCGGGACTGCTCGGGGCTGCCCGAGGCTGCTGGGGAAACCCTGGCAGCTCCTCCCGGGCTGGGAGCCACGCTAGGGGTGGCTTTGCTGAGGGAGGTGCCAGATTTCAGGTGGAGGCTGGGCCGCAGGTCCTGGGTGCCGTTTGCTGCAGCCCTGGGACAGACACATTCTGGAGAGGGACAGGAGCTAAAGGATGTCCTTGCCTCCAGCTCCTTTCCCTTACAAATTCTTCATGGCTCACATACCAGTTTTTTGGGCTTATTTTAGACAACCAACAGTGCCTGTGCAGCCTAAGAGCTCCCTTCCCCAGAGTTTTGGGTATCACACAAGTGGACAGAAACCCGTGTGCTATAATGCCCCTGTCCTAACTTTTGGGTGCCAAAATCTTGAGCTGCTCTGGCTTTTAACAACCTGAAATCGTTTCACTGAGTTTAGTGGAATTTCTTAAGCACAAAGTAATGTGAAAAGCTGGCATAGGAATTTTTTCCTTCTCTGCATGATGTCAGGCACCATGGGCAGAATCCCACAGCGGAGGTTGTTAATTGTAATAAAAAGTAATAAACCTAATTATGTGGTTGAGCTGTTACTATCCCTGCATTTGGCAAAAGGACAAGATAGTTTTCACATATTATAGTGTGTGTGCTTTTCCTGGAACCACTCATTATTATTTTTTTCTAAATATTTTAAACACTAGAAGTTATCTTTTTATCACATGGAGACTTCAAAAAAACTCAGCAAATTTTTTTTCCAAAGAATTTTTTTTTTGCACTCAAGAACCATTTAACTGTCCTGAGTTAAAAGCTACCCTCATGGTCCTAATAATTGCCTTTATGTTTTCTAGGAAGCTTGCTTTGTTTGATGAATGGAATTCTTTAGCAGTTTATGTATCTATGGACAATACAGTGGTCATCGAAGACATCAGTAAGTGAAACAGGAGTTTTTGCAGGACTGCTTTGGTGTCTCAGCAGATATTAAAGAGTAGCTCAAGCTCAGGGCAGATTTGATTGTTTGGAGAAACTACTTCTGGGAGCATTTAGGTAGTGGTTGGATTTGATGACCTTAAAGGTCTTTTCCAGCCTAGATGATCTGATGATTCTGAGATTATTCCTTTGGTGACAGTTTTTGATTTGACTCCACTCTCCTGAGTATACCTAAATATAAGCAAAATCTTGGGACCATCCGTACTTGTTTCCAGGGTAAGAAAAGGAATAAAGGAAATGGATACTCAGGTTTGGGGTTTCCAAAACTAAAGTTAGCACAGAACAGTGAGGAATTTTTGGTGACCAACTTACATACCATGTGGATGAGGTGGAGTTTGGTCTGTGCTACCTTAACTCCCACTCCAGCAATGGAATAAAGTTGCAGTATGTAAAAATACAGAGAATTGCTTGTAATACAGAGTTTGCCAAAGATTTGCTTTTGTCAGGCAAAAGGGAAACGAGGGTCAGATCCTTCAGAAATATGTGGCCCATTTTCAGCTGTAAGGAGGGTGGGTTTACAAGTGGTATTTAGCTACAGCCTGGTTCTACTTTAGTCCCTACTTCTGCTTATTTTGTGTCTACATCACTGGAGGTGAAGAGTTCCCTGAAGAGTTTCTAATGCTTCATGTCTACTATATCATCTCCCAGGCAAAGCTTGACAGCATTAATACTGCGAGTAGTAAATTTAACTTGAGTCTAAAACATTCATCCCCTCATTTTTCTTGTCTCACTAATGTGCCAGCACATACTCTGACTGCCAGAATTACTTGTAAATAGTCAGGATTTCCAAGCCCTGCTCCTTTTGTCTTAAAACTGGAGCTCTATAAAGCTGTCTGGAAAAGTAGTTTAATTCATGATTGAGAGGAAGATCTGCTCCGTGTTCCTCTGTGCATTCACTGATCTCTGTTTTCATTCCCCCAGAGAAGATGTGCTGGTCCCCTGCCCAGAGCAGCAGCGTTGCCCACAGCAGTGCACATTTGCACAGAAGTGCTCTTGGCCAAAACAAGAACACAGCAGGACTGTGCCCAGGCTGGAAACCCCTCTTGCTCATTATCCCTCTCCGGCTAGGGATTAATCACATCAATCCAGTGTATATTGATGCATTTAAAGTAAGGGATTTTTCAGTGGCTTGTTTGTGTATGTGAAATAAGTTCAGGTATCTGTTATATCAATAAACAAATCAATTTAATTTTTCTCTCTTTGGACTCCTAGGAATGCTTTAAGATGCCACAGTCTTTGGGAGCATTAGGAGGGAAACCCAATAATGCCTATTATTTTATAGGATTTTTAGGTAAGGAAGAAAGAAACTTACTCCAAATATTCATATGATTGAAAGAGAAAGGATTTTCTTTGGCAAGGGGAAATAGTAAGCATTTTAAGCATGAGAATGGAGAAGAAGAAACATACCTCAGACACTTCAGGAACAGTCTGAGACGATCCTTATAGGAACAGAAAAGGAGCAGCAAAGCTTGATGTACAAATATGGAATGATATAAGCAACAACAAGACACTAAGAAAAGTTGGTAGCATTCAACAAATGTCAGATGTCACTGCTGCCTAAATACTCAATTTTTTCTAATCATTAATACTTTCTAGTGAAGAGTGTCTTGTTTTATTCTTTTGCTTCCTGGTTTGCCTAAATTATTGTCTCATATTATTCAATTTCTTCTCAAAGCAGTATGTTTTTTACCTTCTATGTCTTCCTTTATTAATTAATGCAATAGTTGATCCTAGATTCAGTCTTTCTTATTTCACCCGGGTTTGATCCGTAACTTCTTAGATATTCTGTTCTTTCTTTTGTAAAACCTGAGCTGTTTTAGTCAGACTTATTTGTTCCAATTTCTGGGTGAATGCCTAATGGGATTAGAGATTGCATTTGTGGTCATCCTGTATCTTTGATCTGAGGAATGTTAGGGATTACAACAGTTGAGATTTTTCAAAAATGTACTGGACCTCACATAGATAAAGGAAAGTATGTGACAAAGGTAAAACAAACCATCCAAAAAATCCACTCCAAAAGGTAACAGTGGACAATTATACTAAACACCCTGTGGGATACTGTTGTGCCTGGCTTTCCAGTTCTCTTAAAGACTCCCTAGTGAGAGAGTTGAGATACAGACTGTGCTGATAATCCAATTTCTGTTTTATAAGTCTGGATGGAATAAGTTTATTAATGCCTCTTGCCTATAACCACCGTATGGATTTTACCCCTCCAGGCAATGAGCTGATCTACTTGGACCCTCACACCACTCAGAGTTTTGTAGATTCAGAAGAAAATGGCACAGTTGATGACGAGAGCTTCCACTGCCAGCAAGCCCCACACAGAATGAAGATCATGAATTTGGACCCTTCAGTAGCTTTAGTAGGTGTTAGAAAATAACAAATGTACTTTATTCAAAGCAGTACCTCTGTGTATTGATAAGGGCAGCAACATGTTTTCTTGATCACAGTCAAGATCACAGGGCACTCTTCTGCAATCTAAGATTCAGCACATAGTAGTTAATATATTAACTGCATAGGATACATGAATTTTAGCTCAAGCAGGGGACCAACTGCTTGTATCCCGGGGAGCCAATTAAGTTTCTTTCCCGGGCAACATAGACCTTTTCCAAGAACTAGTTTGAAAGTCAAAGCAAGGAACTGAATCAGGCTTCCTTATTTTATTCCATCACTATCATCTATCCACTGGTTGCTCTGGAGAAGATACCTGAGCTTGTTTTATTTAATTTACAAATCTTCAAGTGGAATTACTTGTGGAAGTCAGTCAGTATAGGTCACAAGAATACTGTGGTAGTTTGAAGAAATTCAATCTGATCTCATGACAGTATCCTTTGGTTGGGTTATGGGTGATGGTCACTTGAGATATAACCCATACACAGATAGCACAGCATCCTTTGCTCAGTGACATATTGTATTTAATTATTCCTATGTGTATTCTTTCCTTAGGGCTTCTTTTGCAAAGAAGAATGCGATTTTGATAATTGGTGCAGTCTTGTACAAAAGGTAATACTACTGTCTTTTTTTGCTTTGTATGAAATCATAGATACTGTTCTTTTTTTTTTTTTTTTGTTAATGGAAATCCCCTGCCTGCAAATCAAACGACTCCCAGTGAAGGTGGCACTAATGATCAGGGAGAGCTGACACTGCTGATGGAGCTTGTTCAGCATTTTGCAGCCCTGAGCCCTGGGAGAACAAGTACAT
This sequence comes from Daphoenositta chrysoptera, assembly GCA_013397915.1. Lineage (NCBI taxonomy): Eukaryota > Metazoa > Chordata > Aves > Passeriformes > Daphoenositta > Daphoenositta chrysoptera. The sequence continues at coordinate 887,186 of VZRO01002488.1, forward strand.
ACACCTGCTTCCCGAGTTTGTCTTTTTTTAGCAGTACTGCAGTAGTGGCTCATATCTAAGTCATCCACTGAGAAACACAGCTAGCAGTTGGAATATTAAGCAACAGGAATGTAAATATGAAGTACCACTAACCAAAAGGCATTTATTTTTAAAAAGGCTACAGAAAGCAGTTTGTAAATAACTGAAGTAGAAGATACGATGTAGCTCACCTGATAAGAGTAAAATTGGCTTCAATAATAACTTGTTTCTCCTGATCAAAACCTATCTTCCAGAATCTGTTGGATTTCTTTGAGTAGATAGGTCTGTCTTTTGTTCCCATTGATTGAGAGAAAACTTGAACACTGAGAGGTCCAAGCAAGTAATTTACTTTTACAAGGCAGAAATATGTTCTTGGTATCTGTTTGCTCCATGTAAACAAAATTATAGCTGTCTGGATATCAAAGTTCTTTATAATGCACTGATAACTTGTAGGAGAGTTTAAGAGATCCATCTTCCAGGTGTGTTTTCAAGTAGGAAAATACTAGAGATGTGTGAAGCAGTGATTCGTGGTGGCAGGTGCCTGAAATAACAGGAATTTACAGCCTTTGTTCTTTGATAGCTATACAGTATTAAAAATGTTTTCAATTAAGCAGGCAGTTTTTTGGTTTGTGTTCTGTCCCCAGGAGATTCTAAAGCAGCAGAGCCTGCGGATGTTCGAGCTGGTGCAGAAGCACCCCCCCCACTGGCCTCCCTTCGTACCTCCGAGCAAGCCAGAAGTGACAACCACAGGAGCAGGTGTGGTGGCACTGGGCAGCACAGGGGGCTCCTCAGCAGCAGGAGCCACCACAGCTGGAGCCACTGGCCTTTCCTGAGCATCCAGCAATCACTGTGGGATTAAGTGCAGTATTCTTACGGAATATCAGTTATCCAAACAGGCCATGTACAGTTTACAAGTGTTAGCACAATATATTTTTAAATCTTAGAAAATATTTCAAAGGCAGCATTTCAGAAGGGGTTGAGGGTTTTTTTAGTGAAGAAAATCAGGTATGTCTTTACATTCTAAATTGTTTAATTTATTTTTCAGAACTCATTGAATCTACTGACAAGCTTTTTGAATTGGAAGAAGAATTTGAAATCTTGAGTGTATGAAGGCAACTGTGGTGACCCTTCTGAGTATTGAACATATTGCTAATATTATTGCATTGACTTAAATTACACAGCCATGTTAGCCCCAAAGTGCCTGAAATCGTGGATAACAGAGCACAAACACCTGGTAGCATCCAAAACTCCAACAGGGACAGTTCCTTCTGTCAAAGAGCTTCCCCAGATGGAAAGGCAGCGAAAGCTTTTATTACAAGACCCTGAAAGGGAACCTCTTCTTAATGTGTGTCTTTCTTGAAGACAAATGGACCTCTGAGGCAAAAACAAGTCTGTCAATGGGCTGTAAGTTTGGAGAAAGGGATAACACAAAATGGGTATTTCTTGCTCTCATATAATGCAATAGTTCAGTTCTTAAAGCAAAACAGTCTTCAGTTAAGGAGGATGTTTACTTCTGTTCCCTCCCGTGGGCTGCATCACAGAAAAAATGCATTGTCTTGTTTAAAAGATCGACTGGATCAGGAGAAAATTGTTTCCTTGTTAAATATTTTAACATGTATTGGAGCAACCACACTTTATTACAAAGATGTTTCTGTGAAAGGAACTATGTCTAACGTATACGTTTTGCAATAGCCTTCCTGTTCCTGGCTGACCTCAAGAGGAACAGGAGCCTCAAATAGTTGATACAGATCACAACCACTGTTATGATATATTTCACCTTGACCTTAAAGTTCAATCATTAAAACTTAGGCCGACTTTTCTTTTGGAGCTAAAGTGAGTCAAAGGTGGTTTAACTGTACCTTATTTATTTTACAAAAGATTTACACAAGTATCTCTGTTACTGCACTTTATCTGTGCATCTAATAAATTTCTTAAGCTTTTCATAGGTTGTATGCTGCTATATTTTGTTAATTTGTTTGTGTGAATTAAATATAACCCAGGTTATCTTAAAACTTAATATATAGGCATATGCAAATTACTTAATTGTTGGGTTTTGACTTGTTGCCTTTTGAAATTTGTTTTGGTAAAAGTGCCTTAATTCTCCAGGTTTATTAGAAAAGCTGGTGCAGTTTTGTTTCTTAGACAGAGTATCTCTCTAGCAGCTATAAGAAAACCAGCTCAGAATAAAGGCAAAGATCTTTTAATTCATTCTACAGTTCCTTTTTACTGTCAGACAGTCCCCATTCTGATCATGTTGTCACAATAGTGTAATGGACATGAATGGCACACTTTCATCTTCAGCAATAAATGACAACATAGAGAAACCCTGAATGCTGTCTCCTCTCACTTGCACTTCTTGGTCAGGGCCAGCATGATTTCCAAGAAAATAGTCATGACCTGGTCACAGTTCATCTTGTTTGCCTTCAGTGTTTATTAGCCATGGTTTGGAAACCGTACATGTAGGAAAAATAGAATTTTCTTCCCCTCTCCATGGATTAGCTGCACAGGTTTAGGTTTTTTTAAACAAAGCATTTGTTCTTGTGGCATCAGTTGCAGCCCTCTCCTCCCCACACATAAAAATTCTGAATTTTCTGAAGTTTCTCTGAAAGCTCAGTCTTGAGCAGCACCTGCTAAAAACAATCATTAAAAGAGCCCTAGTGGAGTACCACGTGCTTATTCCCCAGGCCACCCTGAGCCATGGGTAACACTCTTCAGAGAGGAGCCTGAGCCTTGCAGAGCTCTGGAAGGATTCTGGGTGGGGTAAAGAGATGGAAGTGGGGCTGATGGCAGAGCAGCTGGTGGGTGGAATTCCCACTGCGTGCACCTGACAGGGAGGGGCTGGGGGAACTCGATGGGAGCTTGGACAGGGACAGCAGAGGAGTTGGTTACTGCAATAGAAGCAGCTCTCTGAGACAGTGGTGCTTAAAATGCATAAAGCTCTGATCCTGGGGAATGAATTGTGTTTGTATGTGTCATTTTCAAAAATATAGCCAAGTCCCTGCAGATACAAGACCTGACCAGCACCTTTCTTTGTACCTACACGGGAGCCCAGTGGCTGGAAATTTCATTGTACTTTGCCAGTTATCTGCATGATTTTTCAAAAGTTATGAGCTTTGCTCTGTGCACACAAGTGTTCTAAAATTGCATGTGCATAACCAAGGATGTAAATCCAACATGGTCTGTCTGTGGCAGGACAGCTGGGAAGTAGACTGGATATCCTACAGGAAAGGACTGCTGCTTGGGAGTGTTAAAATGCCTTAAAGACACTTGCAAAACACCTCCAAAGCAGTTGCTGATCTTTCACGATTAGGAATAGGTGACATGAAGGACTACATTGTCCCTCACAGCTTCCCTGCTCATCTCCAGTGTGGTTCAACTCCAGAACCTGCAGAGCTCTGACCTCCATCTACGAAGATAATAATGTGTTATGCAAGTAATACTTTCATCTTTACTGATTATTATCTGCTTACAATAATGTCTCAGTCGTGCATTAATAATAATATTCTGAATAAGTTTATCTTAAAGATTTTTAAGCCAAGGTGCCAGTGTATTTGCAAGGCACTCCTTTGAAACGTCCTGGAATGTCCACAGACAAGGATTTCACACACTTCATTCCAGAGAGGTTAATAGTAATAACTTTAGTCCTACTGAATGAATTCATTATAGGTATAAGCATACCTTTGTCATGGGTTTCCCTTAAAATATACAAGGAAAATCCAGTTAGTGGCACTTCTCTTTAATTACACCCTGAAGAAAAGTTAACAGTGCATACCGTAGAGATACAATTTTTTAAACTAACAGCAATAAAGCCCAGAGGAAGCAGTATACAACTCATGGTGACTGCAGGAGTAAAAAATGTACATCCCTTAACTGCTTACTCCTGTATCTGCATGAGCTCGCGTGCCATCTAGTAAAGCCTCTACTTTTCAAACACACACAGCCTGAATCATTACAAAATAAGTATGCCAAAGCTGCCTCACAAAAGGAAATCTATGTTCATAGTAATGAAATGTTGGCTAATTAAATGTGGCTGCATATCGTTGACTGCAAGGAGATAAGCACAGACCTTGAAGCCAACAGACCTGGACTATATTTCAATAGAAAGCAATGAAAAATCGTGGAGGTGTTTTGGGTTCATCTTCACATCAAAAACTGCATTTTTCATTGGTGTAGCTCTGTAGGGTAAACTGTGGATATCAGTCTGGATTAGAACTGGTTACCTGTTATTGGAGGAAAGAATGTTCCATCTGTGTAATAAGCAAAGCAAAACATTCATATTTAAATTTTTCTAAGAAAATCCATTATCAACCATTAGTGCATAGTGTTTCCAAGTCACCATATACCATACACTGATAAATTTTAGCTAGTTCTGTGTTTCACAGGAGAATGAGTCTTCGCTCCCTTACACTGGACCAAATACAGTTTGCAGAGACACTAACTAAGCATAGCTTTGGAAAAGTCTCTCTGGGTGATGACTGGATGTGCCTCGGACAGAGGAGTGGTGCAAGGCGTCAGCTGCTCTTCAGTCTGAGTAAGGAACTCACTGAGACTTTCTGAGGTAGCCATAAAGGAGGGGAAAAAACATTGAAGTAAAAACATAGCACCATGTTTCATTAAAAAACTGGCTTCAGAACTCTGGTCTTTCCCTCCTCTGTGCGCAAACTCCTGTAACTTGACTTTTGTAGAGTTCTGGCTGTCTTGATTCACCCATCAAACACACCCAAAACAGGTTTGTGAATTTACCCTTCTCCAGTTGGTGATGTTTACTGTGGGGTAACAAAGACTGTTCCTGTACCTGCATTTCTGTTACTACAAGTTCTTCATGCACACCTGGCAGCGGCTGACCCGAGTCCGAAGCTGTCCCGCTTTCAGAGTCTCTGAGGGAGGAGCACTGACAAACTGCTGCTCCTGCTCCACCGTGGTCAGCCAGAAGCTGTACTTGTTGGCAAAGTAGTGGCACGTGCCCCGAGCACCGTTGCACTCGATGAACGGAGTGGCTCGGAAATCCTCCAGGCAGGAGCCGGGTGAGACGAGGGACTGGCCTCCGCCTTCCGCCCCCGCCGCCGTGTGCTGCAACACAGACAGCAAACTGGTGAGTCAGACGAACAGAGGGAGCTGGACAGGGGCGTCTCCTGCTTCCACTGCTACAAGGAGTGAAACAGGCAACCAAAATTACACCCTGCCTATGTGCTTCTGTCTCTTGAGTCAGGGCTAGAAGGGAAAAAGCAAAGGAACATACTTACGGCGAATATACAGGCCTGGAATAATGGAAAATCAGCTTTTCACTTGAAAGTTGGGAAAATTTGGAAACAATAATGCTGACATCATGTTTTTCTAGCAATCTTACATTAATGAGCTTCTAGGAGAGAGCAATGGAAAACTTTTTCCACTGAGAAAGAGGATTAAGTCAATACTGTAGCTTAATTACTGTTCCCACACTTAGTTTGAAGAACAAACATCTAGTGATACAGAACTAAGGCTGTAGTGTTACCACCAAAACTGATCAGGACAGGTGCTAAACAGAACAAACTCACAGCTACAGCAACTCAGCTGATGAAGAAATGCACTGGGGCAAGAAGAGACAGGGCTCCAGGCTCCTGTAAGTAACTCACAGAACACAGTCTCAGTGACCTGATCAGAGAGGAGATGGAAATGTTCAAAGCTGCCTTTGCTCTAGCAGAAGTGTCCTTACCATAAGGAAGGAGTATCCTATCCACAGGCTGCGCCAGCCCAGGGGACACTGTGGGATGGTGATGTCCTGGCTGTGCACAGCCACAGCCTGGGAAGGCGCTTCGCACACGGAGCAGCGGCTGATGTACTGGGGGATCTGGAGGCTGTCCACGGGCATCATGGGGATGGGGGCAGTGGTGGACAGCCAGTAGGACTTGTCGTTTCGGCTGGCGTAGTAGCACACCTCGTTGATGTTGCAGTAAATAAAGGGCATGGTGCTGAAGCGAGGCAAACACGAGCCAGCAAAGCCTGGAAAAATGGAAGAAGTGGTCATACCAAGCATCTGCCAAACACCCCAAGTCATACACACCAACGTTAGGGGTGAGGATGGCACGAGTGACACCGTTCCCACTGCAGATCTGGCCAAGCCAGCTGCCACCACCTCCACCACAGCCCTCTGCACTGCCAGGGACGATGGCTTCTTTGAAATGTAATTTTGGCCCGTGTTGTTCATTCCTGAGAGAATTCTGTGAACTCACCGAGATCCTGGTTGTGTGACTTCTCCTGCCCCTCCACATACAATAAGCTGTAGCCATCCCAGAGCTTGTTCATGCCAATGGGGCACGGGGGCACCTGCTCTGACTGACTGTGCTTCACCAGAGTGTATCCAACGCCCACGCTCCGCCCTGGCATTCCCGGCAAGCCAAGGGAACCCGGCTTCCCAGCAGCACCTGGAGACAGCAGAAGAGTCACTACTTCTAGTGCACAGCCTGGACATCAGCTGGCTCTACACCCATCTGGCATTGCTTGTGGCAGTCTTGCACAATGAGGAGCCCCAGCTATATGAATTACTAGACTTAACAGCTCCAAAAGCAGTCATTTCACAGCACCACCCACCCATTCCCTTCCTCTTTTAGTTTTCTTTCTTTGCCCAACAACTCTGGTGCCAGTGTGTTAGGTGTATCTCACAGCACAGTAATTCTGAGGATCTCAAAGCACCAACCAAAACCTAATTCATTAATTTTTGCTACAGCACTCTTCTTGATGATATTCCTCTTCTTTCTCACTGTGCCTTTCCTCACTGTCCAAGCCTCACAGCTATGGTTACTGTGAATACTATAACACACTTTTAGATCTTCAAGATGATTCCCACATCCACAAAACATTAAAACCAAAAGGTGTTCAGAATTGCACCTACAGAAACACCAGCAGTGACATCAACAAGGACATGTGACAGAACTTTCCTCAGTGAAGATTAAATTTCCTTCATTGCAGGTACAAAACACAAGACCACAGATATCCCCTGGTCTTCCTAAGGTAACTGTGTGTTGGGGAGGGTCTTTGCAGAAGCTGTAAGCCTACACAATTCTACTGTTGGCCTGTTTTTGATCTGGGCTCCCCAAATCATAAAGTTACCTGCAAATCCCTGTGGTCCTGGGGCACCTGAAAGTCCTGGATCCCCAACTATGCCAGGTGTTCCAGGTAAGCCATCACGTCCTTTCAAACCAGATCTTCCTGGCAAACCTTTTGGGCCTGAAATAAAACACAATTATTAGTATCATTATTTCCTGATACTATTGCCTTCACTCCTGCAATCATATTCCAGAAGGGAAATAGGATGCCAGCAGCCATGCCAAGAGCTCACTCTTCACCAGCTGTGGTTATAAACAACCACCTCCAAAAAAGACTCCACCTGATCTGGTTGCCTGTAGAAGGATTGAGAGGTACAGCTGAGTATGGTTACACATGGTTAAAAATGCAGCATTATATTTGCATGCATTTTGATGGAATTCTTTCCTTAATTAAAAATCCCTATAAACATTCCTAATGCATTTGATAAAGTATTGTTTTTCTTCCAGAAGAACAGCATTTTGGTGATCTGAGTGTACTTTTTACCTGGTTTTCCAGTTGGGCCATGGAATCCAGGATCTCCATCAAAGCCAGGGACACCATCAATTCCTGGCAGACCAGGTAATCCTGCAGGGGCTGTGACTTCTTCTGGCTGTGGGGTTATTCCTGGAGCCCCTGGTCTGCCAGGGAGACCTACACATGGGGCAAAGGATGTGTAAATACCCCACAAAAACCACTCAGATTTGATGCTAATCCTGACACAAAGGAGAAGAATGTGAAATTAAGACCACCTTTGTACATCAGCACTGTGTATCTTGTAAAAAGTATATCAAGCTTTTTCTAATTTATTTCTGTGTCTAAGAAATCAAGAGTCTCCCAAATAAGCCCATTAAAGGAGCTCTGAAGTCATCCCCAGCCCAGCCCAGTGCAACAAATGACAGTTTTTAAATCCTCCAGCACTCACCTCGAGGGCCCGTTTGACCTTTCAGCCCAGCATAACCAGGGTCCCCTGGAGGCCCATCTTTACCTGGCATCCCCATCAGGCCGGGCTCGCCTCTTGCCCCTGCAAAGACACACGGCTAAGGCTGGGCCTAAGCACAGCCTCCTGACTCTGACCCACAGCTGGGGCTCTCACTGGTGGCACCAACAGCATTTGGGCTCTGAGGTGGAGGGGACCACAACCCTCAAGGAAGTCTGTGCCCAATTTCACATCCACAATAGCTGCAGAGCCTCAAGACAAGAATTTCCACTGCTACCTAATTGGACTTTATTGAAAGTACTGTTCCCCTTCCTTGGGTAACCCAGGAACAGGGTTTGGGGAGCACACATCTCTAATATTTGGAATCCATCTCTGTGCATAGCACAGAGGGATGGGATCTGCCAGCCTACAAAGACAGCAGACAGTTCTTCATCTGGCAGTGGCTGTCCATCCTGCCCTGGCTTTTGAGCTGTGTGGTGTCTCTCAAACCTTGCTTCTGCAGCCCCTGTGTGCAGCTGCCCTTTGGCCTCCTTTGGTACTGACCAAAGAGAGAGCAATGTGCTCCCTGTCTTAGCCCAGAACATCTCTGAATTCCTACAATCCTCTTGGCCTCCTGTGGAGACCTAAATCCACCACACTAAAGCCTCTGAGCACACAGGACAGATGGGATGAAACAGCAACTCCAGTCCTTGCCTAGAGTGCACAAGTGGGTAACCATGGTCAACAAGCACAGTAACATTGCAGGTGGACACCATCTACTCAGAAGAAAAAAAACAAAGATAAGAGGAAAAAAATCATTAGGGACACATGGAAGAACACCTGGAGCTGGCCCCACGTTGCAGCTTTTGGAGTCAGTAGGTAAAATCTGCAGGAGCCAAAAGGAAAGATTGAGACACCAAATTCAGCTGTTACACCTGAATGAGGGAGGCCACACTAACCACCTAACAGCCATTCCTACTGTCCAGATCACAGGTGCCAAACCACTCCCACATCCTTTCAAGGCAAGGTTACCTTTGAATCCAGATGCTCCAGGGAGTCCAATGGGACCAGTGGGTCCCACGTCACCCTTAATGCCTCGCAAGCCAAGAACACCGGGGAAACCCGGAGTGCCTGTGTCACCTTGGTCAGAGGCTGGGCCAGGGGGTCCTCGTGGTCCTGGAGGGCCTGGAAAACCTAGAAACAACAGGGTTAATGGCAAAATCTGTTCCTGGGCCAAAGTTAATGCTGGGGTTATCCCCATTTCTGGCTGGGGAAAAGACTGGAGTGCCAGCCTCTCCGACAAGGCTGTGAGGTACCGAATGGGTACCGGTGCCATCAGGACAAAGCTTCCAAACCACACTCACCTGAACTCCCATCAGTGCCTGGAATGCCAGCATCTCCAGGTCTCCCACGTATATCAGATGGCAGAGAAACTCCAGGTGTTCCTGGCATGCCAGGCAGTCCCATAGGACCAGGGGGACCTAGAATAAGAAACACAAAGTGAGGGAGGACCAGAGGTCTTCCTGGATCTCCACAGACACTGACAGAAGTAATGGCTTCATTGGGAGCATTCATATTGAGGAGAACAAAGAGACATCTCACTACAGGAGGGGAAACAATACATACTGTGTTGTACAGGAGAGATATAGATAGTTACTCTCAGAACTGTGTAACCAACTAAAAAATAAAGAACACATCACAGATTTCACATTTACCTGTCAAACTTCTAACCACCTTTGAGGCTTCAGAAATTGTCTTTGGTAGTTCTGCTGACCATGCAACCCATTAACCTCAGCTGCAGTACATCCTGCTTCCAGAACATCAATATTTACCCATGTCTCCTGACGAGCCTTTTGGTCCAGGGAATCCTACAGCTCCTCTTCCCAAGCCTGGAGAGCCTTCTTCACCCTTTGGACCTGGGAGACCTGCAGGTCCTTTCAGTCCAGCTTCACTTAGACCTAATTAAACATGGTTAACAAAGATAACAGAGCCTATTCAAATTGCCTAATAGCAGTCAAATTATTACACAAAATGAGTGGTGATTAAAAAACTACCCATGTACTACTGTCTCTGCTGTTTTCAGTAGAGCAGCTGGAATTGGTGATCTGGTGCCTCACATGCTACTCTGGTTGTGCAGAGTGAATTTAAACAATCTGTGAGATGCTGAGAGAAAAGCATATGACTGTTCTGGTCTCCCCACAAGCTCTTCCACAAGAATGGGAACATAGCAGTCCTGTGACAGGATCTGCTGCCAGCCTGTATGCTGTGTCTCACGAGGACACACCAGACTCAAGCCTCTGGTCTTTAAATAACCTTGTGGGCTTCGTGCTGCAACACAGGGAGTTTGCACAGACTGCTGCAGAATGCACACAGGCACAAGTGGTGCAGGGCAGAGGCTCCCAGGAAAAGCTGCAGGGAGATGTTCAGCACATCACTCTGGGAAGAGTATACACTGAAAGCAGCTCTCGCAGGAAAATTGTGGAGGATCTATATGCTGTTAATCCTTCTGATAAACAACGTTTTAAACAAAGAAAACACAGGTATTTTTTGAGCTGTACACATGATGTTTGTCCATTTTCATGCATAAAACAGCTGCCACAAATTTTAGGTGCTACTTTACAACATGACTGTAACCAAACAAGTCTTTTTGGTAAGGTCATTCTTCACTTCTTTACTTTAGTAAAAGTACTTTCATTACCATTTTCTTGCCAAACTGTTTGCAACACAGAACTACGTTCTATTTCATATCATTGAAAATATGAAAAAATGCAAAAGCTTCCTAAAAGCAGAATCTGGAAACAAAGNTTAGGTGCTACTTTACAACATGACTGTAACCAAACAAGTCTTTTTGGTAAGGTCATTCTTCACTTCTTTACTTTAGTAAAACACTGTTTGCAACACAGAACTACGTTCTATTTCATATCATTGAAAATATGAAAAAATGCAAAAGCTTCCTAAAAGCAGAATCTGGAAACAAATCAAAGAAATCAGCTTCTGATTTTATTGATGCCTTCCTTGAGCTCCCTGTAATGGAGGGCTCTAAAAAGCAGTACAGAAACATTTAATCACTAAGTCCAATTCAAAGCAAGCATTTGGTACTGCCCTGCTCAAATCAAACATCCATTAGAAAGAGTTTTATGATTTTATTCCATTAGTTTTCCAGAAGTGACACAGTCCTTCAGGAATTCAAGGAAAACCATCACCAGAAAAGCCTTTTCAACTCCACAGGCTGCATCCTGTTCTTACTGGCATTGAAGAATTTGTTCATGAACATTCAATATCCTGAGGTTTTTCTTCAGGTCATAATTAAAGCCAGAACTGGGTGAAATAGGGGAATTTTGTGGGAAACAGTGCTCTCATGATGGAGCAGTGTATGCATTTCCCCAGCTATGACATTTCTACTACACATTTCCTTTACCTGGTGTTCCAGGAGACCCTTTTGTGCCTGGCAAGCCATTCAGACCATTTAAACCTGGAAATCCATGAAAGCCTGAGGAGACATTGGGAACACATAAGTGAGTGAATAGGCAAATGATCTAATTAGGTGGAAATGCTAAGATGCTTCATGGAGAATACAGCACATAAGAGAAACCTGACACACAGGGGAACACAGTATGTAAAGATGTGAAGTCTTCCCTCACACAAGCGCCCTCCATGGAAACTCCTCCCACTGCTCTCTCCAGTTTTACCCTCTGCAAACCCTCATTAGTGACTCAAACCAAGTGAGATCCCCTCCCTTTCCACCCCTTCCCCTGCTCATTTCTAGCAGCTGGTGCCTGCACGTTTCCAGGAGGGAGCTCTGTCCCACGCACAGCTGGCCCCTCACGCTGCCTGCCGGAGACACTTGGCCAAAACACTGCTTTTCTGACCCAACTTCTCCCTCCACGTGCAGGCTGCACATATACCTTTAGGTCCTGCTGTTCCATGAGCTCCAGGGAATCCAACAGATCCTGGCTGTCCTGGGGGTCCTGGTGGGCCAGGGGATCCTCTCAGCCCAGCATTTCCAGGGATTCCTAAAAGCAAGCAGAAGAATCTTCCTGTACTACACATCGTGTCCAGGCTAAAACAGCTCCATCTTACAGCTTCTGTTCCTGCACTTAACTCAAAAGATGGGTGAATAAACTACTATTTAAATAAAGCAAAATCAGATCCAAATCTCTCCTCATGCCACCACTAGCATCACATTTATCAAACTATTTATTTGATGGGGTTTTTTTAATCATAGCAGTGACATTCTTCATCATCCACTAAGCAACATATGAACAGTTCACACACTGAATAACTAATTAAATTGTTTTTCAAATAAAAGATTTCAATAATAACTTTCACTGTTCTCCAACCTTTGATGTTGATAACTATTTGGGAATCTACCTGCCAATTATCCCACAACCCAAAGACACTTGTAGCCATTCTTCTGGGTAGGTTTGGCTCTAGAGATGGAACAGATAAAAATGTTGCAATGAAAGAGCTGTGAAGAAGTTGCTATTGCTTGTACCTGAGATCTTCCCTATTTGTTAATGGGATTCCTTTAGGTTTCAGTATCACAGGATTCACCACATTTGACCAGCAGGACAAGGTGACACCTTACACTACTGTCAAAATTACCATTTTCTTGCCAAACTCCTTGTTTAAGCCTCAGCTGAGACAGGCCAAAAAGGGCTAAGGAAACATCAAGGTGAGGCTGTCACAGTCACAACATGAGCTGCAGAATTTAGGTGCTCAATCCAGTACCTGCCGGTCCTTCTTGGCCAAGGTCTCCTGGGCTGCCTTTGGGTCCATTCACTCCAGTGTTTCCTGGGTAGCCTGGTTCACCCTTGAGTCCTTCTCTCCCTCTCTCTCCTGAAAGGATACAAACATACAGATCAAACTGGAGGAAGGCATGAAGAAGGTGAGAAATGTGGTAGGCTGAGGTTGCAGCACTTGTGTTTGCTCAGCCATTGCCTGGGCCCTGGGCTGGACTCCCAGGGTGCCAAATGCCAGTGCATGTTCACAGGTGCCTCCTCAAGCCGTGAAGTGAACCCAGCATTACAATCGGGCTGGTCTCAGATGTGTTCATTGTCACCCAGATTTGTGCCCCACCTGGATTGCAGACTCCTCAAATCTCACTTCCAGGATAACAAAAAATACCCAAATTTGGCAATGCCAACCTGTTTAGTCTCTAGAATTTTGTGTTCTTGAAGTGAGCAATCAAGGGCTACTTTACCTGGAAACCCTGGGTCTCCTCTCTCTCCTTTTGGTCCAGCAATGCCAGGAACACCAACAGACTCTCCCTGGTCACCTGGAAAAGAAAGGAAAGGCCCTTCTGTAACTGACTGTGGACATCAGTTTCCAGGGTTTGTTTAAGAAAATAAACCTTGCTATATTTCAAATTCGTGGAGCAAACAAAGACAATAGCAAGTGATGCACCTCAATCTGAAAATGCTTATAAACATCAATGGATGCAGATCCACTCATGCAAATGCACAGGACAGACATTTACAGGTAATTCCACAACACCCTGCACTTTTGACACAAGGACATGAAAGAAAAGGGTGCTTCTTGAAGTGTCCAACAGGCTTCACACAGTGCTGTGGCCAAACCTTCTGAGGACCATAAAGTATTTAGGTTTAGGCTTGTCTGAATGAAGCCTCTTACAAGGTGATACGTACTTGGAGCCAGTCACTGGAGAGCAATGGACACTTCCAGATCACTACTTATTCCTTTGTCTCATTAATATTAGGACTGTGTATAATGAAAGACCATGTACACTGTGAAAGACTTCTTACCCTTTGGACCAGGAAGGCCAATAGGTCCTGGGAATCCAAGTGTTCCTATGGTGCCATCTGATCCCTGAAAAAAAACAACCCAACCAAAATTAGCCTTTGCTTTTTATTCCTGCTGTTCCAAGCTTGGGTCATATGGGATAACAGAAAGATGTAGGAAAAAATACTAAATAAAATGGCATTTAATGGTATGAGCCAAACAAATACAATCTGAAAGTTTTGTAAGGAAAAATCCTGGTAGCTTTTGCTGCTATGTGACAGAAGTACCAGTTAGAACACAGGATTTTCCTAAGAGCACTCAGAGAAGAAGATACTTAAGAAGGTATTTACCCTCTCTCCTGGCATTCCTGGAAATCCCATGATACCATGTGCACCCTTCTGTCCTGGCAGCCCAGGTTGTCCAGATGGACCAGGGAAGCCTGGGTCACCATGAAGACCTCTCTCTTTGCTTGCTGACCCAACTGGACCAGGGAGGCCAGGCTGTCCACGGTTTCCTGGGATTCCTTTATCACCTGGGTAATACAGAAGAGTGGAATTTCATTTAATAATACAGACATCCAGCTCATCTGGGTCAGTTAACCTGTGACCCTAAGCTTCCCCTAAAGAGGAAGAAGGGATGGCTTTAGATCTGCAGAACAGAACTTCAAAGGAAAACTGTTCTCTCAAAATTCAGAACTGCCATATGCAAGTCTTGCTAGAATGGGAACGGCAGAGCAGAAAACAGTAACACTGCAGGCACTGCCAAAAGGACAGACCATGCTCCACTGATAAAGAGCCCAGGTACTGAACAACTGATACTGACAACTAACTGCAATGTTGTGAAATACCTCTAGGTCCAGGGAATCCTGCAAGTCCAGCTAATCCAGGATCTCCTTTGTCTCCTTTGATTTGCAGTGCCTGTTCTGAAGTCCCAAGAACAGGAAGACCTGGGGGACCTATATCACCTCTGTCACCTGAAGAAGAAATAAAACGTCAGGAAATATTCTTGCAGAATAATCTAGCAGAGAAAAACAGAACTTCTGTGTCTCCTGATGGTCTCCTGATGTGAATTCATTAGTAATCGTTGCTAAAGAGGCTAAAGTATTGAAAAATAGGAGATTGCAATATTTAGAAGAAAGATACCAGACATAGACATCTCAGAACTGCCTCCTAAGTCCCTCTGCAGGACAGCCAGCAAAAGCCATTCAGCTGTTTCTCACCTTTTTGACCTTGAAGTCCCACAACTCCTGGACTTCCTTTTCCTCCAGCTGTGCCAGGAGTTCCTTTAAACCCATTCACTCCAGGGACACCAGGCAGTCCTGGCATGCCAGGGAAACCGAGCAGGCCAGAAGACCCTTTCTCACCTGCAGAGAAATGTTGAGAAATAAAAAGGGAGTATTTGTGTCTCCTGGTACACTGCACACCCACCCTGGGGCAGGTAAAGGCTGCCTGGGTGTGACCAATCACCCAAATTGGGGTAGTTAAACAAGCACATGGCACAGGCACAGCACTGTCACTTCTGTCACAGGTCTCCACTCACGATACTTTCAACCAGCACTCCTCAGTTCACTTTGAGGGCCTGGTCCTGCTTCCAGTGGAGATCAAACCCAATGAATTTCCAAGAGAACAACATGCACTTCCACAGCTCTATTGCTTTATGTTATTCTCCAGGTAACAAACTACTGTAGTGGTGCCTAAAGACCACAGTTTGTAAATTTTTACTTTCCATTTGATTTGTGCTCGATTCTCTTCCTTCTTTCTATAAATTTCATTCACTGTTCATTTCTTCAACTTTCTTGTCTTTCTATTTTGATTTACACAATCCTTTGTCCACAAGGGCCTAAGACCTTTAAGACAGATTTCCTTATGAATATTATTTGATAATTAAATCCATAATTTGCAACTCAGCAGCAAAACAAATGCATCCCAACACTAGCTGGGGATTCATTCTCTTCCAGCAAGTTGGGCCTAAAATCAATATCAGTAAGGTTATTTTTTTGTGGGCACAGCAATCTCAAGACTGAAACTCCTACCTTTTGGCCCGGAGAAACCTGGATGTCCATCTTGACCAAAAGGCCCAGGTGGCCCTAAGAATCCTCTTTCCCCAGGAGATCCTGGAGCACCATCAAGACCTGGGAAGCCTTTCATACCAGCAGGGCCTTGTGGTCCTACATCCCCAGCCACACCTTTAAGTCCTGGAAGTCCTGAATCAATACAAGAAAGAACTCAATAGAGGATATTGCACAAAACTAGGACAATTTGTGGCAGCTTCCCAAGCTCTTTAAACACAGCGCTGTTTTTAATGACAAATGGACCTTTTGGCACATGCAGCCTACTAGAAGGCATAAAGCTTAGAACTGCAAAAGCATTAGTCATCTAATAATAAAATACCTACAAGGAGGGTTACTGCCTACATCACTACACAACTGGCAAGAGTGAAACCCCTTATGATGTATCCATTTTTGACCTCTGACACTGACCTGTAATGCACAGCCTTACCTTTGTCATCAAGGCAGCCAAGACAGAATGGGGAGCATCATTAATGCCAGCTTCTGCTCCCTACCCCATCCTCTGGTGAACCAGAGATCAATCAGCTGGACAGGCTTGTTTTCACAAGTTCCTTTTTTCACCTCAGTAGTTGAACTGTACTCCTCAAGAGCCAATTGCTCACTACAGGAACAAGCTGATTGTGCTGTCCCAAAACCAATACCATATGCACTACTTTGCCTCTAAATGTTTCTAGCTGAAGCTTTGTAATGGTTTACAATTTTAAACAAAGGCTCAAACCATTGAAAACAGAATGCTCAGATCCAAAGGAATGAAGAGAAGGAAGAATCAGGTGGCTTCTGAAAAATTACATTTGCAGCAGTGGCAGTCAATATTCGAGCTCTGTTATACTCAGGGCTTTATGCTACAACCCAGTATTTTTTTAAGCAGATGAAAGAGCTGCCTTACTTAAGAAGACAAAGAAAACACACACACTTAAAATCTCTGCATATTAATGATTTCTTTATAGGCTTGAGACTTTGTTACTGTCTGAGCATTCTCATTACAATGGTTCTTTGCCTTCTGGTTTGATTAGCAATGATAAGGGGTATCACCTATGGTCAATGCAATTCTTGTAGCATTAAAAGCTGGGTTGTTAGTCCATGAGCTTTTATGCTACACTGCATTTTCTCACCTTGACAGCCTATGTGAAGAACCCATAACCAAACAGTGTGACATCAGAAATGGAGAGTTGATGATAAATGGGATAGAAACATGGTGAAGGAAAAAACAGACAAAATATGTAAACAGAAAGAACAAGGGTACAAAAGAAATTAATGATTCAGGGAGACAACAGCTGCAAAAAAAAACTTAGTTATTTGGAGCTTATCATCCTAACAATGGGAGGTTTTTAAAAATAGTTGAAGAAAAGTCAAATATGGCATACAGACTGTAAATGTAAAACAATAGAGAGGCAGAAGGAATGCTAATATTAAAATTTTAAAAAAATGAAAAACTCTATTATTTTCATCTCAAATGATGTTACTGCCTTCATTCATTTGTTGCCACTGTGCTTCAGCACTGTAATTCTACATGTCAGAAGAGCATTTTAATGTCCCAGACCATTATCTACCAATTCCCAGGTCGCTCTTTGCTTGGTTCTCAAGTCTTTCATATACTGTTATGAAACACTTTAATCAGTGCAGCTTGATAGATACTGCTATACTCAAGTGGTGGGGGTCTTTTTTCTTTTTAAGTGAAGGGAAATAAAGTTCTCTTTTGCCCCAGCAACAAGAAAGACAGAGAAGACAAGTCCTTGTCCTGAGAAAGCCAAAAATTTTTTGATCTAAATCACATTTCAAGCAACCTCACACATCAGAAATTAATTGTCATGAAAATGGGAAATGAAGATTAGTCGATGATACAGCCAGCATGTAAGAGCAAAGATGTTAAAACATCACAACATTTAAGATGCTTTCTTCTATCTTTCTGCTGTACTTTCTACAGTATTGGGGTAACATTTCCAGGCAGGAATTGCCCAGCAGTCAGAGTCAACAGGCTCAAATTCTGCACTCTATTACCCCTAACCAGGGGTAGGAGCTCGCTCTGAGCAAATGCCAAACCTCTCCCACACTTCAGCACCACAGAGCTCAGCTCAGCCACTTGTCTTCACTGGAAAACATGACATACCTGGTGCTCCTGCAAGGCCAGCTGGCCCCAAGGGTCCTGGTTTTCCCTTAATGCCAAAAGGACCTCCAGGGCCAGGAGGTCCCCGCAGTCCAGGGACACCCGAGTATCCTGGATGACCCTGTTCACCTTTAATACCCAGGAGGCCTGGTCTTCCATCCAGCCCTGGAAACAGAGAGGTGGGAGGTTACAGAACAAATAAAGCAAAATTCACACTTTAAACTAAAAAGTGAATTTAATAAAAGCCTTTGAGTTACATTAGATTTTAACACAAAACCAGCAAATCACCATCTGTGAGCAGCTCGGAGGAGCTGCATTATCTTAAAGTGATTGGAAAGAGGAAGGGTCTTTGAAAGAAAAACAGTTTGATATTCCCAGACACAAGGAGAATCAGTGCTTACCTTTTGGTCCTGGAAATCCAACGTCACCTGTAAGCCCTTTATCACCTGGAAGTCCAGGTCGGCCACGCTCTCCCAGGGTTCCACTTTCAGCACCAAACACATCTCCAGGAGCTCCTTTTACTCCAGCTAAGCCTGCAGCACCCATTTTCCCAGGCAAACCATCTGTTCCATCCAGTCCTGGAAGTCCTTGTGAGCCTTGCTCTCCTCGAGGTCCAGAGAAGCCTTAAAGAGAAGACCAGTAAAAGTCACTCAGCAGAAGTACAGAATAGCTGCTTCCATTAGCATCTCAAATAAAATACGCATTTTTTAAAATTCCATGAAAGAAAAAGTCGCTTGAAAAGTTGCAGAGTATTTCAGTACTGAATTAGAAACAATAATTGGTGATAGAAAGTGATGAAACTGTTGAAATGTTTAGGTTTTTGGGTTGTTTTTTTTTTTTTTTTGTTTTATTTTTCAAGAAAAGAATACTGTAGAAGTGTGTAGGAGCTGCAGCTATGTAAAGCATTCCAAGCTTGGTTTCACTAGTTGGAAGGTTAAGCAAAAGGACGAAACCTCTAATCCTCATCACCTTTGCTTCTTGCTCTTTCTTTACACAACCATCAGAAATTCCCATAGCTAAAATGAGTCCAAACACTATGTACAGTTGTGCCTTCATCAGAGTACCACAGGGCTTAAAATAAGTGTTGCACTAAATTTGTGGTTAACAGAAAAAAGCACGACAATGGTCTCTGGAGAAACAAACTGTTGACTGTCCTCTTTTCTCCCAGTAGTGATACAGTGTTATAGGCAGGTGACAAACATCCTGAACATCTCCTTTGTCTTCTCCCAAGCTGAAACCATTTGCCTACATTTGCAAGGAGCACAATGGAACTCACATTGGAGCATTATAAATGTATGAGGCAGAAGTGGGCAAGGCCAGATAACTCTTTTGATAAAGTATTGTACACATTAATCAGACAATAAAAAGAACTTCAGCAACGTCCCTCTTACCAGGTTCCCCTTGCAAGCCTATTATTCCTGGAGACCCTGGCTGTCCTTTAGGCCCGTGTAACCCAGGTTGGCCTGGAATGCCAGAAAAGCCTTTGCTGCCTTTAGGACCTAAGGGTAAAAATATATTAATTAATAGTATCAAAAAATGAATAGCGGAAGACAAAAACACAGCACAAGAAAACAGGATCAGATCTTTTCTGCAAAGCTGGTGCTGGATACACAATTTAAGCTAAATAAAGTCTCAAAGCTATGGCTGTTCATGAGCTACATAAACACAGAAGCAGAGGGTTTGTGTTCAAGGCTACATGAAGGCTAAAAAATAGTGCAGTGCATATGACCCTCCATGGGATTTAGGCCTAGTCACTTTGGAAAACAAAAGGACATTGTTCTGCCAGTTAACCCTCTGGAATAACAATCACTCGGAGGAGGATTGGTTAGGAGGTATTATGTTCCTTGAGGAATAAGTGCTGCCTGGCAGTCAGCCAGTCACTGCATCATCTTGTCTCCCTACCTGGCAGTCCTGGAAAGCCGGGAGTCCCCGGGGGCCCATATGCTCCAGGAACTATGCAGGGCAAGGTGATACCTACAACAGAGAAACACTGAGCTTGCACACAGCCCCTTTCAGACACAGAACAGGAACACTGAGTACCCAGATGTTTTTTACAAGACTCATCATAAGTGGCTGCCAGTGAACTTATGCACATCAAGCACTGCTGACATCTCAAATGTGTGATGTTAAACAAAAGGCATTCGGAGCCTGGTGATTGTCTCATCTCATCCCTACTGCTGACTTGCTGCATGACCAGGAAAAGTCAGCATCTATTGCTGTGGACTTCTTGTAGCATGAGGCCCAGGATTCCACCCAGCAACTTGTCCTCCCTGCAGCAGGGGCTCTGTGACTCCAACAGCTTCAGGTCCAGGCTCAGAGCCTGGAAGTCAGTGGGAGCTGACAGGTATTCTTAACTGTTAAAAACTGAGCAAGTTCCTAAACTGTGTAAAACCAGTATGCTGTAGTGTGAAATACTAAAGTAAATGTGCACATTTAAGGTGAAATACATATGTAAAGAGAGAATACTGACAGGTGTTTAAAACAAACTTCTCCCCAGGAGGTTAGGGCAGAGATGCGCATGCATGGAAGGTGGAATAGCAAGGATTTTTTTCTTTCAGCCTTACTCTCAAACTGTTTCTTCTACAGTCTCAGACTAAGAAATAACCACATGGCTTAAAAGTTTATTAGCGGCAAACAAGGCTCAGCAATTACAGAGCTCTTTGACTGACTCCTACCTCTTAAAAAAAGGCTCTGTTTGCACTAGCAATCCCTCTTCAGTGGAATGAAATTTATAGGTCATTATCAGAGTTGCCAACCCATCACATTTACCTGAACGATCTCCAACACAAAAGAAACGTTCTATTTCTGCCCTTCTCCAATCCTATGTGAGCCTGATGCTGAATGCTTTGTAAAATAAAGCACTGAGGTCCTTCTCTGAGACATAAGTACAATAAAGAATGACATTTTTCAAAAACCAGGCATTTGGGGTACAACTGGCATGGAAAGGGAACTTCTAATTAATAGAGTTCCATTCACATCACATGATCTTAAGAATTGTCTTATATGAGTTTTCCAAAAACCCCTGTACAAGCACATATTCTGTATTTTACATTATTAGTCAGCAGTAGAATACTTGAACAATGGATATTTCATGTGAGAATAGCTGAAATGTAAATAGGACTGTTTCCTTGTAATTACGTAAGTAGGGCTTACTGTAAAAATTATATAATCAAAACTTTACCTTCCCCAGCTACTTAATACTTTGCCTTCTCACAGTTTACACAATAATATCTGAGTATTGAGGAAATTAAACAATTATGAAACCACCGTGTCAGGCATTAAAGTGAAATATGGGCAATTCCAACATTTTGGAGTAATCACATAACACCAGGTAGAAACAGTCTAGCTTTTTATAAAATACAGAGTTAGACTTCCAAAGCCAGACTGTTTCAGCCTGTTTTACGGCACTAACTCGAGAATTCCTCAGTGGTGTCTTTGATGTGGTACCTTCAGTAAGTCACAGACTCTTTAAATGTCTTTCCTCATTTTCATGATAAGGCCTTTCAATCTGGACAGTGTAAGAAATTATTATTTCTTCCACTCACACACATTTCTTTAATATCAGATGAAATTCACTACATCAAAGGGTCTTTTAATGTATGCAAATTATTTCCTAGTATGGGAGGAAAGATGCATTCACAAGTTTTCTTACACATCTCTATGGAGGTGCAAACGGAGCTGGCTAATGACTTACTCCCTTTCCCACATATTCTGTCTATAGATACTCTCCTACAAAGGACTGCTCATTGTTCCCAAAGCTTTGATGTAGCATTCATAATAAGCTGGCTTCTGATGTGCTCCACAGAATATCTGGAGTTCACATCATGCACAGAGCATTTTACTTTTTACTTATCTCACAATGCAATTTTAATTTAGCGGATTCCGTAAGAGACAATTTACTGAACAAAGATGTAAGCATTCACAACTAGCAGTTAGTAAAGCTTTTAGCATTTAGCATGTGACTTGAATTGGAAAAAAAGCTTATGCAGACTGTCCCTGGGGGACGTTAACACTATCTGTCTCCTCACCCCGTAACAACAAGCAGCATGACACTGGTGTGAGGTAACATCACCATCCTGCAGCCTCCCAGTGCTGCCCTGGCCGTGCTCTCACCTCCCTCTGGGTCTGAGATTCCTCCTCCAACTCCTCTCACTGTGGTGGTCTTACCACCAAGGGTTTTGAACTCAGAGCACCACTTATCAGTCCAGAAATCTATGCCACAATATTAGGTCTGCAAATACATTACTGGCTCTGCATTATGGACACAGACAGAATTACAAACCTAGAAGCCCAAGTATACACAGCATGGAAAATACACTGAAAATCAGCAGTGACAAAGGAAAAAAACTGTTTACCTTAAGTTATATTTAAACGGCTGACATGGAATCAAGACACTGGGACTAGCTATCTGCAGTCATTTTGTAATGAAAACACTTTCCATAAATGTTTAGACATGAATTTCCATGTAACTCAAATGGAGAATGAGCATAAAACATCATATATGAAGTATTATCAAACCCATATTTACCTTTATCACTTGTCATTACGGTATGCTTTAGGTGCATATAATGACACACCAACTGAGCCTAACTATAGTACCTCAGGAAGCAAACACAGCCCAGAGTGGGGTGCACAAGCCTTAACTGAACTCCCTACCTGACTGTCATGACAACCTCTTCTTAAGCAACACCTGTTCATTCAAATGTACTACCATTTAGTCTTTTAAAAAAATCTGGAGCTCTTATTTCAATAATAGTAATAGTTCTGAAAACTGATTCAGACAAACAAGATATCAGTCAATTACCATTTTTATCTGGACAATGAATTAGATGCTTTTAAAAACCTCATTTTATCACTCTTTCTAACTACCTTTGGTGTAAAATGGCTCTCCAGCAAGAGTCAGAGAGTAGGTCCAGCTAATACTCTTAGTATTTCAGCACTGCTTGAGTGATTATTACCTGTGTCCTCCTGAACGTGACAACTTGAGAAAGCTGTGACTGCTTTTTGAGGTTTGGTGAGCCCACAAAAGACTTTCAAGTAATTTGAAGAGCGGTCTTTAGCCTAATGCAATCTTCTGGCCTGGCCACAGGCAAAGCAGTAAGTTAAGTACCATTTGACTTGCAGCTTTACACCATTTTAAAGTAAGAGCACACTCAAAACCTACCTGGAGGGCCTGGAAGACCTGCTTGTCCTGGAAACCCATCCATTCCAGGGTCACCTGGAGGTCCACGAACTCCACTAGGACCTGGGTACCCAACCCCAGGAGAACCAGTTTCTCCACGATGGCCCTTGGAGCCAGGTAATCCTGGCAGTCCTTTTTCGCCTGGGAAACCCAGTCCACCATCACCCTGTGCACAGCAAAGACAACTACAGCTGAAAATCAAAGGGATGCAGAAAGAACACCACCACTACCATTTTTAAGAGACTGTAAGAGTTTGGTTTGTTCTGTGCAAGGTTCATGTGAGCCTGAAAAGATATATAGAAACCACTGTAAATTATCCATCTTTATTTTAAAATGCAGCAAAACTCGGTGACTCTTACAAAGAATATTTTAAGTTGTATTTGCCAAAATGCAAATATTACATATTCTGAAAGACATTTGCTTTCTATTTAATGAGTAAGATTCCAGTGGGATTTTTTAACTTCAGTTATGCCTACAATGTCTTTTGTCTTTTAGGACACAACATAGAATAGCACTAGGGTCTACTGAAGTTTATCTTTTGATAGAGGCATTAGGATTTCCAATTATTAATCCTGACCAAGACAAATTTGTGCTCAGGACCTGTGAGATTTTTATGTATTTGGAGATTTACCACAGGGCTAATCAGGACTAGTTTACCAGGCCTGGCTGTTTTCTCTGCTCCTTATTCCAGCTCTGAAGCACTGCTGCTAAATTAATCTGAACTTACTGGAGGGCCTGGTGGGCCTGGCAAGCCTGGAAGTCCATCCCTGCCCGGAGTTCCCGGGATGCCTGAGGGTCCTCGGGGCGCTGTCACACCACGGTCCCCACGAGCACCTTTGACTGTTGCATAGGATGGATCCCCTTTTTCTCCCTTCAGGCCTGGGAGTCCTTGCTGACCAGCTGAAGCCTACAGACCAATAGATAAAGAAAAGGAACATGAACAGGCAGAGAAAAGGCTTTGCTCTTTAAAAATGTCATAGGACAGGACACAATGACCAGACCAGAAAGAATCTCCAGAGGGTTTCCTATTGTATACTTTACCTTGGGGAAAAAAAAGAGAGAGGTTTGATTATTTTCAGCTGTTTCTACTGTTACTACAGCTCCACAGTGGCAAGCCAAACCCTGGTAACGGTGACAGCAATCTTGCATGGCATCTGGGAACATTACATCACTCATGATATAATGAGACCCAAGTAATGAATCTTCTTCCCTATCGCTTGGTGTGCTGCACTTACTGACACTGATAAAGATACTCTGAAGACAAAAGACTGGTATCTTTATGGACTACAAGTTTCAAAAGTAAATACTTGCAATGAGCAATGCTCAGCACTTTGGAAAATCCCATTTGTTATGGTTGCTGTTTGATAAAAAGCAGAGCTCAACTCTCATTAATGTATTTAGCATACAGCAGTTAGGAAGCAGACTGCATCTGTGGTGCACAGTTTTTACAGCTATGAGCAATGATGTGGAAAGATCTCCCTGTTTGATTTTTCAGATCTTCTCTCCATGCACATGTACAACTGCTTCTCCCGCCAGCCCTCACTTAGGAAGAGCCCTGGATCTAATCCATGTATGTCTACTTCCAAGAAATCCTGGGATGAATAACTGTTACCACTTTTCTCTTGACTGACGAATGTGCAGTTCTCAGAACTTAAGAACCATTTGTTCTCCCATTTTTATAGCTGATAATATCTCTACTTTCAGTTTCTTTACACAGATCAGTTTCTGGGTTGCTTTTTTTCTTTTTTTAATCCAAACAAATAGAAGCAATTATGAAAAAAATAAAAGGTGTTCTGCTTTCATTACATTCAAGACCAGCAATTGCACATGGGCACTCCTGTAATTCACAAGAACCAACACAAACTGCTCCTGCCTTACCGGGGGACCTCGCAGTCCTGGTGCTCCCACAGAGCCTGGGTCTCCACCAACGCCCTTGGCACCAGGCACACCAGGGCTTCCCGACAGACCTGGGGGACCTGAGATGCCCTTTAGACCAGCTCTTGTAACTCCTCCATCACAAGCACAATCACCTGCCTCTCCTGCAAAACAGTCAACACTCTGAATTGAGTTTCATTTGGATAAAGACCCTTTTCAGTTGCAAGATTTCCAAAAGCAGTAGTTGATTGATTAAGACAAAGCCATTTTCATATGATTTGATTTTATACCTCCTCTGCTCAGGTGATGTGAGTGCCAAGCAAGTGGAGCTCAGGTTTTCTCCAGTTTAATTTCCATGCAATGCCCATCACCAAATAACCGTGTGCAGCATGAACCTCAGCACTCCTAGACCTCTTCCCAAAGGTTAAACTTCCCTAAACAGATGGGTTTAGGGAAGTTTTAGGGAGGTTTTGTGAGTTTTTGAGGAGATAGTTATCAGAGAAAACAAATCCATACTTCCCTTTACAGTAGGTTACAATGACCCCCTGAATTATATCACCAAGCACAGTGATATTTGTGTCACATGGCTTTTGCTGCTGGTTCTGTCACACACTAAGACCCAAATTCTCACGATTTTTAGCACAGAGGAGAATAAAATTAAGCTTTTCTGTCACTTAGGGCCTCTATTGAAAAAAGCAGTGAACAAGATTTTATTTTTAAGTCTCATGGCTTTAAAGTATAACTTACTTAGCTAATTTTCTGGGTATGAGATGTTTATCAGCTTATTTGCCTGAGCAGAGTAAGAAGAATAAATAGAATTTTACTGGCACTGCTGGGCACAACTCTCTGTAAATTGCAAAGGCTGTTGGCTTCTTCAACCCCTCCTGTGATTTCTCATAAAGACACTGACAACTCATCCCTTAGGATATTACCCACATGTAAATATCTTTCAGCCCAATGACTGCTGAAAAGCTCTCTCAAAGCAAGAGTCAGTTACCTTTGTAGCCCTTTGGACCCAAAGCTCCTGGCAGCCCTCTTTGCCCAGGCTCCCCTGGGGCCCCAGTCCTTCCATTTAGGATTGTCCCCGGGGAGAATGAAGGGCCTACATGCAGAAAGAAGGCAAGGAAAAGACATGAGAAGGCTGATTCCAGCTCATTACTGACTTACAACATCAGTGATGCAACTGGCACCAGACAAAACTGCAACTGTGGAGGTAACACAAGAGGATGGATCTTGGTACCACGGGCTGCAGTTCTCTGCCACATTTGCTTCTAGCTCCTCATACAGAAAAGCTAAAGCTCTCACAGAGTGGATGCAACAGAGTTTCATTCCTCTACTCTGCCACTGCACTCTTTCACAAATTTACCAGTTGACCAAAGAACTCACCAAACTGTGGACAGGTAGTGTAAAGAAGGGCAAATGACTTTCATTCAGTGGCTGCAGCTCAGGAAAGATACTAAAGGGCAATAGGGTTAAGGGGACTTTCCCTGTCCCTCACTTCACGCCTGCAGGATTGTTATCTACACCTCTTTATGTGCTGAATAGAATGAAACATAAGCTGATGGAACAGCAGCGGAAAGTGATCAAACATCATCTAAAACGACACTGTCTGAAAACCCTTCCCCTCCGTGACCACAGTAAGATGGAGTGCTGACCAGCACCATCTGATGCTCCACGGAAACAAACTGCAGCCATCAGCTAAACACAGCTACAGGAGCTTTACAGACTCTGCAGAAACGTGAGCCAGATTTGACTAGCAAACAGTTATTGGTAAGAGAACACTTATTTTTTCTCCACAGAAAACCATTTTATGAGACCATGCTTACTGGCTCAATCACTGGAGAATGCCCTGTTCTGAAGGGCTGGCTCTCAAAAAAAAAAAAAACAAAAAACAAAAAAAAAAACCAGCTTATGGCAGAATGGTAAACACAGTTTTGTAAAATCAAACCTGACCGTGTAATACTCAGTTTCAGAGGAAAACAAAACAATGCACAATTAATCTAATCAGGACATCCATACAAATGAACATGTAAAAACAAAATCCCATTTCCTTAGGTCTGGAAACTGTCTCTTTAGGCATCCTATCTGACTCCTGGTAGCCAAACTAGCTGCTCACAAGACAGACATTTACCTCAGGTTTTCATAAGGTCATGGTCTGTTCTTTACCTAAGTGAATAGGAGACTAGCCTAGACCTTCAAAGTTCTTCGTGTCATAAATGGTGTCTACACAACTTTGTGCTTCAATCTCTCAGGCTACCACACTTCACAATAATTAGGTCTATTGTCTTACTTTACAGGAGTATCTGCTGATATATATGTCTGTGAGCTACAATCACAATAAGGTGTCAGTCGAACATTTACAATTTACAGATGAATAATCCTTGCTGGCAGAGAACTAAATATATAAATGATTATTTATCCTATTTCACTCTGAATCCAATACAAAAATAGATGTAAAAATTCTACATACGTGGTGAACCAGGCAATCCTGGTGCTCCTGGCAGACCCGGTAAACCACCTCTGCCGGGAAGGCCTGGTAATCCAATTGTTGCTCTTCCTGGTTCTCCCACTTCACCCTTCACTCCTGGAATACCTGGAGACCCTCCAGGGCCCATTCCATCTAGACAACAATGACACAATAAGCAGCTCTCCAGCAGCAAACACACTGAAGTATTTTTGATGTTAAGATAATGACTGTTGTACCCTGAACTTCAATCATGTTGGCACAGAACAGTTTATAACTGCACACCAATGAAAAAGTACTAATTGGAGGGACCAACAGGCTCCCATTTACACATTCCTTTGGTCACCCAAAAGACTTCACAGCACTGCATTTAAATCTCACTGATCAGACAATTAACTATGTGAGAATGAGGGGGGTTTATTTTCTGATTTTCTTGGTAGTTCCTAGTCTCTGTACAGGCCAGAATTTCCCAGATGACATTCAAATGAAACAGAAATTTTTGAGTGAGATCTTTGATGGGACGAATAAGTTGCACCTGCAGTGGGTTTCTCAAGCCAATCTATTAGCTTTTTATTGCACATATAAAAAGTCATTAAAAAATTTCAAAAACATTCATTATAATTTAAAATGTAGGAAAATTTCTGCCAATCAGCACATTAAAAATGGAAATGGAAACCACAGCCTCCTGTGTACACTGCCACACCAAATATTCACATGTGAAGACTTACCTGGGCTGTAATAATTGTGGCACTAATTCTGCTCCCATCCAGGTCAATACAATTGGCTTCCCTATGTGTTATCCCTGCCTCCTATTTCTCATACAGCAGCCTGCAAACCAGCAAGCTGAAGGAGCAGGGTGAGGCTTGCTCCAAAACCTTCACCATCTCCAGGCCACTACCCAGAGACTTCTCCACAAAACCCACAGCAGGAGCACTGGCAGCAGCTGCTTTACCTCTCTCCAGGCCTGGAAACCCCGGAGCTCCTGGAAGGCCTGGTAAACCAATGACCCCTTCATCTCCTGGAGGACCAGGTATTCCTGGGTTCCCAGGGTCACCCGGGGCACCTATTAAGAGAAAGTGGAAAACAAGGAAGAAAATCTCATCAGAATTTCTGCTGAAAGACTGTTCAGTCAACTGTAGTGGCCACTGATCTCACAGAGAGCAAAGGCTGCCAAGCTGTGAGCAGAAAGCCTGTTAGCCAAAGCTAATAATATTGGGAAAAATTCCTCCTGAGTTGTTACAGAGGTTGTTTCAAACTTGACTACATGTGAAGGAGAAAGAACAGGAGAGACAATATAATACCCATTACCTCTATGGCTTCAGAGACTGTTCCCATGTAGGCCTCAGTCAGCTGTGGCATTAATTAAGCTCATTTTCTCAACAATATTCTTACCACATTGGACAACAAATAAAAGCAGAACGACATTCAGAGCACCTTTTACCAAGCAGCACCAGGAAGCCATTTTTCCTTGGTACACTGAAGACAGATTGAAGTGTGTCTACAGAGCAGACACAGCATTTGCCCATGCTCACACACAGTCTGTGTCCCAGGCAAGACATTTCATTCTGCCTTGAAACACATCATTCTGCAATGTGGGGAAGAATGGCTTTCTGTAAACTCTGAAGTTATAAAAAAAGGACTAAACATGAGTATCAAAACAATACAGAAATAAAGGAAAAATAACAAGGGGTGGGTTAGACCCAATATACAATGTGGGGAAGTGGTAAAATACACTAAGAAAGAAAGTTGGATCGGAAAAAGTGCTTTACATGAGTTCCAAAACAAAATGGAAATGTGTACCTGAAATGACTACACCTTCCCTGTCAATAACGACAGGAGGGCCAGGGGGACCGATGTCACCTAATTCACCCTGTAAAGAAAACAGATTCACACCACGTTCAGATGGGTGATGGAGAGGAGGCTGCTTGTCAGGAAACAGACTGTATTATGGTGCAAATGTCTGCAGTCATTCACTGAGTAACCACCATTCTTTGTCTTGCTGAAGAATTCACTTTGTTCTGCTATTCATAATCATCTGCTGTCCTGACTTACATCGTTCCTGTCAGATGAAACTGATGGCTGCTTCAGATAAGATGGCTGCTGCTATCCAGCTATCCTCTGAAGGTCTCCAATTACCTCAACAGGAAGCACAGACATGTATATATAATGTGTACTGGAGACCAGTTATGTCAGCACACTGACCAATACCAGATAATAACATCTGATAATATATATATAGATAATATCTGTTCACGTCGTGGTAAGAGCTGCTATAAGCTATCTCATTTTCAAAAGCTTTCACCACTGCAGCTATCTGTTGCCTTGGAATACTGAATTTCAATAACAGAAGCTTACAGAAAAATGGATTCCTTCACAAAATCATCCAGGTAGAACAAGCAAGTTGTGACAAACTGCAGCGTCATTCCTTCCTCTCACTGACACTCTCAAAGAGTAACATATCCTCTTTAAAAACACAAGTGCAAAAATTGGCTGTTGTCCAAACTGACATCATATTTATCATATAAACACCATGCAGTGAGCCAAGGCAGTGCATACTTTGTTGCTTCTTCCAGTAATACTCCTCTGGACATAAACTTCTACTTCTTCCATGTGCTCTGCATAAAAAATCACTTCAGTTACTTAGATTTTACAAGTCTGTAATCTTGGTGGCAGATCAGTGTTTTCACAGCAAACTACTGTCCAATCATTTTCCATTCAGTTTCCAGCTGTCTGACTGCCCAAGCTGTAAGATACCCAGAAAATGTCTGCTATGCATCATCTATCTCCAGTACAAGAAATTGAACACGTTCTCAGGCTTGTCCATACTTGTAGATCTGTGATCCAAGACTTCAGACAGCCTTGGCAACTATCTTAACATTCACTTACTTCCATCTAATCTTGCCTCAACGGTCCAATAAAGATGGCATTGGTGTAAAGAAAAAGGAGACCAGAAAGGCTACACCTACAATTTTAAGTCATGAAGTTCCATGATTAACATTGAAAAATTATTAAAATACCTGAGCATTCATGGCTCAGCAAGCACTCATTTTTATGCTTAACAATAAAGTGAATGAGGAACTGAAACATACTGAAAATTACAGTGATATAGGGGCAAATAGGAGGTTTGACTGGAGCAATGATACTTATTTATTCATGGAAATACCTTAAAAAAACCAATGCTTAAGTGAGAAGTTACCTTCATGCCTTCGACTCCATCCAGTCCTGGAAAGCCTGGAACACCTGGATGGCCCTGCAAAATCACATAAGGGAACAATGATACACACTGAGACAATAAGTGGCATTCTTTGTTAGCTGAGACATCTGCAGAGCCTGGACTTAAATCACAAATCCAATTCTTTGTCCTACCAAACATTTGAAGAAGAATTAAAGAGAAAACTGATGGCATCAATTTCTCAGCACTCACAAAATACCAGAGCTCCTTCAGGCCTCCTTGTGCTGTGAAGATGGTGAGAACTCGTGAGCAGGCTGAAGGTGTGCAAATCAGGAGAACACCTAGAGGTTCTCACAGAAGTGTAGAAATGCTTGCAGAATGAAGAGTCTAAAACATTCTTTCCTTTGTCCCACACATTTTCCCTCTGCTCTTTTCCCCTTCTAAAAAATTATTGGCAGCAAAACATTTAAAGTAACACTGGGAGATGCAGCTCTCTGGCTCCCCATTTCCTGGCAGCATTCTCAGGGACACCAAAATTTCCCTTCTGGGTGTCTGACTGGAAATCTACTGCTTTTGTTGGGTAACATATCCAAACTGGCCCAGTATAGATTTCAAATCCCATTGCCACAGTTGACAGAATAGGATATTCCAAGAGCTCTGGAACAAGGAACTTTAACTTCGAATCTTGCCAGTGATTCTGAAGCCTTGGGCTGCTGCAGCCCCCAGTATAGCTCACATCCAGCATTGTTGAGAAACTTGTCATAAAGGGCTTGTTTTTAATGATACAATTTTAACATAGAGATATTAATTAGAGCATACTGGAGAGACCACCACCTGCACTATATTTTGAAAAGGACATACATAAAACAAAATATAGAAGAAAGTGACTGAACACATAGGGTTAATTAGAGAGACAGTTCAAGGATCTACAGTTTTTGATGGACTTTATACTTAGCTTAACTATTTCAATAAGGCAGGTATATTTATCCATCAGAGAACTTGGAGCCACTAGATAAAGAAGTCAGTAGATCTTAAGCAGTTAGAGGACTTCTGTAACTCTCAAGTACAGAAAAAAATAAAAAGAAATTTCACCTTTCTCCCTGGAATTCCATCAGATCCATCCAGTCCCAAAAGACCCTAGAACAGCAAAGAAATCAGCTTTTGGAGGCTCCATCTCAGCTTGATCAGGCTTCAAATATCTCAGCATCAAAGAATGAGAAGTTAAAATTTTCAAAAGGAGAAGCTACTACTGCTTTTCTTATCTTTCAAATATTAACAATCGCAATGTGAAGAATTTAACAAAATAACTGAAAAAAGCAGGCTTATCTTATTTAACCATTGTTCTTCTAATAGGCAGTTCAAGTTAAGGAAGTCATGGTGTCTCAACTTACTAGGAACTTAGGTGTTACTTTGTAATCACAAAACCAATAAATCTTAGTATGGTCAAGACTTTTTTATCCAACCATTTATTCTGCACTCGCAGAACAGAATGTCTTGGTGTTGAGTAGGAGCACATCTCTGCAGGGAATGTTTCTGTTGATGAAAGGCCCACTTCATGTGTCTGAGAAAAGGCATTTCAGGACTTTGTGAAGTTACCTACCCTGCCACCCGGTAAGCCAGGCACACCTTTTTCTCCTTTTTCTCCGACACCTCCAAAGCCCTGAGGAAAAATGTCAACATCAAATCTCTGTGATCTGTTTGGAATTTAACAGCACATCCCTAAGTAAAAGGAACACAAACCCATTTCTTAATACAAACAGTACAATAAAGAAACAAAGGAAACTGACTCTTTCTGCTGGGACTGTTTTGTCCCAGAAAGACAAACCTCTTTCAACCAGACTTGGCAGTATCTGCAGTACAGTACCTGCTTTATTCCCCAAAACTTCTATCCATTTAAACCATGGCACATATTGCAGTAGCAACTGCAAGTGACCCCATGTTATAGACAGCAAAGACTGCCAATGCTATTCTGTATTCTATTCTACATTGAGAAATTATTTCAAGTCTCATTTCTTAACATCAGCAGTTCAAGGGAATGCTCAGAGCACACTTTTCCCTTCCAAAGCCCAAGAATGACACAAAACTAGCATTTTCACGCTCAACATTTGGAAATGTTTGGTGGTTTTCCCAGTCAGCAAGAAGTATCAAATCCAGAGATAGAACACCAGGATTTAATTTCAGCAAGAGTTACAGTAGTTAAGCAATTTCCAAGCTTCAATCTTAAAACATCTTACGGTTGTGGTTAAGTTTGCACATATGTTCAATTTCACCAGCTTCAATGGGTCTCTTGTGATGCATAAAGCCAAACATGCTCATAATGGAACATGTCCAGAAAGGCTAATAACAAACTGTGCTTCATGTACAGGTTTTTCTTGCACGTATTTCTCCTAAGAACATCCGTACACTGAAGAAACTGGCAAACAATTTATCTTATTAGTCAGAAGTTCCCAAAAATATTTATTCCCTAAACTTATTGAAACAACTTTTGTTTACAAAAAGTTTTAAGCTGGGAAATAGCTTGCTGGAATTCAGGGGTAAATTGTTTTTCTTAATTCATATAGAGAAGATACTACACCATGCTGAGTTGATGAGCACTAATATTAAACAGCCCATTTTA
The DNA here is from genome assembly GCA_013397915.1 of Daphoenositta chrysoptera. Classification (NCBI taxonomy): domain Eukaryota; kingdom Metazoa; phylum Chordata; class Aves; order Passeriformes; genus Daphoenositta; species Daphoenositta chrysoptera. The sequence continues at coordinate 920,406 of VZRO01002488.1, forward strand.
ACTGGGTGTATATGGACAGAAGGAAAGGTCTGCATGTGCTTTACAGCTTTAAAGTAAAATAACAAAAGATATGTTTAGATATAATTAAAGGGAAAAAACTAGGATTTTTTAAAATGTCTGTGCTACAAGGAACACTGCCATCAGGTGGCCGTGACATGGGTAGAGCTCCGTGCAGGTCTCTGCAAACAGCAGAGTCTGCAGGTGCTGAAATCTTGGCTGCTTTTTAAGTCTGTAGCAGGACAGCATTATCTTCTTTGTATCTACAGGACAAAAAACTATCAGATTACAGTTACACTCTTCAAAAAGTCTTATGAACATTTTTATCAGATTTTCACAGTTCTCTAGTGCCTAGAAACTCCTGTAGAGGCCTTGTGAGCTATTCAGAGGTTGTTGAACCATCTAACCCCCATTAGGCACATGTTAAAAACTCCTCTGTCCTTACCGGGATGCCAGGCAATCCTTGATCTCCAGGGAATCCTTGAGGACCTGGCACACCCTGGCAAGGGGGAAGGAACAAACACAATAAATCACTGTGTCTGTGAAAGCAAGACCTTCCCCTACCCACCCACCATGCTCCTGACACCTAAAGTAAGGCCTTGTAATTTGTTTGTTGGGGAGTACACAGGGTTTGTGTCACCGTGTGCTGACCAAGGGGCTCCCAGCACAGTGCTGCTGCATCCTCTGGCCACTTCCCACGGCTTCCAACGCCACTGCCTGGGAACTGCTGCTCTACTGGCCCCAACTGCCACAAGTCAAAGGCATTTCATATTTCTAGGAAACTGCAACATGCACAGTGCCTCATGAAAGCAGCAAAATAACACACGATGAGACAGCAATGTTTTCACAATTCTGCTTACAAACTCCAGAGTGAGCCCAAAGGAATGGGGTTTGTTTGAGCCTCACCTCCCACTAATGTAAATCGACCAAGTACAACAATCTCTCTCATGACTTTCTGCAGGGGCTCAGGCAAGATCAGACTGGGCTCCCAAACCAGCCTCTATAAGTCCAAGATTAATTCAGTATGCCTAAATTTCATGTGTCTAGAGGATCTTTAGCTCAAGGACCACACAGCTTTTATAAAAACACTGATGACCTAAATACACATCTCAGTAATAACAAAGTAAAGGTGAAAAAATCTGATTATTTCCGATTAAGGCAAAAGAGCTGGAGCTTCCATTTATTTTTCTAAATTGATTTTTTTGCTTCAGCTGACACAATTTCACAGGTCCAACAAAAACAAACTACAGTTCACTTATTTTTAGGATTAATGACAAAAACCTTTAAATAGCTTCCAGATTTCTCCTTCTGAGAGGTGTGTATTCTCTAGTGGGCCACAATGCTCTGAGCTATGAATATTTTTATTCAGTAACCATTTGACAGAATAAACTGGTACAGAAAATTATTTTGATTTGGACATATAACAGCTCTTGCTGTTCAGTAATTTCATTCTTGAATGAAAGAGCATGGAGAGGGAGAGGGTTTATAAATTGAATTTACAGACCTTTTCTCCTTGCTTCCCCTTTGGAAATCCCATGAATTCCAGTATTCCAGTGGATGGTGGGGGACCTGGAGGCCCAGGCAGCCCTACATCACCCTGTAGACAGAAGAGCAAGATATTGACATAGCAGACCATGTCTTTCTATGGAAGTGGCCTACAAATCAGAAGAAAAAGCACTTTAATTATATCTCATGTGTATAGATCTGTGTGCCTGAATTCTGGCATGGGAGTTTGGTCATGGGAATCAAAAGATCAGATGGAAAATCAGAATGAACAAAATGCATTTGTTTCCAAAGCCTTGAGGATAGAAAACGTGGCAAGAAAAAAAAAAGGCTCAGCTTTTGAACCAACAGGAAAACATTCCAGAAAAGCTTTGGGGAGAAATATGAAAGAAAAGAAGCAATAATTAGAATTGTAGAATGCTGAGAACCAATTTTAACATCAGCAGAATCAAGTCCCAGATTCAGAACTTTAAGAAGCCCCATTTTGCTTGTGTAAATTCTGACACAGAATGCAGGACACCCCTTTAGGACAGTGAGACTATAAATGACACACCAGTTGACCCAAAGAATGCAACGAAAGCCAGTAAGAATGAAGTCAGTGGAATAACTCAACACAAAAGGTGATGGTCCAAAGAAACTGCAATGTGGAGATTCAAAAGATGTTGGAAGGACCTCAGGTCTTGATAACCATGGAAGTACTGCATTGACTTGAGATCTTCCCTTTCTTCCTCTTCACCCAGAAAAGGCTCACATACTTTTTAGTGTACCAACAAACAAGGAACTAGCAAGATTCTTTAGTATTTGAACTGTCAGTCAGTCCAAGAGAAGAAAAGAAAAAGGAAAAGAAGGAAATGCTACAATCTAGCCACTTTCTAGAGGATCAAGCTATGATGGAACTCTGGAGTATTATTTCATGCTCTTTCCATAATGAAACAAGTTTTACTTACCTTTTCTCCTTTCTCTCCTTGAAAGCCTAATCCCATGTTACCCTAGGAGAGAAAAATACCCATGGAAGAATGAATAATAAAACAACAGCAACAACACCACCACTATCATCTAAGCCCACAGCACTGTTAAACCCCCAAAAATTAGGTGTAAAAAAAACCCATGAAAGGTAGCTACTTACTTTTGGACCCGGTGGCCCAGGGAGACCCACTGGACCCTAAATGTAAACAAGATCAAGATGTTATTCCTTTTGACTTAATTAGGATGCAAACAATTTGAGAAATGCTGCAATCTGCAGTGATACCTGAACTTCTCTAGCCTCCAAAGGAAAAGCAAGATATATGCTCTGAAGTCTTCACATCTCTCATAGCACAGCCCTTTGGCACCACCATTAAGAGAAAACTTCAACTTAAACCCAACAAAAATACAGTTTGGTTTTACCTTAGCCCAATAGAAATTCTCTTGCAGGATCTTGACAAAGCAACTCTAACACAGCTCGTGACAAGAAAGGCTCCAAACATCAGAGATCAGGCTATTGCCCCAGGCCCTGAGGTGAGGAAGTGCTCAGGACAGGGTAAGGAGGTGTTTGCAGAGCACCACCGAGCTCTGCTGGAGCCCTTGGCCATGTTTGCTGCTCTGGATGCTCCAGAGAGGAGCCTCTGCTCTTGTGACCACTTTAACCTGCCTGAGACCAAGCACCCCATGGCAGAAATCAGCTGTGCTCAGTCCTTTCAGACACACAGGCACTTTTGCTCATTGTCATGACACAAACAGACAAGAAGGGGAAACTGTCAGCAGTTTGAACTGTTCTACCAAAAAGTGCAAGAGCTGAGGTCTCCTACCTGCAAACCTGGTAATCCTATAGGGCCTGCAGGACCTGCTGGACCTGGAAAACCTTTTGGGCCCTATAAAAAGAACAGAGGACAAATAGAGAATATGTAGCATTTACCCCATCAAACCCCCTCCAAAGTGAGTCTCAGGAAACATTAAGTAATATGCCCTAGTTAAGTATGCCAATTCAAATATTAAAACAATTTATTTCATACAATTAGATGGACTTTGAAAATCAAAGGTACAGAGTTAAATGGTAGAAGGGAGTTTGATTTGAAAAAGGAATAATGAAACAGATAATAGGAAAAATCAGACTTCCTCTACCATAATATGGATCCAATCATACCCTTACAAATCTAAAATTGCTTAGTGGAATCACACATGTAAATATACTTCCCACTAATTTGAAAAGGGTCCTTTAGAACCAGTACCTGAAAATGTACCTACTTAATATTCTTTATGTCCCATATTAAATAACTTACAGGAACTCCATCCAATCCAGGAAGACCATTTTCACCCTAAGAATCATAAATGCATACATAAAAATTACACAACATTATCACAACAAACTGTAAGGAACATCAAGCTTTGTATGAATAGAAATATTTGCTGTTAGTTAATATTAGATCAAGTGTAAATGGGAAAATATCTTGAAATCTGTGCTTCCATATTTGAATTGGGTAATGGAGACCTCTACATAAATTAGAACCATTCTATTTATGTGTAACAAGAGAAAATAAAGTGGCATAAAAAATATTAATTACAAAACCACTGAAAATACACTATACAAACTTTTATTATGTGACTGCTATAAAATATGCAAAAGCATATCATCATAATATGAACTTATCTTTATTTCCCATAAATACAGAAGTAAATTAATAAAGACTTATTTGACTGTAAGGAACCTTTGAGTGTATATAATGGGGACAGAATTTTAGAAGAGTTCCTAATTTTGACCAGCAAAGTCAGCATGAGAGGCCTTATATCGCAGAGTGAATTTTTTAATATTTTCAGTATTTAATGAAGCATGTATGTAAGCCACTGAGAAAGTGGCTGATAAATTTCTAGTACCCTCCAGTACAAGAAACACTGGGAGGCAGCTGGAATCTCACAGTAGAAGTCATAAAATGCACTGAAGAGTTACAGGATGAGCAATGTCCCAGCATCGCAGTATGGGATGAACAAGATCTCTTCAAAGATCGAGCAGTTCCAGGTTCTGAGAGTATTCTGTGCTGTCATTAATGAAGTTATTACAAGGCCTTTTCCACAGCTCTGCACTCAGACACCCTGGACCAACACCATGAGCAATCCAACCTGCAGTATCAGCCCTGCAACCTGTGGGACATCAGAGTTTCTTGTACTGCATTTTCTCCTATGTGATGACAAGTCTTACCTTCATTCCTTTAAGACTACCTTGAGCAAAAACAGGTTCTCCTTTAAGGCCTTTTGGGCCAGGACGACCCTAAAAAAAGTAAAATATAATTTGAAATAATACTGCTTTCGTTTTGAAAGAATCTCTAATTAGCATAATGAACAAGGCAAACTCCTGACTCCAGTTAACTGTAAAAGTACCACTGCTGCTTTGTCAGAGAAGCTGTGCTATTAGGAGAACTAAAGCCTTCCTGCAGCTTTAGAAAAACAAGGTTCTGCAAACATTTTCTCTAGTATTTTCCTGTTTATATTAGATTTCCCTTTCCTTTTAGGCCTTTGACAACCTTAGATCCTATTTGAACCCATTGGACATGGTGTAACTCCCCTGTTCATATACACATCAGTGCCATTTAGAGGGACCTTGGCAGGCTTGAGGGATGGGCCCATGTAAACCTCATCAAGTGCAAGACACTGCAATCCCAACCACGGATTCAGGCTGGGCAATGCCTGGATTGAAAGCAGCCCTGGAGGAGGACTTGGGGGTACTTGTGGATGAAAAATTGAGCTGTCAGCGTGGGTTTGCAGCCCAGAAAACCACCCATATCCTGGGCTGCATCCAAAGTAGCAATGACAGCAGGTGAGGGAAGGGATTTTATCCACAGGATCTTCATTTTATCCTCAGAGTGGATAAGAAAATTGAGCTCTAACAATGCTAATAAACTTAGGAACCTTATTTGTGTTCTTCATTCACAGTTACTTCTCCAGCAATGTCACAAAAAGCAAATCCTGGTTTAGTGACTACAGAACACCACATTTGAGCAGGGACGTACAGGCAGTCCAGGGAGGCCAGGAAACCCATCTGGTCCAGAAATGCCAGGACTCCCAGTGGTACCATTGCAGCCATCGAGGCCAGGCCGGCCTCTGGGTCCAGACTGCCCAGGGTGACCCTGTGTAAAGGGAAAAAGAGAGAATATGCAACAGGATCCATTATTTTATTAGTAATACTGTTGTCCCCAGAAAGCTGTTATCTTCCTTCCAAATGGCAACACAAACCAAAAGCATTGCACAACTCCCAACCAAGTTCAGTGTATAGCAGAGTGCAACAGAACAAGCTTCTTCAGCCAGCTTTGTTTATCCTCCCTAAAGGTTAAATCCTAGAACATTGGCTGCATTCATCCCATTACCTTTTTCTCCAAGGGATAGTTTTCTGGAGCACATAACTTGTGCATGAGTAGGTCCCAAAAGGGCAATACTCATCCCACAGCAGTGTGAACCATATGGAATGTAACAGTGTCAAACAGCACACAAGGGTGCACCTGACACCAGGAATGGAACTTGCTCATGTGAAGGCAAGGGCAGAGGCAGACTCAACAATACTGAGCATTTATAATTCCAATCTGCTTAGAGTTTCAGAGACTTCTCTTCCTCTCTAGTGTGGATTCTTTCTTTTAATAGATCAACAGATGTTAAAGCTCCAGCATCAGGTCATTCAAGCAGAACAGCTTTATTTGTTATATTAGACATAAGACCTTAGGCAAAGCAACTGGGAGAAAGATCCAATTAACTAACAACATTTTTTAAAAAGTATTTGCAATGGTCAATCATTAATCAAACAGAGCAAAATACAATTGTATCTAATTCTGATTTCACACATCTTTTGCCCTGGTATAGCTCTACTAATTTGACTGGAGTTTACTCAGCATGATACTAGTGCAAAGAAGATCAAAGTTTGAGACTTCAGGTACTTTTTCTTCAGTGCCATATGGGTACCTGAGGGCAGAAGGCAGAAAGGCAGAACTGTCAGTCACACTGCCCAAGTTTCAAACAGGTCCTTATTCTATACTGCTCTTTCTAGAAATTAGTCCTGTGGCACTCAACAACATTGTTTTAAGGCAAGAAGGAAAATTAAACTTACGGAGATAGTATCAGTTACTTGACAGTTCTCTCCCCCCTCTGTACACGGTGATCTTGACTCATCCCAAAAGTACTTTTATTTGATCCCAAAGATTTGTCCTTAAGATATGGCACTAACCAAGTTATGACTCACATTAGGAAAGTAAAAAAAATAAACATGGATAAAATGGAGATAAAGCAGAACATTAACAATCCTTCATGCCTGACACTTAAAATAAAACACATTTGCGACACTAAAGGTCTTCCCAGTCCAAGCCAATAGCATATGCTCTGATGAAACTCAATGACAACTTCATAGTAATGTAAAGCCTTTTATCTAAGGATCTTTAAGTCCCTTGGAAAAATGTGGGAATGCTATAATCTAATTTTATAGATGGGAAGCTGGGGACACACAGTAGCAGAGTGACTTTCTCAAGGATGCAGAGCAACTTAGGCCATAATTATGTAAGTACTCAAGCTGATTACTGGTCTCAGCTGCTGGCAGGAGGGCTATTGCACATTGCTGCTAACTCACACATACCTCCTCCCTGTGCTGGCAGAGTAGGAAATAAATACAGCAGAGAAATAACTGTTCTGTTTCTTAATGGGGTTAATTTTCAGTCAGATGAGGTGCTTGGTCCACCTCATTTGGCAACTGCATTGAGATTTGTGCCAACAAAATCGAGAGAGACCTGATCTGCTTTCTGTCAGTCAACAAGGTACAAACTGAATGAATGTCAAGTGTGTCTCAACTCCTGGATTAAGGCAGCTCACCCAGACAAATATAAATTTGAAATTTAACAAGGAACAGAATGAAGTCATCCCGAAGCATTACCATCAGAGACCACTGCATTAACAGTACCAGTTGCTCTGATGATTAGTCTGTTTGTCAAAATACCCACATGTGCTGTGCAAGCAGGGACTTGACAGGCCCTGGTAAAGCAACTGGGGTAGGCTGAAGCAGTAATTTATTGCCACTTACATTTGTCTCTTAGAAATTACTTAATTAATTTGATCCATGCAGGATGTCATAGCCAAGAGCTATCAAGTCTCTGACAGGACAGGCAGTGACTGCAGAGGGGGGCCAGAGTTGTCAGTGTGTACCAGGTCTTTCACTTTGCTTACAGCACCAAGAAAACCAGGAGCAATGTGGGACAAGTGCACATGTATCTGGTTACAGCACAAGGTTTAGTGGAGCTGAAACGGCCAACATCTGCCCCTCAGAGTGAGACAACAGAGAGCCAAGCTGCTCCAGCTTTCGTGCTGGCCGAGAGCCAGCCCGTGGCAGGCAGCTGTCGGGTGCCCCATGTCCTGGGAAACGCTTTGGGTGGGACCTCCTAACTCTCAGCCTGTAAGTGGCCCAAAAGGACTTTGGTATCCTCTTAAAATGTGAGTAGGGCTAACAGAGAGAGGACATAAAGTATGCTGATCACAGTGATTTCTTATTTGTGCTAAATAAATCTGTGCCCCTGTCACTTAATGCCATGGCATCCATGTCCATGGTTCTGAGCCAAAGCATGACACAGACTGACACACAAGCACACATACACACATTCTGTCTTTTGCTTTAGGAAAACAATCCACAGGATTTTCTACTCTAAAGCTAATCTGAAATCAGAGTTCATAATGTTTTGTTTTAAGACCCTTATCTGAGGAGATACTGAACACCCACAACCGACTTCCTTGAGAGTTGCTAAGTCCTGCCTAAAAAGAACCTTTTTCCCAGGGGTTTAAAATACTGATTTAAGGAGCTGTTTTGACCTGAAAAAGTGGTGGTTAATAGTTTCACTGCTCTCACCTCCTCAAATTCCTGTTTTGGCAGATGTGCCAATGGAACACAAGCACCTCATTTGACTAAGGCAGAAGACTTTCACAGACTTTACTTATACATGTCAAGGTGATTAGTTTACAGATCTGAGTTAAAACACAGGCTGGAGAGATGCTTGTGCTCTCTGTTCTCACAACAGGAAGAATTTGATGTGAGACAGGTAAGGAAACTTGAACTGGTTATCTGGGCCCTCTTTTATCTGACTCTTGCTTGTACCCTGACCCTGTGATCCCAAGGAACCTCTTTTCTCAGTCAAACAGCAAAAAGGCAATCCCAACAGGAGAGCTCAACACATATTTAAACACAGAGAAACAAACGCAATTAAAGATGAATACAGAACTAATCGAATAAACAGTTTCATGGGTTGCTAAGGCAAGTGGCCTTTCTCCAGCCATTGCCAAGTGCTTTAATTTGCTCTGGGAAGGTGACAAAACTGCCTCTTCATATAGCTCTGGCTTTCATGGCACAGAGAAGGGCTCACTTATCATAAAAATATTTCCTTCTAGAACTCCTTGGACACTTCATAAAAAGCTATGTACATCTCTCAGCTTTAGTTCCAGCCTTTGCCAGAGGTGTCCTTGAATCTTGTCCTATAGGAAAAAATAAACTTCCCAAGTAGGGCTAAGGATTTGAGGGTTTCTCCTACAGCATGACATGAAAGTCTAGCAATAAACACATGTAGCTACTGTACTCACTAGGTTAAAGGGATTAGTCAAGCCAGCTGCAACAACATGATTTACTTGCCACCAGCATTCCCCAAGGGAACTCTGAGGAATACCACTTCCCCTAAGGTCAGCAGTGGGATTCCCCTCCGAATAACAGCCTTGCCCATGGCCATGACTAAACTACACCTGCCCACACTAACATATCTGCATACTACAAAGAATCTCTCTTCATATTTAGATGTGCAGAGATAGCAATATATTTTTACTTCTCCCATCTTTCTCACACACACGTGCTCTCTCCTTTGCTCTGCGTTTCACACATCCATATAAGGTGCCTATATTTGTATACACTTCACAAAAAACCTAAGTTACTCCCTACCCTGAAATGTAATGGCAAAAGTAAAAATATTTACTCAAGTGGTGGTGGTTCCTATTTTCACCCTACAATGGAAGCATTTATCTCAGTGGCTATAATGTAAACAGTATGAACAAGTTTCCCTTTTCCCTTTTTCTGCCCTGCAGTTGTGGCACAGAAGACCCACAGTGCTGAGCACTTTGCTGTTCATGAACAGCAAAATCTGCCTCTTTCCCATTCACCCACCTGCAGAATGTTGCAAAGCAAAGTAGATCTGCATATACTGGAGGCTTTGAATCCTCTCATCTGCCTCCCCTGCTCTCTCCTTGGAATGCCTGTTGCTGCCAGCTACCTGGCAATAGCTGTTGTTCTATCTCTGCCTCCCCTCATTGTTGGGAATCCCCTTTCTCCAGAGCCTCATCTGAAAAAATACCCTGAGAACAGCATGTTCCCACAGTGTGTTCAATTAAATTAAGTATTATGGGAACAGCTTGTTCTCTTCAGACGTAGACAGTTGGCTGGTGGTAAAAGAAAAAAAAATAGCAGCAAGGGAGTAGAGCAGGAGAGAAAACAGGCAAGGATGAGCAGAGGGGGAGTGAAGGACAAGGGCCAGGAAGGAACTGGAATCAAACAAGCTCATTTACAAGGCCAAATACGCATTTTCAGCCAATCTATCTCAACAATTCAGTTTTTGATAGGAAGTAAGAAAACACAGCTCAACTGTTGGAGCTCCTGGCCAGCTGAGAAAGCAGGGAAGATGAGAAAGAGTATGAGCATAGTCTGAAGGCACAGTGATACACAGGATGGAAAAATGTAATCAAAAAAAGAATTCTAATATCAGAAGGCGAAAGCAGGATGAGCCAAACAGTGTAGAAAGAGGAAGGAAGTTTGGGGCAACTTCTAAAGCTGGTCCAGTTAAGGTTCCCCTGAGATACAGCAAGATATCTTCACAAAAATCACTGGAGAAACCAAAGCAAAAGAAAGTTGGCCAAAACACTCTAGGCACATAATTTTTTGTAAACTGTCACTAGAATGTTAAGTTCTAAAGAATAAAAGAAACCAAAAGTTCCTGATAGTCAGGGAAAGTGGTTACCTGCCTGTCACCTGATCTAAACCAGGACTAGAACCTAGAAGAGAAGTAAAGATTATCTGGAGAGCCTCAACTCTCATCACTGCTTTCATTCATGTCATAGCAAAAGATGATTGAGGGAGACCTGGTAACAGCTATCACATACAAGAAGGCTGTTACAAAGTAAAAGTGAACAATCTTCTCTGTGTCCCTGATCAGTAAACATAAGAACTAAGAGCTTTAAACTGCAGAAAGAAAGGTTGAAGTTAGGCATTAGCAAAGCTTTTCTAATAGAGAACTTAAGTCTCCATCATCACAAGGTTTTAGGAATTGGTTAGGAAATACGTGCTGAAAATGGCCTGAAACACAGCTGATCATGCCTGTTTGACTCCCTGAGGTCCCTTTCAATTCTGCAGGTCAATGATTTTATGATACAGTGTTTTCTAGACAGTGCTGAGGGAACATGGTGCTGAAAGAAAAGCTAATCAATTACGCAAACGATCCCCATGTAACTCAGGCTCACTTTTTGATATGTACCAACTTCCTATTATCTTATAAAACAGCATGGAATCACCAGGTAGATTAACAAACATGGCCATTTTCCTCCAGAGAGAAGCAAGCAATTGCAAGGTATGCTATGCGTGTGCTAGGACAATCTTATCATGTTCAGGTACTTTCGGTTGTGATTAACATTCTGGTGATTTATATTTACGTATGCAAACTTACTGGGATCCCGTTGATGCCCTGAAATCCTGGAACTCCCATTGGACCCTGCACAAAAAGAGTACACATTATATTTCACTTCATTGGTCTGTATATCTCAGTTACCTGTGAGGTATTTTTCACTCCAACACTTTCAGCCTTGGACTTCTGCTTTCAAAACCAAAAGGAGCAAACTATCTGATGCAGATTCTCTCTGACCACAGGGGTCAGTGGAGACAGGAACTGAGCATCTGAGCTTGACTGGATGCCAAATGAGTGCTTCAGGAATGTTTTAATCAGGCAATTTAAAGTAAAAATATAATCTCCTACTGCACATCTGGAGAAAACAAGATGCCAAGAAAATAAACAATCTGCTACAAACTTAACCCTTGACTTTCCAAGAGTTTCAACAGGACTTACATATTTTCTGTCTATACTGGGATAGAACCCTCAGAGCTATGCAGACCACTGCATTAAGTTCAGACTGCCCAAGCTGCAAGTAATTACCACACTTTGTTGCTCTGCTCTGGATAGTAGCAAAACAGACTGTGTAAGCAGAATACCCAGGCTAAATTGTTCTTGCTTTGGAAAGGTAAAGTATGTTGCTCCCACAAGGGATGAAGAGAGAGAATCTTATGGCATGCTGATATTGCATATGTATCATTTCAGGAGACAGAAACAGTTCTGGAGTAAATGGATTTTTTTCAGTGCAAAGAAATTGTTTCCAATCTTGCACGTTGCATTCATCGACACCTACACCTTATGGGCCACTCCATTTATTATGACATGGTTTATTGTATTCTTTTTGTTAGAAATAACTTTGCACCTGAAAAACTGGACTGCAGATTTTGTTTAGTACCCATTTTTTTTTTGCTTTTCTAGACACCAACCCAGGATCTTCTATGCAGGAACCTCTACCTTGTACCTCTACCTCTACCTATCTACCCTGAAGAGAGTATGAATAACACCCACCTTCCCCTGGGCATGTGAAGTGACAGACTACTTGCAACAGCAATACTCTTTTGGCTGTGGTTCACCTACCAGGATGGCTACACTGTTCAGCAGCTTTAGCATCTGTATTCTCATTCAAAAATAAATGCAGATAATTCTTTAAAGATACTGTTGAAATGCCATTGTATTTTTACCCCTGGACAGATAGCCCAAGATTATCTTTATTCACTCAAAAATATATACAAGGCCATAGAACTATTGCAGAGCCAGAACAGTCACCGTTGGGCCTACCTTGTCACCCTTCTGTCCAGCTGGTCCAGGAGGGCCCACTGCTCCTCTCTCACCTTTTGCTCCAGGCAAACCTTCTGGCCCAGTAAATCCAGGTGCTCCTATTGGTCCTGGAAGCCCAATCGGTCCTGGTCGACCCTAATATGCAATAAAAACAAGTCAATGCACCATGTCCACGAACTCCTTTGTAATTACTTTTTCCAACTCAATTTTTAATGCAATTTGATACTTCTCTGGGAAGTTAGGACACACTAAAGTTTTCCCTGTCCATTCTCAGACAAAGACTGCCCAAAACTGCACACAAGACTTGAGACAGGGCCACATCAGCACAGAGCAGAGAAGGACAACCACCTCCTTCGACCGGCTGGCGATGTGCTGAGTCATTATTGTTGGAAAATTCCTCCATGATCCTCCAACCTTTGACTGAATACCACCATGCACACTAAACCATACTGCCAAGTGCCACATCCGTTCATTTTTCAAACACTTCCAGGCACGGTTACTCCACTATGTCCCAATTCTTAACCACTTTTGCAGTAAAGAAACTCTTCCTAATATCCAACCTGAGTCTCCCCTAGCACAACTCGAGGCCGTTTCCCCTTGTACAATCGCTGGTTGCCCAGAAGAGGCTGATCCCCACCTCAGCACAACCTCCTTTCAGAAAGCGGTGAGGTCCGCACTGAGCCTCCTTTTCTCCAGGCTAAACCAGCCCAGCTCCACCGGCCGCTCCTCCTCAGCCTCGTGCTGCGGCCGCTCTGCTGCCCTTCGGACACGCTGCAGCTCGGTGTCCGGGGTCCCGGTGAGAAATCCCCCCGTTCCCGGAGGGTGCGGGCCGGGCGCTGCCGGCAGATGGCGCGGGCCCCGCGGGGATCCCGGCCCGGGAGCCGGCCCCGAGCGGCGGCTCCGCTCCGAGGCACCGCGATCGCGCTTCCCGCGGGCTCGCGGGGCGACAACGCCACCCAGCACTCTGAGGCCCCAGGTACCGCCAGGAAAGGCAGGCCATGGCTACGCTTTCTACTGGCAAGACAATCAGTGGATTACACAAAGCTACCTGCGTAGAGAATCGAGCCTTACACTAAACGATACAGAACGGGGGAGAACGTTAAACAAACCCCACACCACACAATTCCCCCTCCTTTTCATTCTCATGTCCATGGAAGTGTGTTTCCCTTCTATTTCCCTAGCTCCGTAAAACAGCAGAAGGAATGCAGCTCCCTGCTGCAAGTGTTTTAGTAATCTCAGCTGGAGACACACAAAGTCCTGACTCCATGGCTTGGCAGGTAAAAGACTTTTACTGGTAATTAAAAAATGCATCGTTACACGGTTAAAATCAAGCAAAGTGAAACAAACTATAATTGATTTTTAAAATTCTTATTCCAGGATCATTTTTCGTACCTGTATAGGCTAAAATAATTTTTCCCCTATTCCATGCGTCTTCACTGCTGGAGCAGTTTTCTTTTAACTGCAACAATTCTCCCATATCACTCTTTCTGTTTTGATTGTTTTATCCTGGCCTTTTAACTGAGATCAAGTGCATGTTTGATATTTCATACCTTTTCTGTCTGGACATTGTCCATAGTGTGCACTTCCAGAGGCACAGACTCAGAACTGAAAAGACTTTTCTGCTGATTATTTTTAGTCTTCTTCACTCTGAGCTAATTTTCAATGGAATCCTTTATATTGCAAACTATATAATCAGAACATTAATCCCCAAATCTTCAGTGGTCCTTGGCAACCATACACAACAAGAAATATGTTAAAAATCACATGCTTTGCTCTCACTTTCAAAAGTTCAAGCTGAGACTGAATTTCCCATAATCACAGGCAATTCAGAGGCTTTCAGGCAACCATTCACTTACACCACATGGATTGTGGACTGTTTACCTCAAGGCAACACCGCAGTGCTGAGGCATAACCTAAAAATGGGCATGTTACACTTACAGGCTGTCACCTCCCACAAAAGAAATGGCATCCAAGAGTCCACCAAGGTTTGGAGAGAAAACACACTGTGAATTCCTCATTTGTTTGCATTGCCAATACTTCTGTATTCCATTAGTTTGATTGCCTGGTTAATGACAGTGTTTCACAATGACTGGAACTGATGGGAATTAACATTTTAGGAGGCTTTTGTTTTGCTCTGCTGCAGGTGGCTATGAGAAATATCTGTAGACTGGGGAGTAAAGATCAGCAACTACATCTTCTGCTTGTGTTTGGATGAGCAGCTCTCTGACAGAAGAATTAAAAATTAAATGTTCTCTGTGATTTCAGGGCCCACAGCTAAAAAGCTCTCTACTGCCTTAGTGCCCTACAAGAAAGATTTTTACAGCACTTGAAGATTTTGTCCAGTGCCTTAGAGTGTCACTAAAGCATAAGGACACAGTAAAGTGCTTCTAATCTCTCTGATAATGTGATTATGCCATGATAATCAGGCTCTCAAGAATTCCCTCTGTTTCTTTTGAAGTCTGTGTGGATGGAAATCATGTTTTCTATGCTGAAACAAAGGACTTGCCTTCACTGCTAAAAAAGCAGCATTTTTCGTCACTCAGCAGCACTCCCATGAACTGTTCCAAGATGAGAGCATTATAAAGAGCAGGCACGGTGGCATGCAGGAGCAATCCGAGGATAACAGCACAATGAAGACTCAGGTTTTACCATAAGGTAAACTTACAGAGCTCAGTGCCAGGTGGAACTTATGTCTGACTTCAACGAGCTTACCTAGTCTTTACTGTGCTTTGGCACCAGGATTGCTCTTATTTATCCAAAGGATAAAAAGAATAAAACATCTCTTAGCAGTAAGGACAAGCTGAAATATAAAATGTGGATTACATCAAACAAAAACTACAATGAATCAACAGAGCTCCCTATTTTTAATCTTTCATGTTTAATATATATAGTACAGTAGCCTGCAGAAAAGCCATTAGCAATTAATGCAAGCGGTATCATTTTGGTTTCCCAACTGCAAGACAATTGTTTTTAAAAAGAGGAAAATGATAGAATGCTAGTAACACCCAGCAATAACAAAGCCAATGAAATTACTGTGACTTGTGAATGTTCTCTCAAATGCCCACTAGAATTTCATATATTTGAAAGCTATGACCTGCATTCTCAAACATATTTGTGCACCAGGCTTTTACAATGCAGCAGCACTAGAGATGCCTGTCTGTCTGTAATGAATATGATGCTGGTAAAAATAGGATTATTTTTTTATATACGTGGGCATTTTCATAGATAATTTTGGATTCTGACCAAGTTTGTGTCACAAGTTACGCACAAATCATATGCATCTGTTCTGCACATATCCATTGCAAACCATTACAAATACACAGCTGGCTCAGACATTCAGCTTTCCATTCTCAATGTGTGGTAACAAGAGCAAAAAATGCCTGGAAAAGGAACCTCCCATTGCTTTTGAGTCACCATGCTGCAGAAGGCAGTAAAACCAAACAGCCTGTAAGTGTAATTTGATGACAGTGTCTTTCAAGATGGAAAAGGTTCTGCAACAGGTACCTTCTTCCTTATCCCCTCTTAATTCATCTGTGAACCAGGGTGGCATGAGGAAAGGCTCGTACGACGGGTAATGATGGGGCCTCTCTGCTGCTGCACAATCAAACACATCACAGTTTCTCTATTGTCCCTACCCCTTTTGCCAGCTCTAATACCCCACATACATTTTCGCCCACTGAAGCAGAGCTGCTACACATAGCACTGCAAATTCCAAACATTCGTTTATTTCCCATCGCCTCTGTGAGCTTGGAGAATAAAGCGTAAATCTATTTGATTTGTCACTGTGCAAAAGAACACACGTGGAAGTGGTATGGAACCACTGGGCATGCCCCTTATTTCATGGATGAAAAAACAAGTGCATACTTGCTTGGGGAAGAATTCTACTGGCCTAAGTCACTGTCAAACACCAACTCAGTGATTCATCACCATAAAGGACACTGGAACCCACTAAGTTAAATAAATCTAGCAGCTCTGGTTACTAAGCAGAAAATACTACTGATCAGGACGGGCAGAACTGATCCCTACTTTTGTTAGTAAATTTGTAGACTGTCGTATTTCAAGCAGCAAAGCACTATTCATTTTCAAAGCAGAATTAAGATCCTGTGTATGAAAAGGGCAACTGAATTTAAATACACTCATGTTTTCCGAAACTAACATGATTTCTTCTCTATGAGAATTCAGTGACCACGTTTTTTAAAAGGGTCTTATTCTCTATTCCTTCACCCATTATTTCCCCCATAAAACAGGTTTTATTGACACAAAAGATTGCTGGTGAAATATTTACTTCATGAGCGAATGCTTTGTAGCTTGAAGCATCTTATGCTTGTTTGATTTCATAAAGGTGAACCAAACAGCCAACCATTAACTCATTATGGCCCTAAAACTGCATGTTCTCATATACTGCACACTTCAAGCCTGAAACTTTAAAGCAAGATCTATGTACCCGATTCCCATGTTGTACAGGACAGCCTGTGCAAGGGATTAGTCCCTCAAATGCTCTTTCACACACACAGATTGCCTTTTCCATTTAAACCAGGGACATTCTCTCTGACGAGAGACACTGGGTTACAAAAGCAGACACAGGAGTCTTGCCCAGCTCAGATGAGGGGTCTGTCTCTGACTTACCAGTGCAAGGCAGCCGTGTCCACTGTGAGCAGCACAGCCTTGGGCCAACCTTCAACTTTCTACCTCCATTTCCTCCCTTCTCCTCTTCGGTCTGCCCTGCCTTCACAGCAAGATTCCTGCAGCAGTGGTTCTCTCTTGCTAGATAGTGAATGGCAGAACAGAGTCCTGCTCTCAAATGGGGCCCCACAGTTCTACTGTAATAATAATAATTACTGATGAAAACCCCTTCACTATTTTCCTAAATTACAGGTCAGGTATCCAGTGCCCTGCTCACATTCCAGAGTAAGTGATTATTCTCCCTACTGAAAAACGCTTTGTACTTTTAAAGAAAATTGTTCTTCAGGTTTTCTTCTAAAAACTTAGGGGGAGTCCTGTTCAAAATGGCTTCTTTATTTCTGTCATATATTTCACTGTTCCTCTATACAGCTTTTTACCTACACAGCATGAGAAGAATACACAAAACGGTATGTGCACACAGAAATAATGGATTAGGAAAAAAATCCTGTGTAACAATCCTGCTTCATTCAGCACCTTCCCAAAAATGTCATTGTTTGGAGTTTTTTTCTGTTTTGTTCTCTGTTTAAGGAAGGATAGTAGAGTAATATTTTTTTTTTCATTTAATTTTAAAAAAGAGACAATTTTTTTCATGTACCATGGGAAATTCTTTAGTATCACGATGCCTTTCTGAAGTTTTCTGTTTATGCAAACAGCCCTTGGCATGCTCACACTGCCAACTGCCACGACTGCTCTGGTCATCCCAGCACCAATCTTTTTATGTAGTAATGAGCAACTGCAGGCTGGGTCTCACAACAATTTTCAATTTTAGTTCATGTGGTAAACTCAATTTTCAAAAAATACTTCTGTTATTTCCACTAAGCCTGACTAGACATGACTCCAAGTAGAAAATCTAGGTGATAAAAAATATGTGTGTATGTATGTATAGACATATACATGGTTTTACACCCTATTTTTTAACTGCTTTAAAAAATTAATGAAATCTGATTCCATAAATCATTTGATGAATGATATATTACACTAACAAAGTTGCAATGGATGGTTCACCTCATTATAAATATAGAGCTGTATATGAACCCTAGAAAATTTTAAAGAATATAATTATTTTTAAATTGGATATTTAAATCTAGGAAAATTTTGTTCCTTAGAATGCTTGATTTCCAGTTTAAAACTTTCATGAAACATCCTGATCCAATCAATTCCACATATTTGCTATTTCTATTTAAAACACACAAAGAGACCCCATACTGTCATCCTTTTCCCCACCATCGACAATGCCAGGAGTGACTCAATATTAACTGAGAGTAATTATTCCATTTTATACTTCACTTATACTTCACGACTTTTTGAAGCCACTACAAAAAATGTACAAAAGTAAAAAATGATGACTTTAACTTCGATTGCTTTTTTGCTTTGATGTTGTGAAATGTCCGAGTTAGATAAGAAAGTAAGCTCATGTGGAAAGGTTCCAGGCCACAGAGAGCACAGATAACATGAAAGCCCATGAAAGCCCCTTGTGGGCTGTAACATCTGCGTGAGAGATGCACCAGCGAGGCAACAGCCTTCCTGTGTGAGCTCCAGAGAGGAGGAGAGCCACGTGTAACACCACAGCAATGATGGGCACTACAGGAACAGAACGATTTTAGTCATGAGGATTTTTTAAAACAAAGAACGAGCAGCAGGATTTACAAAGCAGAGTGATGACTTACATTGCATTTCAATTAAACAAATAACCGATGTATGAAAATTAGGAGTTAAAGGTTATTTTTAAGGAGCTACATTATGCATATGAATTACATTTACTTGCCTTTTTCATGATCATCAGTCAGAATTATGCCTTTTTTTGAGCAGAAAAGAAGATTTGCAGAGACTAGATGCTGATGAATTGCATCCCAGAGTATCACTACAGCAGAGGTGATCACCCCTGAATCCCCAGCTTACCCACTGTTTGTTTAAGCCAATTGGCCATGAGCCTCAGGTGATACGTGGTCATCTGAGATGAAATTTTGCTATTTGCCACAGCAAAAGCCTTTTTTGCTACCCTGACTGATATCTTTAGGGCCTTTTTGTGTTTTAAACTGGCAGAGCAATACAAGGTTCATACACAAATGGAGACAATTGAGGTAGACAGCATATGAGCCTGACAACATGCACTCTGAAATCATGCACATGTTTAAGCCTGAATTAGAGGCAGCTGAGAAAATGAGGCATGAAGGAGGAGGTAACATCGGCAGGAACTGCTCCTACACCTCATGGAGCTCTGGCACTACATTACACTCATCAACATTCAAAAAATAGGGCTTATATTGAAATACTCAATTATGAAATCTTAACAAAAATGTTGAAGGAAGTGAGGTCTAACTGACTTCAATTTACTTATGAACTAAGCTTTTTTTTTTTTTTTTTTAACAAAAGAGCACAGTACAGCCAAAGATTTGAATGGTTTATGAGATTTTATGGTCTTTTGCAACCTCAGTTCATATTCTCTCCCTCAAGCCTTTAGTGCCTAATCTCTAAAAAATGTTTTAGAAAGCCTTTACAGTTCCCCGACCTGTTCACATAGGACAGCAGCTGTCATAACATTTTCCTGCCCTTAATTGAAGGAAGAGAACTTCTGAGTATTGTGTACATCTCTTGACAGCAGAATAAGTCCTGAGCTGAATTTTAATACGTAAGAATTAGTTATTTCAGAAAAAACACAGGGTTTCCCTAGGACTTCTTTCCATTTTCCTGATGGCTGTACAGGAAAGTAGACAAGGTAGCATATGCAAAGTATTTTCCTCCCCAGGATGCACACAAGTCACCTGTGGTGAGAACATGGCAGCGGAAATGACCAAATGGCAGCTCCTTGGCAGTCAGTCCCCAAAAGGGAGATGGGTAGAATGAAAAGTGAGGGTCACAGCCCCTCTCTCCCCTGGCTCTGGTTGCCATGAGTACATATGTGTGTATATGTATTGTCTCTCCAACACATTTGGTAAGATCAAGCAAGTTACTGTTCACAAACCATTTAAAGGGGTTTTACTTAAATCATTACTGAAGAAGATACAAGACTAATCATAGATATAAGACAAGTCTCCTGGGGAAAACAGATGTTGAATCACAGTAACTTCATGGGCAGCCACATCAGGACTGCCGCCCCCAAAAACCACAGCTTCTGACTCTCCTTAAGATACACCCTAAAACACACAACCTTCAGGGATCTGCTATGGGCTCATGAGGAAAGAACATGCAGTGTTGTGTTATTTTCCCTTCCACTTACCCCTTGCACCCCAGAGAACAAACCAAAAAAGCCCAATGTGTTTCTAAAGAACTGTTTAACTGAACAGCGACAATGAACTTGCTCCCTCCCCCTCTGGCTGGCATTTCCAAGCTGCCTTCCTCATGGACTCAAGTGACAGAAGATTCATTGTTGCAAAAAAATGTTGTCAGTAGAAAATTAGCTGTATTAAGTAGTGTACTGAACAAGTGAAATCCTGCCAGTGTCAGGCCTGTTAAGACTATTAAAAGGACATTGTATCTAGAAAGGCAGAGAGGGTTCAGCCACATGCTGAAGCCGAACAGACTCCAAACCTCCGCAGGGTCCGCTGTGTCCAGATCTGTTAATTTGCTTTGGGCTCCTCTCCAGTTCTTTCCTTTACAACAAACCCATTTTTAAAAATTTCTAATTCCCCTTTGCAAGCAAAAGCTATGAAAAGTTAGTGTTTCCTCAGAGACCAAAGAGGGATGCGGGCAGAGAGTAGATGTAGCAGGAAGTGCCTGCCCGTACCCAGTGCAGCTATCCCTTGGCAGATGGATGGTTTGGATAGATGGTTTTTCCCTGTTGCACTGAGGGGCAGCTGCTGACTGACACACGTCCCACACAGGCACTGCCCATGGAGGCCTGGCTGTGCCTGGAGAAAGGGACAGCTTCACTCTGTAAGGGTGGGAGGAATGGCACACCTCAGCAGGTAACTCATGCTTCCACACACAGGGAAGGAGGGAAGGAGGAAGGGAAGGAGGGGAAGGGAAGGGAGGAAAGGAAGGAAAGGAAGGGAAAGAAGAGAAGGGAGGGAAGGGAGGAAGGAAACAGGGAACTGGTAAAAAAAAAAAACCAAAAGTAGCTCTCCATCAGCTCACAATTTCTAATACAACATTACACGTACACGTGGACTATGTTCCTCTTTCTGCCTGGGAACTGGAAATCAAGCACAGTCAAGACATGTCCTGCTCCCCCAGTTATGCAGAGATAAGGAGATAACTCAGAGATAAGGAACAGACCCAGAAGCGTGAGAGGAAGATAGGGAAAAGGAGCTACGGAAGCCCCTTCTGCTCTGTGGATGATACAGAGAGCTTTCCACTTCCCCCAAGCTGTGGGAACAGAGATGTCCTCTTGTAGCAGAACTTCCCCAAACATGAGATTTGACCAGTAAAGAAAGGAACCAAGATGAAGAAAACACTAATGAAAAAAACAAGAACCCTTTATGGTTTCCATGGAGAGGAATAGTCCCAGAGCTCCAGTGGTCACCCTTACCTTACATGATGCTTTCTTGGCCTTTCCAAAGGGCCTCATGCTGGAGACAAGACGTAGTTCATGAATCTTCTAGAGCAACTTCACGCACTGGAGCTCTTTATTGCATTTTCACCTGCAGATAAGCTATTCCCTGCTTTAGTTTCTATCAGCAACTAAATTAAGTTTCCAGTCCATTTAAATCCTGGCAATTATCCTGGGGAACTAATTTCCACAAGATGCATCTAAAACAAGCAATTTAAGAGTATTTTTATAGGAACAGCCACACTGAGGAAAATACAGAGATGTACAAGAACAGTTGCAAAAATGTCAATTAAAGACTTCAAGCAAAGATTTGATGTCTCATGCACTTCTAGAAAGAAACCACCCACGAATCAACAGGAGCCAGGAAGAAGTTAAAGGGTACCGGTCTTTAGGACAATTATTTTGTGCTCACCAGCTGGGTTCCCTGCTAGGCACTGGAGTGGATAAGCAAGATCCTGCCCTAGTTTTTTCTGGGCTAGCAATAGGAATATTCCCTCTCTTTGGAAAATTTTAGACCCAAATGTGGGGTATGCACTCTGGGCCTATCCATCCCCAGATTGCTGCAATGCCAAATCAGACCCATTTTAAAATTGTATTAAGGGGCTGTAGAGGTTTGGTCATTCAATGAAATTTCACTCAATAAAGTATCTGTTTATTGATAGTGTAATCAGAGCAAGAAGTGATAATATACAACATATCTCAAAGGAGAGCGATCATTTTTTTCCATGGTAATTACTCTAGAGCAAAACCTTCTCTCAAAGGATCATAACTGAGGATCATTTTAATGGAGATGTCAAAATATCATATTAATTCATTAATTCGCAGCAGTAGCTCCAATGACGCTATTACTTCCCTATTTTTCACACTTCTTACTGAAGTTTCCTGTGTTGCTGTCAACCATCTCATGGTATTCCAGCTAAAACAGAACAACTTATCTTGGTTTAAATGCTGCAAAATTAACAACTAAGAGAACAAACTTTTTATTTTTAAAAGCTTGTCTTTGAATCTTCATAAAAGGTGCTCAATCTTTTCTTACTACTCTTTGTGTATCAGCAGATATTCTAGTCAGTAACATAGCCCTCATATCAATGACATTTGTTTTATTGCATTTTGCAATAAAGTAAATATCGAGGTGAATTTGTTGCAGAGACTACTTAATATTAACTAAAGTAATACAGATTATTTTTCATATTTGGAATAAAACATTGCTGTGTTTTTTCAGTTGGTAATAATATCATAATTAAATAAAACTTTTCAATGATTGTTATTGTGTTCTCTGTTTCTGCAGAATATAAAGTGAATCATTAGAATAAGAGCAATAGAGATTTGGAGCCCAAGCGTAATATTAGTATTCTAAAAGCAGATTTAAATGTCTGTATCCATTTATACTTCCAGGAGTTTCTCTCATTTTGTCTCAAATTCCTGAGAGAAAAAGTGTGTAAAATGCTGAGATAACTGAATCTAAAACCTGAACCTTTCCTCTAGCTCAGCTAGCAGTCCAAGTCACAGCCTAACCTATTCTGGACAACAATCTTATGACTGCTTTTTTGGCTCACTTTTATCATACTGGATTGTCCTATTATTTTTCTAATCTAATTATTCTATTACATTTCACTGTTACACAGAAAATTAGTATCTATAAATTGCCATAAGTTAAGCAGTGTTCCAGAAAAACAATCTTGTCTTTTTCCCTTTGTTCTTACTGCTGCATTACTATGTCCCTTCCCGTCCGATATCCAGTGTTTGTGCTATTATGACCAAATTAGTGCTTAGTACAATGTAAATCTGAAAGCAAGTCTGAGCCTGGCATCTGATATATGCAGCATGACTACCTCTAAGACCTACTACCATTCCATGTTTAACATTAATCATGTAGTGAATAAAGTAGCCCTTTTTTTTTTTTGGAAAAGAAAAAACCACAAAACAAACAACAACAAAAATGCCCCTCTACACATTAAAAAAAAAAATCCATTTAAGTCACCAGACCATGTTCCATATGCTAAACACTCTGTTTACAAGGAAGAAACACAGCAAAACTTCTCATTATGCACTAAGGTCATTCAGCCCCAAAGGATGCTTCTAGTTAGAAAGGCAGGCGGGGAAAGTAGGCCATGCACAGATCTGGCCAGTACAGGGTCAGCAGCAAACAATAGATTCCCTGCAAGCAGTTTCCCCTACATTTTGCCTCCCATAGCCTTCCCAGCATGTTCCTGGCACTTCAGAAAGGTCTGAGCAGCTTTCCGTGCACAGGGTTCTGCTAAAAGCAAAAGTATCTGTTGGAACAGATAATATTAGTCAAGATTTAAAACTCAGATGGGAACCATCTCATGCTTATTCAAGATAGCAGATTTAGAACAAAACCTTCTCCCAGAGACCTGTTACAGAGCTGAGGGGAGCTTTGCAAACATGTAAACAACTCACTTTAAAGGAAAAAATGGAGTCTGTGAATTCTCATCTATACATTGCTTGGAAATATACAGACCAAAGCAGGAGTGGAGAGTAGTAAAGGTCTGCAAATCTACAAACATAACATTTGGAGAGATTCCAGTTATCTCTAGAGGCTTAAGCAGAGCGGGTCCAGGCAAAATTTTACTGCAGTGTCTGATAACATGAAGCGCCAGCCAGTCAGTGGCTGGTTTACTGGGCAGTGTCAGAGAATAAACTGCAATTAGTAAAAATAACTTCAAATCAAAGTCTGGGAGAGAAAAAAATAGAGGATTTTTCACTTGTCCTATGTAAGTGTTACATATTAATCAAGATAAGGACAGAAATGAACTTTTCACCTGCTTGAATTCCCACTGGCTAAGGTATATAGAATAAATGATCAATTCCAATGTTGCTTGTCATCACATAAATTGTATGTTTAAGTCCTTGGACATTTACTACGTGGCTGTATTAACACTCCAAAAAGCTTCATTCATTTGTTGGTATAAACCACACTTCCAGTCTGCTTAATCTTTGACAGACAGGTCTCATTGTCCCCAAAATCCCTCACTACACAATACAACAAAGACTTAAATGACTCTGTAGGCCTGCTCTGCTACCCACACTGCTCTGCGCTTCCTGCCCATATATCCCTGGAATTCATGACCATGCAGATTACTAAATTACACACTAGGCCAGGGATTAAGCATGGCTCTTTGTATGGGAGCATCTAAGGTCTGGAAGAAGATTTTACCTGTCACGGTCTGTGCTCACTGGGCCTTGATGAGAGGCAGAAGGAAGCAGCACTGCAGAAGATCACAAACCCTGCTGTGTGATAATCAGCGATCTGTATATGATGACAGCATAACCTGACTGGGGCTGTCCTGCACACAGGTCTCTGCAGCTTTACACAGACAATAACCAGCCTACTATATCCAAATCAGCTCGGCAGCTTCTTCCTCCTTAAAATAAAAGGTGAAAGCGTTCCCTGTTCTGACAGATGGCAAGCCAGAAAATGGCCTTCACTGCACCCAGCAGAACTGAAAAGTCTAAGGGTTAGGAATGTATCCTGCAGTTAAGCAAACATGCCAACAAGACAAAGGGAGAGGTATGGTAGCTCATCAGTTATTTTAATTTAGCTGCTAATCAAAGCTGCAATTGTTTCTGATTGTTTTCAGAATGCTTTAAAGTTACATATCTAAAAGAATTAAAAACAAAACCAAGGAAAAAAGGCCTGAAGTAACAGAATAAATTTAAACACCTTAAGGATATTGCATGCCTCTTATCCATTGCTTTTCACTTGAAAAAACAGAAGGCTTTAGCAGGCCTTAATCTTGATGTCTGGATGAGACTGAGGAGAGTAAAGTAGTCTTTACCCCACTGTAACTCAGAGAGGGCTGGCAACTCCAAGCTTTGGCTAAGTCTGTTCAGAAGTTCAGAAGTTACTGTGACCGGGACAGTATAATGATGGAAATCAGGAAAAGTCGGTAGAGAGACACCACATTTTACAAAAACAAGTTATTTGCCTTTTTATTTTTTTAAGAGATAGTAGACATTAAAATTTTTTTGCTTTTCTCCTCTTTGCATACATATTCTTCATTTCTAACAGCAAATACTGAACCCCCCAGGTTTTATTAGTTATGTTGATGTAGCCATAGTGTTCCGAAAGATGATATAGCATTTCTCATGGTATTTCACACTCACTTGGAGCACAGTGAGTGACAGGCATTATCCAAGGTCTGAAAGATACAAAGTTCACAGCATAGCCACTTCTACGGATTTGTTTCAGACAGCAAACTCTGCTTAAAAATAACAGGGGACCAGTACACCACAATACAGTGATGCTTTAGTTCAACATCATCCTGTTACATCAAAGCGTAGTGTTACTACATGCCAACATGATGACATGTCATTTTAGAGAAACCAAAACTGTGTCTCAGATCTGCAAATAGCCTCCTCGCAGCTCATAAAAAAATGCAACCCCTCAGAAACCCTGGGATGACAAGCACTGGAAGCGGATCTGGTCTGCACAGACTCAGCAGGACTCTTTGGAAGTTGCTGCCAGTGCTCCTTTTGCAGCCAGAACAGCCACTGTTGAGCTGCACAAACTACTCTAAGCCCTTTCCCTAGAGCCATCAGCCAGGGAACAACCATTTGACTGCCATTTGAGAAAAATAAGCAAAGCATACTTTAAAAGAATAGAGAAAAAAAGAATCCTCTATTGATCACTGCTGCAAACTGGCTTTGTATTTCCCTTGTTCCTGCACTGACTCCAATTTCAGTTAAACCACAGCTAGCTGTAGCAATGTTTTTCCATAGGGTATTTTTTAAAGCCTCACACTATGCTGCACAGCGTGCAACAAACTGTGCCCTCAGCCCACACGTACATCCCACCCTTCACACACTAGGCGAAGTTCTTGATAATCCCCACAGGCATTTATAACAGCCTCTCTCTTTTAGCCAGCAAGAACAGCAAAACAGTGAACTGGATCAATGAACACACATTCACTTCTACAGAGTTTTAGATCACATAAAGACTCTGGTATCTTCTCAGTGACATCCCTACAGACAAAGGATGGCTGCAGTGAAGTACAGCCCTGATGTCAGGGACAGGCATCACTCCTTCACTGCCACTGCTCTTGCCAACACAGCCAATCTTCGCTTGGCTGAATCAGCATCAGCAGAAATGTTGTCTTATTTCTGCCACTGACTGGAAATGCCAGCTCTGCAAGTGTCTGCCAACCAAAGCCTGAGAGGAATCATGCCACTGAGGAAGGATGAAGAGACAAGGTTTAAAAGCAGAATAAAGGAAAAAGAATCTGAGAAATGAAAGGAGATAATGTTTCAAAGTACAGAGGAGGCACAACTACACCTTCAGTTTACAGCCCAGGCTGAAGAGTACACACGAGGGAAGCCCGCAAAAGTCAACAAACAGTCCTACATGTAGGGTCCTTGTTTCCAATGTGAAACTAAGCAGCAAGGATGTGCATCAGAGACTGTTGCTGGTTGTTTGTTATGTGATTCTGGTGGCTACCTCCTTGATCTTACTGCTGCTCCAAATGGTAAATCCAAGAAACAGACCCACGAATGCTGAGCTGCAGTTCCACAGGTGGTCATGGGAAAGGCAGGCTGCAGAGCCCAGCTTTCATTCTCCCAGTTCTCACAGAGGACGTGCCCAAGCACAGGACTTGCATCCTGATTTCACTTGAGTCTCAAAAGCTGCATCATCATCTCTCTACTTTCCAGAAACAACATTTTTTCCACTGACACAAGTAACACTGCAGTGTCAAAGCTCTTATCTGTCAACTGGAATAACAGCTATTTTATCCTGGGGAAGTGAAATTTAACTATCCAGAAACTTTGTCTTTGCTGAACAAATAAAAGAAAAATATATTTTCCTTGTCTTTGCAGTATTAGATGCAGCAGCAAGTGGGGAAGAAATATGGGACTCCTGTTCTTAAGACTGTGATTACCACTATCAAATCTGCATTATTTATTTTGATGGAAAGATTCTTTTTCTATCTGCATCATTTTAGTAGATTTTTATCTACTACATCATTCTAGTGCTAGGAGCTCACACAGTATTTGTTAAAGGAACAATTGACTATAAGCACCAACTATTTTATTTTCCTCTCCACTACAGCAATATGTGAAGTGCACATCCTTTTCCAAATACCAGCAGCTTCAAAGGCTTTTTTTTGGTAAGGATCTCCAAATCTAGCAACCTTCCATGAAAGCAAGACAGATCAGATCCCCCCTGTATTTAGCAGGCCAGCACCCAGAAAGACAACACTATCTTAAGGATGTTTTGTACCACTGACTGTAAGTCAATCTAAATTATGTGGTCTACATACATTCAGTCATCCAATAAAGGTCAAATTAGTGACCTATCTTTCTCTAAATTAAATAAAAGAATGCTAAAGCTTGATCCACGCTGTGACGATCAGAAACAGGACATTCCACAGAGTCATGTGGTGCTTTTATGGCTCCTTAACTCTGTGGAGAGCCTGCCTGAAGTGAGAGCACACTCCCCCAGTCAGGTATGGCCAGCTGGCTGCTGCCCCGCTCCACGCCAAGCCCAGAGACAGCTCCAGGGCAGAGGCCTCTTGAACTCAGATGCTTGAGTCAGACTGTACCAAGATACTCTCAGGCTCTTGTTCATTGAGTGTCTTATCCCTCAACTTTGCTTGTGTGTACATTGGGAATGTTTTATTTTAATTAAATTGAGGATCCACTAAATGAATCTTTAAATGTCCCTATTATGTCTGCAGTGAACACGAAATCCAAACGCTCCACAGTTGAACACAGATGGACGAAGATCCAGATCTGCCCTTATGTCCAACTAGTTTGGGATCATTCCATGGTTTTGTCCCAGCTGTGTGCTTTCCTTAAAAAATCAGGACATTTAATGCTTAGAAGAAAAGTTCTTTGGTGCAAGGCTTTTTTTATTGTTTATACAAAGTACAACTGATCCTGATGTGTAACGGAGGCCCCAGGCCCTGCTGTACTATAAATATTGAAAACAATCATCAGACCAAAGAAACTAGAGTCTTTGCACAAATGCTTCTTTTAAAATACGATCCAGTTGGATGGTGTCTCCCAGTTCTGCCGGAAACAGCATTTTACCTCCCACATTAACATAGCTCTTACAGGACAGATATATTTCTAATTTACTGGAATAAATTGATTCTTCTACAGAGATGGTCTAAGAAATCTCTGTAGTACTTCTAGTAGCATACAAGTTCAATGCAAAGAAAAAGTAATCAAGTGATAAATAAAGAAAAAGTAATTAATTGAAACAAAATCTCTTCCACAATTAAATTTTCTGTTTAGGTTTTAACACAAAAGTATCCAATATTTTTTCAATGATACATCAACAAAATAGTATCTCAAACAGTACCTCATGTGGCAAGAACCTTAAAAATTAAACTAAGCAGACAGTTTGTAAATATATTTTTTGTTTAGTCTGGAATACAAATTTTACACAGCACATACAACTCTTAAATCCTATCCAAACATACTCAGGGGCAAAGCAGATTTTAAGAGTACATACCTAGAAATTTAGATTTTATTTACTTCCAAAACTTGTGCAAAATATTTGGAAATAAATTTAAACATAGGAAGCATTAGCTCAGAATCAGCAGAAAAAAACCAAAGCACATTATTAGTCAGAGCCACATTTCATTACTTCTTCATCTTGCAAGAATAAGGCTCCTTCACTCTTGTAAGACAGTGGTTAAAACATTAACTCCTGTAAAGCTGAAATGAGCTCAAATGCTATATGTTAAGCAAAAATTAGCAAATTCTGCTAGTTCTGACAAGCAGTGCTTGCTATGGTTTTTGGAAACCCTCCAAAGTGTGTAACTTGAATAGCTAGTTGTGTTTAGGAGGGAGTTTCTGATATGCAGTGACACTGAGGAGCAAGCAAAGGGCACTAGATCCTAGAAAGGTGTAAATTTGTTCAGAGGCCATTTATATTCAAAGCTGCCCGAGACCCCAGGCCACTACACTCAAGAGAAACAGTTAAAGGTCTTCTATGTTCCCATCTCATGGTGAAGTGAGCAGATCCTTGTTGGAGGTGAGTGCTGATCAGACAAGTTCTTGCTGATTTGTGAAATGATTGGACAGCACCAATGTTTCCAGTGTTGAGCAAGATGAGAGAGCACACTAAAAGCCACTGGTGATGACTTAAATGTAGTTCTCCCCAGTTTCTCTAATAAAATGCACAGCCTAGGATGACTACACATAAATAACCAGCTTTCAACTTCGTTTAGCTGTAGCTTTCATTCTACAAGTGAAGCTTTTCACTCGTACTTCTGTAGTTTAAAGAACATTAAGGTTTTTACATGTTTGTTCCATGGGGTACAACTGTTAAACACACAGGGAATCAGTGTTTCCACACCAAGACCCTGGATTATCCTCTGCAAAATAAGTTTGGGCTATTCTTTTCTGCTTTCTGCCTGGACAGTCAAACTGTTCTCACATCATCTCTACTTCTGGATATTGATTACATATGTGTAAGTTACATCTAAATATGGAAAGTAAGGGTAGATCTACAGCCTCTCTTAAAAAAAAAGAAAAGGATACTTTACATAGCCAGCATACCTGAAATACTGTGATCCAGGATCCCATTCATTTACCATTTTTTGCACAAAGCTGAAGTAGTATCACGAAAGTCAGCCAAGAGACTTCTTAATCCTAGCAACTCGTTTTCACTAATGTGAAGAACAGACCTCCAGCAAAGCTAAACCAGGAGAAACTGATGTCTCTGATAGTTCTGACACTGCTCTGAGAAGTGTAGAAATGCAGAACAGAGTGAAATCAAGATCTGGTATTCATGAATATTTTGTTATTCACAATTTTAGAAACGTGCTTCTAGAACTGATATTTCTTGATTTAAAACTCTCCTGCATATACTCAGTAATTTTGTGAGCTCTTAATCTTTAATTGGGAAAGCTGAAGCAAACTTTCCTTAAGACCTCACTAAAACCCAGGTGTTCTGGATCTTCCCAATACAACTATAGTATGAGATGGAAAGTAAACAGTCTAATCCATGTATAAATATTTAATAAGACACTTGAGTCCACAGCAAAATGCAGTTAACTTAGTGTTCCCTCTTTAGAACGCCAACAGATTAGTTGCATGACACAGTGTTAGTACAAACTTTCCTGGACTATAAACATTTGCTGATGTATTTCAGCAATAATGTAATGTATAGGAACAGAGGAAGGATTTACTCTGAAGTGTGCATGTGGAAAAGGTCCAGTTCCACAACCTCCTCTCACCTGATGCCTTTTCCTGAAGCCTCTCGAGAAGTTCCTTGTGCTCATTCTCCCTTCTACTGGCAAAGAGGAACATGAACCCAGTTAAAAATCAATGGCAGACACCAACAGAAGATGCTGTTGTGCTTCATGTATCCCCACACAAAAATCTCAGCCTGAAGTCTCAACAATTACTTGCTAAAGACAATTCAGATGGTTCCAAGAGCAGACAAAAATTTTGAGATTATAAAAATGTACTATTTCATCTTAGAAGGAACTTAAAATTTCTGTGTGTCATGGTTTGATGTTCAGCCTACTACACTGTGTTACTGTTCTTCAGAAAAGGACCACTGAAAGGTGAGTGGCAATACATTTCCTCTCCCATTTCTTGTATTAATTCTATTCATCTTCAGTAAAATCAGACTATTTCTGTGTGGCCTTGTGATAAGATAGGATTAAAAGACTGTTGTTCTCTCAGAGCTTTTTTGCATACAAGTTTTCGTATGCCAAAACCAGTAATATATTAAAACCACATTGGCCCCAGTGCTCCCTAATTAATCAAAGACTGAAGAGAGGCAGCTTCTTCACAGGGGGTATTTCTATGGCTGATCTGTTGAGGGAATGGAAAAGTAGCTACAAATCCCATGAAAGCATAAAAGTCTCATAACTCTTCTGTTCACAGTTTACTTCGCATCTATTTTCAGACCAACATTTCCACACATAAAATTAGTACATGAGAAATTATTTAAACTCTTTGTTGAAGTGAATCAACTTACATTCAATAATATGATCACTTGCCATTCAAAAAGCCAATTTTTCATTGTGTATGCCCATTTTTCAACTTAGATTCTAATGTGGCCAGGAATTGAAATTATAGAGTTATCAGGAACTGCAGTTGCCCCTTTACTAAGAGAATTTCCATCCTCAAACAGGTGGCCAGGCTCTTCTCTGAGCTAAACTCCATCCATGTGCTCTGCCATTTTGAGTAGCAAACTTTTAAGACAGACCAACACTGTATTTTGAGTGTAGACCTCACTCCACGTTGCAGCCTGTGCTTTGCTGGCACCCAGGCAGGCAGATGCAGGTGTCTGTGTAGCTGGAGGCGTTGGATAAGTTTGGGTGTACAGTAAAGCAAAGTTGCTCCCACGCAACTTGGAAAGGACAGCTCCACGTTCCCAGCCTGAAGCACAGCTCTGAACATCCCAGGCAGTTCACAGCACTGCCAGTGTGGGAAGCAGAAGCAGTTGCCCCTCTCTAAAAGACAGGAAATGTGAAGGGAAGGGAGCTGTGAGCTCCCTGCATCCCTGGTGACCTGAGCACGG
Source organism: Daphoenositta chrysoptera (assembly GCA_013397915.1). Taxonomy (NCBI): domain Eukaryota; kingdom Metazoa; phylum Chordata; class Aves; order Passeriformes; genus Daphoenositta; species Daphoenositta chrysoptera. Next base: position 952,489 of record VZRO01002488.1, read on the forward strand.
AGGTGCAAGTCCCACATCCTGCCTTGGGGAGCCTCCGAGCCACGCTCCTGCAGACAGCCCTGGGACACACAGCTGAGACCAGCAACCCACGGAAATGGAAACAGTCACAGCAACATGAAACTGCTTTTCCAAGGTCATTTTGCCAGGTCATCTAAGATTTTTATGGCCATAGTCTGAAGTACTGAGAGCAATCCCTATTAAGATAGCTGGCTACCAAGATAATAACCACAGCTGTACTATTAACAATGTGAAAACCAGTCATTGCTTTCTTTTCAGTCTCTTAACAATTATCAAATAGGGAAATTATCAAATTACTTTTAATTACAAAATTAAAAATTACAAATTATCAAATACTTGTTTGTGCTCATGTAATTACTAGGCAAAAACCAGTTGTACCATATGCTTTTCAGTATATAAGAAAAAAGTGATTTAAAAAATCCTACAAATAGGGCTTTAGACTTCAAGTCACGTATTTTTAATCTGTTGGGTAAGCCCAGAGTAGAAAGAGGAAATGTGAACCAAATGCTGAGTTTGTTAGTAAGGCATAAGCTAAAAAAAATATATATATATATGCCAGACGGTTCTTATCAGAGGTAAGCCAGTATTCCTCAAGAGTCTTTATTTTTGTTTGTCACAGTTATCTGTTTCTACGTGCAGTTAAAACAGAGGAAATTTAATTAAGTGCAGATTTATTTAACAAGGATGTTATTTTTTTTAATGAAACACACTCCCACTTCAATTTCCCTTGTGCCAAGAGATGTATTTATTGAAAAAGTGTAAGATGGAAGAAAGAATTATTTTTTAAACATCAAAACATAATTAAAATGGGTACAACAAGCACCACAGTTGCTCAGAAGTTGATAAGACATTTTATGAAAGAACAATAAAAATCCCAAACCCATTTTGCAAGGGCAAGAAAACCACTGTTAAACACTTCTCATGAGGCACTGCAAGTGACAGTCTGGGAAAAGGGCAGAATTGTGCTGCTTAGAGTGGAGGTCTGGAAAAGATCACGTATCTGGAGGTTCCAAAGAAGACTCTTGCACAAGATGGAAGGATCATCCAATTTCCATACCCTTGAGGGACACACAGCTTGGTTTTTTTTACCCAGAGCAAACTGTACTGTGATACTGTAAAACAGGAAAAATCCCAGTGTTCCTCCCGCTCATTCCTGTTTGTCCATGTGCTGAAGAGAAAATCTTCACCTCTATAGAGTAATTGATCTGATCAAAAACTCAACGTTAGGAACTTGTGTGCATTTCTAGCAGCCAGCTCACAGAACTGGAACCTCCTCCAGGGTAACACCCTGCACTGGAACCCAGTGGAGCAGGATGAAGTTCTGAAATTTGACACTGACTCAGCATGGTCACAGTTGAGTATCATTTACAAAATAAAGTCTTGGTTTTGCAGAGGAGATCCAGTTTTCAGAAAAGCACTTCCTCCAGCTACAGCATCCTGCCAACACTATATGGACCATTCACATAACTTTTCTAAACAAATGTGAAGAAAAATATTTCAGGAGGTAGTTCCCTTGAAATTGCTTCCCTTACACAAATTTCACATAAAATTCACATAAACGGTTGTTTGAGCAGTGGTTCTTAGAAGCCTTAAAGCAATTTGTTTTAAAGGTTTGAAAATTTAAATCCTGGCTTTCTTAGAGATGTTGGGAAACCCCTCAATAACACCAGTTGAACCCAGCTTTCCTCTTCAGTCCAGACTGGAGAGCTGATAATACTGATACACAATACAACAGAAGTGTGACAGAGCCAAGGCCCTGCTTATGGCAAATACTGTCTTAGCAAATGAAATAAACCTAAAGACATCTAAACGTGAAACATCTGACATGTGATTCTGCAAGAAAAAATAATGCAGAATACAGCATCTACATTAACTCTGTGAAAAAAAACCCTGACTACTTTTTGTTACTTAGTATACAAAACACAGCCACTGCAAGCAGAACTTCTGTTCACCCAGATGTTCTCAGGAGTTAATGCACATTCCAGCTGACAAAAGACAAGGGAATGGTTAAACTAGATTAGTTCAGGTTTTAGTCCTGATGTTAGAAAAACAAGTTTAATTACTTCACTGCTCTGGAAAAAATCTAGAGATAACACTTATGTCATTTATTGTTTCAAGAGAAAACATTAAATCTCGGGAAAATTTCCTTTAAGGTCCCAGAAACACTGATCCGAGCCTGCTAGGAATCACTGGGTGTCCCATTGCTAGTTTTGTAATGCTTTTGGATTTACAACTCAAGTACAGCTGGAGTTATACAGGGAATGACCACCTGCTGCCTTGATTTTGCATGCAGACTTTACTTCTTTATTTTGAATTTGCTGTGAGACAAGCTGGGCCATATTTCCACTGCTAAGGATATTCCAAAAGTTGACATCTTCCAAAAACATTTTGTCCCCTTAGGAAGATATGCCCGAATTAAAATGAGACAAGACAACCTCTTCTGCAATCTTCTCTATCAAATGTCTCTAAGTGTGGAGAGAAAATGTATTCCAGAAGAAGTGATTAACTATTTTCAGAAGTCTCTTATTAAGTAGTACAGAAAGCTAACTTTTTAGAGTTTTATAACAAAATATTTTCTGTGAAGTCACCTACTTTCCTGAAAATACAGTTGAGTAAGCAACGAATTTCTTAAATAAAACTTGAAGAAACATATAAATAATGTAATTCTCACAGAGTGAGAGCACTTTGGAGCATCTGCTTTCTCCTACTGTATGTTTGTAACTACCCTGCACTGCAGGACTTCCCTCATCTCAGCTGGATCCTCAGTCATTAGTCATCACAATGAAGGAAACGAGACAACAACATCATGTAGGTATTCGAACACACAACACAGTCTCAAGGGAAATGAAGCTACACAAAGAAGAAGCAAAACTTGTTTAAAAATTTTCTAGAAAATACCTATTACCTACATTTCCCATATAAAAACATCCTGATTTACATTCCAGCTGTTCCTAGATAATTAATGATGCCAGGGTAGGCAGTCCTCAATCTACTCGGGGAGCAACATTAACCAGTGTTTCCAGTGACATTGCTGGTACGCCTGCACTTTGACTCCCAGGAAGGGCTGAGGGGAAGCATTCCTGCACCTCTCCAAACCAGTGGGAGCCAGTGTGCTGTGCAGGTCCCACGGAGTATCCGTCAAAGTGCTCAGGCCACAACTTCTGCGCTTTAGAGAGTGATATCATTGTTCATCAGCCCAAACCACCACCACTGCAGATAGTTCAAGTCACAAACAATAAAATCACTATAAACAAAAAAAACCCCATCCCACTTTACTTAACAGGATTATTTATGTATCTTGCAACTATCAGGGGATAAGATGCCCAGACCCAAAACAATTCTTTAGTTCTATGACCTACATTCACTAGCACAGAGGTAAAGTCTGAAAACTGCTGTATGTAGTGACTTTGCCTTCCAGGGCATGGGCTCTACATGTGTACACTCCAGGAGCTTACAGTTCTTTTGAACACCAGGATCTATTCCCTAAGTGTAGCAGTTGCAGCAAACAGCTATGGCAAGGATACCCCGGGTTGACATGTTCCTTTTTTTTTTTTATCCCTCATTTAGAAATTTTTATTCTGTTTTTTAGAACCTGACAGGAAACAGAACTATCCAGACACACAAGTAGGCAGATGGTGCCAGTCTGGCAATAGAGATGGAAGCAGAACAAATCTGGTGTTCACGGGAACTTGCCACTCTGCTAAAACATATCCCAGCTTCGGGAGCTGGGAACAGAACACAGCTCAGCTATAAAGCAGAACAAGTTCTCCTACACTGTCCCAGCAGAATATCATGGATGTGGACACAAATCTAAGAGATCTGTCTTAAGAGATAGCAGCTTTACAGAACTTTGAAAAACAAAATATAGTGCAGAATTGCACCACCCTTAGTGCTAAACACTAGATACTAAAAAATTCTTCCTTTACCATATACTGAGAATTCAGCACATGCTGAGTCATTTTATTAGACAGCTTTCTTTGATCATTTAAAGAAGTATCATCAATCTTTAAAAAAAGACAACCAGATGTTTCTTTTTAATAGTCCTTCAAAACTTGTGTGCTATTTGCACTGTATTTATTATGGATCAAACCCAGAAAATTTTAAATTATTTAAACTTTTTGTTTATTAGCTTTGGCAACACTCTGCTATTTAAAAAAGACCCCCAAAAAACCCCTTCCAAAAATCATGCATTATGAACAAAGACATGTGCATCTATGCTACTTTTCAGACTAAAATGTTTCTATTTCCAAAACGAGTAGCTGGATGAGATACCTGACACAACTCACAGTATCCAATTCTTACTATGGTCACATCTTCCCTCCAAATTTGTTTTCTATGTTGGCAACTCCACAGAAAGTCAAAGAGTATGTAATATGTCACCCATCAAATCAGGACAGTTGCAAAAAAATCCTTTTTCTATCAATGGATTTATGACTGATTAGAGAGCAACAGCTAAAATGTCTCTAATCAACTGCTCAAAAGGAGGAGTGGCAAACACCTGAGTATTCCTCCTATTTTTGTAGAATAAGGTCAAGGGAAATGTTATACAATTTACATTTATACCCAAATTCTCAGCCAGACTACTGTGTATCCTACATGTTATCAATTCTTCTCTTATTCCACTATGCTGTTATTTGGATGCTGCTTTATTTGCTAAATAAAAGAAAAAAAGGTGCCATCATTCCCTTTTATTCCTTTCTTCCATTTTCTTCACCATCAAATCTTCAGAAAGTCAGCCCTAACACTTTGCTGGACACCAGCAAACACACATATTCCTCATTCACAAGGAGACAGCTTCTCCCAATTTTCCTTGCCTATCACCAATGAACAATGTATAGTCTGTCCTCCTGTCTCCTAAAATCTCCCATCTCCTATCAGGAAGAGCTACGATTCACCCCAAAAATACTGCACATATTTCCCGGAAAACAGGTATTTACAGCTAGCCTGAGAGACCTATGCATTCAGTTTTACTTCCTACTAATTGGCACTCCAGCCCCTTCTACCACTACAAACAGAGTTTTGCCTGGTTAGCCATCTTCATTGTGTGCTCTCTCTGGCTGCAGGCTCCATGACTGGCGTACTTCCTGCCTATCTGTTGCCTAATTAAGTTTGCTTTGTAGTAATCCCTGCTGTCGGCTGTTTTCCTGGCTCATGAACTGGCTAACCTGACTGTCAGCCAAATCTCTTCCAACTGGGCCTTGTCACAGATTGGTTCTGTGACCCTTCTGTTTCCGAGGCTGACTTACCCAAGGGATCCCACTGGAAATCTCTGTCACACCTTTCACTTGCTGCCAGCGGAAACTCTTTAAAAAAGACTCTTGTTTCTGCAAAGGGCACCTCTTCTCATTTTAAGAAGCTTAAAAAAATAATTAGTACCAGGAATATTCTGAAACAATCACCTTAGTTAGAAGATGGGCAAGTTTTGGAATGGGTGAGACGAAAGAGGCATGACAAAAATGAAGTATTTAAGAGAACTTAAACTGGACAAAAAGGCTACTAAGACATACTCTAGGTGGTGAGTACTATACACGAGTTTTATAGAATGTGCTGGAAGAAAATACCAATTGGGTAATTTCAAGACAGGATATAAGTTACCCCTTCTTGTCTATCAAATGCTTGGAGAGGAAAGTCTTGTGCCATTTCTCAGATATAAGGGGGGGATCAAAAATCTCTCTTCAACTGAGACACCATTGCAGGAATAATCACACAAAATTCTACAGCTTTTGTTAGGCAAAAGCCCAACCAACCAATTATATGTTTCAAAGACTCATGATAACATTTGTTTTTCTTGTCCTGGGCAGGACACTAGAGAGTCTATCTTCCTGGAGGAATACTTAGTATTCTTTCTGACTTCAAGGTAGAGTGGCTGACAGAAAACAATTTAAAGAATATTTACAATTCTTCTCCTATGAAAATAAATGAATAAACAATATAATAATAAGTGAATAAATTAATAAACAAAAAACAGAAAGGTTGATGCTAATCCTATTCTAAATAATTATGTGGCAAGTAAAACATCACTCATCATAGCCTCCATTCTATGGCCAAGAAAGACAAGAATTTTTATTAAGAAAGAATTTGGATACGTTTTTATTCTCCAGTACTTAGGAAGCTGAGGGGATCAGTACTAGGAAACTCTTGCTGAACTCTCTTTTTTGGCCACATGGATCAAATCTGCAGCACAACTTACCACTTTTGGTCTTGGAGAAAGTGCCACAGATATAAAGTTAGAACAGCAGGTCGGTCGTGGCAAGGCTCCAAAGAGAGAGAGAGACACGGCTAGTCTGGTTCTGTCTTCCCATCTGCCTACACACCTAAAACGAAATCAGTGCGAGTGATGGTGCTGCCTTCAAGGAGAACAGCACGTTCCTCATGCAGGTTACCAGTGGTAGCCATGGCAGCCTGTACAAACAAGAAATGATACAGCTCCTGTTCCCAGGGCAGCATGCCTGCACCCTCAGCTCACAGTGCCAGCAACAGAGCAGAGAATAACCAAGTATCTTCAGATGAGGAGGACTTGTCACAGTACAAGGCAGAGCGATCCAGCTCTGTGCCAGCTGAGCACACGACTTTCAGGAGTCATCTCAGCTTAAATCCATACCAGTAGCACCTCACTTCTGAGAAGCTCAATTTGAGAAAACTAGAAACTTAAGGTTAGAAAATAGAAACAAAAAGGACATTCATTTGGTATAGTGAGACTACACTTCTTCTTAAACTAAGACCACTCACAGCATTGTAGGATGCAACAAGGAGCTTTTCAAATGCTCCATTTGCTTCCAAAATAGTGTAAAGACTTTGAAATCCTGGGTTAAAGCTCACATGAAGCACAATTACTTGAACAGTGACAAATAGTTCTTTGCTGGGCTTTTCCAAGCCATCTGGAAGTGCTCTATGGAGCACAGTTTGAGGGCCCGTGTTCTGGTTGATTTCAAAGGTCCCCACTGCAATTACAAAATCTGCTGCCCTTGCAGGCAGACTGAGAAACAGTTTCAGGTCACAGAGTCACCTCACCCACCCTGGTGACACAGAAATGCTACGGATCCTGGTTAGTTTTGAAAGCTGTGGAAATCTTCTTGCAGGATACGTTTCCTAGAATATATTTAGCCTCACTTAGTACACACGTCCTCTCAGACAAAACTGCCAAACAAATCACAGAGACAAGATTTGCTACCAGAGCCTCCTTGGTTACCCTGCTTAAACACAGTTCACCATTAATGAATTCTATGATAAGGTGGGGGCCTGTCCCCTCAAGAAGTCTTCCCAAAGAGATGATGTAAGACTACATATGAACAGGTTTGGTCTTGATACCTATTGCATAAGGAACCTTTTCAAATGCAATGAGATCTGTTTTATTTATGCTGTTTTCGTATATGGTGTGGTTCTCATTAGAGAGCTAAGCTCAGTGTATTTAGGTTGGGTCAGGAGAACATGTACAATAATTGTTTAATGCTACATTTGGCAAAGTTTATTTTATTACTTGAAAAAAAAAGCCTTGGCAGTTGTTAAAAAAAGCAGCTGGCATGTATGTTGTTTGACTTAACTATTACCTCATTTTCTTCCAAAATATTGCCAAAACTTCTTAAGGACAGCGAACAGATGGTCAACATTTTTCAGTGTTATAGATAATCCTCTTCCCAAACCAAATGATGGCATTTTATATGTTTAACCAGAAGGGAATCTGAACGAGAATTAGACATTATTTACATATATTCCATCTTTACAAAAATAACTAGGTAATGATCCCAGTATTACTTGTACCTGTGTCCATGGTTGGTGCATTTAGCACTGCTCACACCATGGCACTGTCAGTATGAAAGAAATGGCAGTATCTCATAGTCTGCTTTGATTTTAACTGGTCAACCTGCAGGCCATGGGTATCGAAATGGCAGCACTATGTCCCACAATGCTTGTCAAGCCAGGGAGTAGGAAACCGCATAGAAACAGGGAGAAGTTTGAACCAACAGCATTAAAGAATTTTGTCACCAGCAAATATGTTTGTGTAAAGCATTTCTGCAAAAAAAAAAAAGCATTTTGTTGAGTCGACACTTCCAAAGAAATTGTGTTTCATCAGGAAATCCCTAACTGTTCCAAACAGAGTGATTAACCAGCCAAAGCAGAATTCAGCAAACCTTCTTAAAAATACAATTTATAATTATTACAATTTCATAGCAAAGAAATGTCAACCAATCTTCAACTAATTATCATAAGAGAGACACTTTGTACACCCAGTATTAAGTTGAGGGGATTAGTTCCAGACAAAAGTTAATCTAAGATCTCTTGCCAATGCGACATTAGTTTATGCTAGATAACAATTAGATTAATCATCCAAAGTTCTGACCTCAGGTTACGCTGTTCACTGCATGGATGTTGGGGATCTGTCTATCTTTTCTTGCTTGTTTGATCTGCAGTAATTCTATCAAAAACTCTTTGATTGCCAGAGATAATTTACACTACATTTACTGTCATCATTTTAACTTCAGAAAGACCGTGAGGAATCGCATGTATCTCTGGGTACACTAACCTTTCATTCAGACAGCAACCACATTTGTGAGCAAATCTCTCAATCTTAGTCAATTCCTCCTACTCACGATGCTTTGCTTCACCCTGCAGTGTAGTCTTGGACTAGACAAATAGGATCTTGTTTGAGTGGGACCAGGTCAGGGATGGGTTCCCTGCCATAGCTGATGCACTCCAGTGTCCTTTACTTTACTGGACCAGACTCAATTCAGTGTAAAGTGTCCACCATGTCCCCAGAACCAACTGCCTCATTCTACAGATACACCCCCTTCCAACCACACCAGCTGCTAGAAACAGTCTCTGTGGAGATTCTTCTGAGACAGGAAAGTGGTTCTATAATGCCATTAATAGTTTTCTAATCGATCATATCACAATATTTTAATGGGCTTTAAAGAACACATAAAAATATAGATATTATTTGACATGATTACATATTAAAAAAGAAATATAATTAGTAACATCAAGTTTCCCCAATTTGCAGGACTTGTAAGCTGGAAAAGCTGCCTGGGACACAGCCTCTCCTGAGTAATTTGTGAAGCCTTGGAAACAATTTTTAAATTTTTTTTTCCTTAATTTCTTTTTTGGTGGGGGAGAATGAAAAAACATGAAAGATTAGCTCCAGCACATATTGAACAAAGTTTAAAACAAACTCTAATATTGTTATAAATTTCAAGATAAGTGAACAGGCATCAGGGGAAGGTATACATGCAACACAGACTGTATCTGCTAGTTTATCTCTGTGAGTGTTTGAAAGTTGATGACATTATATAAAAACAAAAAAGCCAACATTATTATAAACAAATGCAAAATGAGCTGCAAAATGAAATGGTCCAGGCTGACAACTATTTAGTGCTTCTTGATACTCTGCAAGTATGGAAAATGCCTCGTGTTCCCTGCTGACGTATCTGCAGCACATTTCTTAGCAAGACAGCCAGCAATACAGCATGAACCTTTCAAAGAACATTACCCCTACCCATAAACTGTGGACAAACAGTGAGCAAGTGGAGTGAAAAACACTCTTTTAAACACAGTAATTTCTTCTTACAGTCCCAAAAATATTCTAGCTGTAGATCACTCACCTGCACTGAAACTGAACACACCAGAAATCCAGTCTTGCACTAGATAGGGACTAGTATCAGAATTTACATTCATTTAACTTACAAATTAATATGGTTGCTTTTATTTCATCTTTCCTCTTGTGCTTCATTATTTAATATAAAGCACTTTTTCTACCCATCAATTGTTGTTCCTAAAGATGACTATGTAAGTCTTGTAGGCAAAAGTGGGTTCAGTGTAAATTTGTGTTCAGGCTGTTTCCTGCCCGAAAAAGGTTGCATGTACCAGGGCTCATTTGGGTACCATCACAGCAGAATTCCCTTTAAAATTGCCTTAGTTGGATAACTGGTATCTCAGCTGGCCAGAAAGATGAGAGTAGGGACACAGAGATTTGGAAGTCCCCCACAGTCACCTAGAGATTCCAGCTAGGCGGGGGCTTGTGTAATCTCTGGGACGCTCCCTGGCATTTTCTTTGCACAGCATTACATTAGCTTTAGCTTTCATATCAAAATCAGTACATGTTCTAACAATGCAGTTTAGGGGAAAGGAACAACCAGATCCAAAACTCCTAGGTTTAAAATCAGTTTCCTGGGCTTCACTTGCTATTACATTTACTGTTACACTATCATATGATGTGTAGATATCTTCTTGTGCGCTTAAGTAGTAAGAGCAACACACTCGGTTTAACCTTTTAATTTGACCTCTGAGAAAACCTCCAGACAAGGTCCTAGCTGGGACCTTTCAGTGAAGGTAACACTTCTCCACTAAGAACTGGATTTCTGCACAGATCACTGGACTGCTACTCACAAATCCTTAAAAGATAAAAACTGATAAAGAGGGGAGAATGGCTGCAATGGCCCAGGAGTTTGACCACTGAATTACACAGAGACAGGCTTTTCATTAACTTGACATCAGATAAAAGTACCAATTCTGAATCACTGGCTAAGATGAAGAATGCTTCTGTAACAGATTTCTTCCTGTGCAGGTTTCACAGTAAATTGGATCATATTAACCTTCAACACACAGCCTAAAATGGGTAGAAGGTAGCATTTCAAATGTAATACAAGCATTTGGAGAACAGAACAGGAATTTTGCTCTTTTAGGAGATGTGCCTTACCGCTCTGCTAGGAGACCTCCCTAAAGGGCTGCTAGACAAGCACTGTACCACCCCTCCTTCAGAAAAGAATCTCAATTATTCCACAAATTGCTGACTCACTTCATAGAGATTAGTCTTCTAACAAGCTCAGTCTCACAGATAGGGAGATTATAGTGATTTGTTGAGTTTTGGGGTGGGTTTTTTTGGTTGGTTGGTGTTTCTTTGTGGTTTGGGGTGGTTTTTTTTTTTTAATATATCCTGCACATACAGCAACAGTCTATAGCAAAAAACAAGAATGTGGATACACGTGGATTAGACACATTTACATCCCATTTCTAGAAATATCTCTCACTAATCAAGTAGTCTTAGGCAGTTTTGATGTTTTTATTGCCTAAATAATTTTTTTAAAGCTTGATCTGATCAGAAGTGCATTTGGGAAGGAATTTAAGGACATTGTCTATATTATTTTCATTAAGCTGTCAGCTTATTGTCATTTTTCTTGTGCTTTTTAGCCATTTCCTTCTTTTAAAAAGAAAGCTTAGCTTTATTCTGATCTGGTTAATTGTGCAAAATTGACAGCTGAAACATTTTTTTAAACAAAGTATGGATTCAGGGCATTGGCAAAGTCCTGTCTCCCTTTCTGAACTTAAAGGCTTTGCAGCAGTGGAGAAGCAGCTAGGCAGGAAGCCAAGGAATTAGCCTCAGGCTGTACAGTGTCCTGCAAGAAACAAGCTGTGCTGTAGGATACATAATCACACCACCCGCTTTCCCAGTTCAGCCAGTCACCTCCTTATCCGCTGGCACGGCCGGCCTCCAGTAGCTGCCTGCAGATGGCCAAGAAGGTGTCAGGAGGGCTCAGCACACTTGATGGAAGTAGTGTTGTAAAAAGGAAAGATTACCAATTGTAGCAGACAGTTTACTCCATGGACAGGTCTCAGTAGGATGGAACACGTGTTGGAAGGACTGAAAATGTCCTACTGATACAGGTCACATAAGAAACATGCTAAAAGCCAAATGAGTTCTCAGGTCAGCAATGAAAACAGCCTAAAATCTTTGTGACATCTTAACAAAAGAGATGCCAAGAGCTCAAACTGCAAGGTCAACAGCGTTGTGGCCAGTTCAAACAATCAAGTTGGACCCCGGGAATGTAAAGAGACAGAAGAATGATGCTCATTGCTGTCTAAAAGTCAAAACATTTACAGGATATTGTGTTCCAGAACCAAACTAGGTCTGTCCCTTACTGTATCTAATCATAAAAGGTATTGAGCAATTCACTTTAGCTCATATTCTAGGGTATATTGAGAACTTCCTTGCAAAGTTCTTCTGCTTATCTGTTTAGACATGTTTTTCCTCTGCCACATGATGAATCAAAAGAACTTTTACATTTCCAGAGCAAACACATCATCAGTTATCAATTAAGCATTCAAACTCAACTCTGTATGCAATTAGAAAAACATCATTTTTAAAACAATCATTTTTAAATAGCAACATTTTCCTAAATTAGTCCTAGAAAGCAGTATCTTGTATATACATATGCTGTGACACTGAAATAGACAGGAAAAAAATCAGGATTGCTAGTGTTTAAATAAGACCTAATTTCTTTTGGTTTTGTTCAGAGGATGAATTTTCAATATGATTTCAGGAAGTACAGCTGATTAATTAAACGAGACAACTAGTGTTATTTCCCTTCTCTTTAAGCCTTTCTAATTCCTCAAGTACCTACTATGTGCTCTTTCCTCCTTTCATCTCTAAAAAGCAAAATCTGTAAGATTCATTTTCATACATGTTAAAATACTCTAGAGCTTGAGATAAAACATTAAGTAGATAGTGTCTGGACAAAAACTACCATTGCAATTGAAGGCAGAGTGAAGTCAGTTACCGCATTCCCCTGAGACAGGAGATAAGCAGCTGCATTAAGATAAGTTATAGTCTTTTCAAAAAATCAAAAGAAATTAAAGATTTTTACGGAAATCTTGCTCGAACATTTGGTTTCTTCAAACGAAGACTTCAGAGAGAGAGACTTTAGCTACCCAAGCAACTTTCTCAAAGGGAATTGCTTAGATCCATTCCGAGTCATTATTCCTCCACAACCAAATACACAAGTCAAAAACACTTCCACAAATAAACAGAAGCTATTACAGTAAGGCCGGGGCAAAATCTGTACTGGAAGCCCATACTACTTTGATTTTCCTATTTTTAATTGTTGTAATCTACTTAAAAACCATCTGACTTCTTTTGAACTAGGGCTCAGATCCTATAAAGAAGTGGGATTCTATTGAAGACTCATTACAAAGAGAGCCATTTGTAAATCTTTAGATCAGCTTTTGAAATGTTGGCTAGGGACATTTGAAATGCAGCTGGTTTTCATCATTTGTCATTTCGTGAGATCATTAGATTGAGAATTACACATATTAACGTGGGGTTCATTTATTTATTTATTTGTTTCTAAAAAGATTGATAAGAGGCAAAGACAAGTTACATTAGTGTAAACAAACTTACCCGTGCACCCTTCTCTGGAAAACATTTGCATCCAGCGCTGCAATCGCGGCCCCCACATGGCCCACTGTAGGACTTCTTTCCACCCTAGAAAAAACAATTAAAAATAAAAATTTGAATTTCATAACTATTTGTTAGCTGAAGATCTGCTTTAATTAAAATACTTGGTTTCAATACTTTTAACCTACATTACGTTTGTTGTGTGAATTTGCTGGGAAGTAATTGGGCAAAATACAATTACATTTTAACTTCTCAACAACTGGGTAATTTTCAGAATCACTAAATAAACAGAAAAAGTTGGGTTAGAAATTCTTTGAGGACAAGTGAATTTACAGAAGTTGGTGCTATTCTGCACAGTGCAGAGTGCTTCCTAGGGCTCTCAAACCCATAAAACTAGATGATGTTTTGAGATACTCAGTACACTATTAGACTAGGATCATAATTGGTAACTGCAACTTGTGCCTCAGCCATCCTGCATAAACAAGAATCGCTACATCAATAGGAACTATGAACACAAATTTAATTTTGGGACCCTTGCATGTTTCTAAGAACAAGAAGCTGCATCTCTGAACCATGAGAACAAAAGCTACTGGATGAGAGAAAATGGCATTTTTAACCAAGAACACATGTGCAAGGAAGTGTGTAGGAAACCACCATGGATTTTAATTTAAACTGAAAATATATTCTGAATTTGCTACACTAGCATTAGTTATTTCAAGAATAATTACAGTATTTATGTCAATCTGAAGTCCCTATATCACAAACTTAATTCCTAGGTAATAGAGCACGTGAAAGTTAACTACATGAGTTTAGTTTAGAGAGTTTCATCTGCTTCCACACTCAAAAGGTTTGAAGGACTGGGCTGTTCAAAGTCCTGCAATGCTACTGACAACACTGTAAATCCTGGAAAAAGGTCCACTTTAGCACTGTATTTTGGTCACACACTATGAACACCCCTCTCTAAGGAAACTTTCACTGTCCACCATGCTCAGGCACAGTCCCTAGGGTTTGAAGTTCTGAAAGGCATAAACACTTAAGCTTCTCATATCAAGGTGACCAAATTAAATGTCGAAACAAGTTCAGACTGGAGCTGAACATTTCCTTACTAAAAGCATTCACAGGAAATATTTTTAAAGCCTTTAAAATTTCCTGACAGTGAGGAACGTGAAAAATGAAGGACAATTCATGCAAGCTTCTCAACTTTTGAACTTCTTTGAATCAGCCTTCTCAGAGAAAGTAACTAGTCTGACATCAGTTGATCATTTTTCTGCTGAAGGTAAATAAAAACCTCTATACATGCTGATGTTTACACCCTTTTGATAAATTAAAAACCTTTGGTTTTAGAATGAACAGATATTAACAAAAAGCCTTAAATCCAACCTCCCATACTTCCCTATCCAGAAAGGAGCGCTATCTCTTGGTGTAAAATAGTCCTAACAACCTTCAAATGATTCTAAGCATCAAGTATAAAAAAAAAGCTATGAAATCACTTTGCAGACTTTTTGACAGTTTTGTTCAGATGAGGCCCCATCAGATATGGGGCTTTTGGACTACTCATTAAAATCCTATGGTAGGATCTACCACAAAACTTGAACTGAAGAGAGAAAGACACCACAAGAGAGGCACCATAATGGAAAACACACCACAGACAATTCTGACTGCCAGCAGCAGGAAATAGAACAAAGAACGAAATAGAGGTTAAAAAAACCCAAACAGCTAACAAAACAAAACCAACCAACC